>JAZKJV010006092.1:0-392500 GCA_037367405.1 Ottelia alismoides
TAATTCACAATTATGCACTTTTGTAATATCAGCTATGCCCTTACTTTACCTTAACAGAAGGACAAAACTATTTATTTTGCAAGAAGACAGGGGTACAACTGATATTCTAAAAAAGAGATGGGTATAACTGATATTGCAATATCTCACAAGAGTACAACTGATAAAAACTCAAAATAAAATGAATATTTTTGTAAAAGATGGTAGATCGCCTTTCCATCTAAGCTTAGACGAGGATAGTTGGGGGTGGAAAAGCCCATTTAAAGTCCACAAGGAGAGTGCGAAAAGGTCCCATTATTATAATTTAAGGTTAGCCTTTAGTATAAAATTAATGGGAAGATAATTAAAGAAATATAAGGAGTTGCGAAAGAAAAGAAAAAAAGTAGGAGCTTGAGAGATAAAAAAAAGGAAAAGATCTCTTTTTGGAGTAAAGATATTGCATGCTATATACTAAATTATTATTAAAATATTTTTGTAACTATAAGCTTAGTTTTTCATAATATTAAAAGTGTGAGAATTATATAAAAAAGTATCTTTTTTTTCGAAATTTTTAGTTTTTCATTAAAAGGGAAGAAGTTTTTTTGAAAAGTTTTGAGCACATATTACACTCTTATCGTTTTATTAAACAGTTCAGTCTTGTTTGTCATCCTCAAAAGGATGGAGATCGATTATCGGGGATATGAACTCATGCATACATAATTTTAATGCGAAAAAAGACTCCGTTTTTATCTCAAGCTTTATTTATAAAAGAACATGTCGAAAATGAGATGATGAAGGTAAAGTTGCGATCAAGTTGATGGTGCCATTGGAAGCTACATCGATATGGATTTTTGATGTACAAACCTTAAAATGAAGCACATACTGATATAAGCTAAAGATGAGCTCCGAGTTTCCTTAGGCACCGTTCGGTAAGGGGGTTAAACTCTCCTTTAGGGTGTAATTGGTACGTGAGTTTAGGTGGGTTAAACTGGTAGCATGTAACTCATTTTTGAGTTTTGGTGTTTGAATAGAGGGTTAAACTGGGGGTGGGTTAGAAGTGAGTTTATTGTTAAAAAAGTGAGTAGTTATTGTGACGTGATTGTATTGACGTTTGGAAAAGTGAGTAGAAATTGAACAGTTTATAATCTTTAGATGATATGATGGTACAATATATTATTTTTTGATGGAATAGATGGAATAAAATTAATTTATTTAATATTTAAATAAAGAATAGATAGTGGGTCCCAGAAGAAAGAGAAAATGGAGGTTTTGGGGGGTAAATCCACCGCAAGGGGGGTAAACCCCCATCTGAACCTTAGGGAGTTTACCCCCTTAACCCACCCCCTCTCTCTCAAGTAGACCTACTTTATTTCTTTTTAAAAAAATTAAATAAATTAAATCTCTATCATCAATTCCATCAAAAAATAATATACTATACCATCATATCATATAAAAATTATAAACTACTCCACTTCTACTCATTTTCCCAAACTTCAATACAATCACATCACAATAACTACTCACTTTTTCAATCCCCAATACAATCATATCACCACAAACCCGCTTCTAACCCACCCCAAGTTTAACTCTCTATCAAAACACAAAAACGGGTTACCCTCTACCAATTTAATCCGCCATAACCCGCGTACCAAACGCACTCTTACTACAAGAGAATTGCATTGTAAACCCCATGCATATGCATAACATACCACTCTTGCTCAATATCACTTCTAAGAACAAATCGCTCGACTGATTGGATTTCCAATCGGCTAGTTTTTCTTCAACCGACTGATGCTTTTGTTCAGTCAACTAATTTTAGTGCATAAACTTGCATTTGTTGGCACCAACTTCTTTGTCTAACCCCGGTCATTTATTATTTTATATCATTTGTGAACTACCTTAAATATTTATTTTAAATTCTTATTAAAGGATAGCCATTCCTTTCATTCCATTTACTATAACACTCACTCTACATTCATTCTCTCATCTTTCTAAGTGGTAGACAAAGAGTCTCTCATTTGCTCCCAACTTCATCTTTTGTGAGAGAAGCCTAACCTTCCGCCGCCGCCAACCTCCGACCCTCCAATCTCCGACCCCCCTTCCACCGAAACTGCTCCTCAATCCTTACACCTTCCGTCCTCCAACCCAAACCCCTTGCCCCGTCCGACGTCTCGCCCCTGGAATGTGGTCTGCGGCCCGGCTCCTTCCCCATCCTCACCAAGAAGAATGGCCTTCGAATCGCCGGCGGTCATGAATGGCGAGGAGGTGGCCTTCATCTCCGAAGCTGACGCCTTTTCCCTGGAGAAAACTTGGGCAAACACTCTCGTGTTCTATGTCCTTGGGAGGAAGCCCTACCGAAAACTTCTGCAAAATTTTATCGACCGTGTTTGGAGGCCGACCGGGGGATACAAGCTGTTCCATCGCGCAAATGGCTTCTATTATCTTCAACTTTCTTCCGAGGAAGAGTGCCTCCGCATCCTTGGTGGTGGTCCATGGCTTTTCCAAGGCAGACTTATGGTCCTCCGGCGATGGGAGGCAAACCTGTGCCTCGAACGAGACCTCCTCTTGGAGATCCCCCTTTGGGTTCGATTTCATGGCCTAAGCCTCACCCACTGCTCGCCCATGGTCCTCAACAAGCTCGCCAGCCTTCTTGGAACCCCCCTCTTCATGGACGCCGCCACCTCTCTTGGACTGCACGATGGGTATGCCCGTTGTTGCGTTTCTATTCATGCCTCCAAGGATATTCCCGCTACGGTTCCTCTGGTCTTCTTCTCGGGCGCTCGTCAGATGGTTGGAGTGGAGCTCGAATGGCTCCCTCCCAGGTGTAAGTCCTGCGTTTCATTTGATCACTCTTCGCTTCATTGTCCATTCTCTTCTCCCAGTGGGTCCGATGACCCTGTTGGACATAATGATGCCTCTTTAGATTCGTCAGCCTTGCCTGAGGGGCCTCCTGAAGGTCCCCCCCACCACAGGTATCTCTTGGGCCCTCTACAGCTCCTCCCTCCAAGCAGGACAACATTAATGCCGCCTTTATCAATGTCTCCTCTCCGGCCTTGCTGGAGCAGGAGCAGTCCCTGCCCTCAAATGATAGTTCGCGCCCCACTCTCAATGCAACCGCTACTCAGGCTTCGGTTGGGCAAGGGGCTAAGAACCACAAACGGCACACTGGGCGCCCTTTCATTGCCTTCCCGTACGGGCCGAAAGGCTTTCTCCACTGGCCTTCCCCTGCTCCGAGGAGGCCCTCCCCCACCATCTCTATATCTACTCACCCTCCTGTGGTGCAGTTCGATCTTAACACCCCGGGCGCATCATCCATGGATGCCGCTGGCGAGTCTGAGGGTCTCGGTCATCAGCTTCCTTCTCCGACGCTGGAGGCTGTCCTTGTGGAACCCAACCCTGCTTGGAATATGGCCTCTCATAGAAAGAAGAAGGTAAATCATGGAGGTGAAACCTCCCGTCAAGCAAGATCGGGGCCACGGTCCCCCACCCCTCCTCCATCTTAATGTTTGTTGCAATATGCAACGTTCGGGGTCTCAACCGCCCTAGGAAAATTAAGAACGTTTTCAAGCACCTCACTGGGCTCGGGGCTGAGCTCATTGGCCTCATTGAAACTAAGGTTAGACCTGATAACAGGTCCAAATTCGCGGATGCCTTCCCTGCTGGGTGGGGCCTCAAGCACAACGATACTCCCCTCGGACGTATCTATTTCCTATGGAAGGAAAGCTGCTGGTCTTGCTCCTGCAAATCTTTCTCCTCGCAAGCCCTAACTCTCACATGCACTAATCTGGGTGGCCTTTTGATTACCATAACTGTTGTTTATGGGGAGAACCTCCCATTGGCCCGTAGGGCGCTGTGGGAGGAGCTTCTCTCCATGAATTCTACCATGGATTCCCCATGGTTGATTATTGGTGATTTTAACACGGTCAGATTTGACAGTGAGAAGTTGGGAGGCCGCCTTCCCGCCTCCATTGCCAAGTCCGACTTCAACACTTGCATTGATACTTGCGGCCTCCTGGAGCTTCACCCTTGTGGAAACTCGTGGTCGTGGAACAATAGTTCTGTTGGCCCCTCCAGAATCGCAGCTAGACTGGATCGGGCCCTCATTAACGAAGCTTGGATGAACTCTCTCCCTGCCGCAACTCTGCGCTACTCCCCCCTTCCGAGTAGTGACCACCTTCTTATGTCTGTGTCCTTTGCGAAAGTGCTCTCTAAGGCCATACCATTTCGCTATTTTGATTATTGGGCAGCTTGCCCTGGCTACTCGGATTTAGTGAATAATGCCTGGGCCTCTCCCGTTAGTGGTAACCCCATCTCCAGGCTAACAAGTAAGCTCCGGAATGTGAAGCAAGCCCTGAAGGTTTGGTCCAAAGAAGAAACAAATGTCCTTAACGAGGTCAAGCATACTGAAAGTGCGCTGTTGGCGGTTAATGGCGCGCTATCTGTCGACCCGCTAGACCCAATCTTGGCCCAGCTTGAAAGGGACATCAAAGCTCATTATTCAAACTTGGAGAATGACCTCGAATCCGCTTGGAGGCAAAAAAGCAGGGTGGATTGGCTCACCTTGGGTGACCGGAACACCAAATTCTTTCACCTTTGTGCTAAGGATCGTATTGCTAGAAATTATATCCCACAACTTCTCTCTGGTGACGGCCACCTCATTGATAAACCGGCCATGGTGGCCGAGGCTGCTTTGACTTTTTATAAAGACCTTCTTGGCCCCCCCTCCCCTCGAGCTCCACTGATTCCACCACCTGCTCCCAAGATGCGTCTCACCTCGGCAGCTTGTTCATGGCTTGAACGCCCTTTCCTTGAGGATGAGATATTAGATGCGGTTAGATCCATCCCCTCCTCCAAGGCCCCGGGGCCTGATGGTTTCAATGGTGGGTTCTTCAAACGCCATTGGCCGCTCATCAAGACTGATCTTTGTGAGGCCATTAGCTACATATACCTTGGCGGCGAGAATATACTTGGGATGGACCAAACTTTTCTATCGCTTGTGCCAAAGGTGACTTCCCTGAATACTCTTTCTGACTTCCGGCCAATTTCCTGCTGCAATGTGGTCTACAAAATTTTTGCCAAGCTACTCACCACTCGCTTGGCGACCGTGCTCCCACTTCTGATCTCACCCAACCAATCGGCCTTTATTAAGGGCCGCACTATGGGTGACAATTTACAGCTGGCCCAAGAGATTTTATTGGGCTTCGACAGGAAGTCTTCCACCAACCGGGCTTGCCTCAAGATTGATCTCTCCAAAGCTTTCGACTCAATTGAGCATGCATTCATTATTCAATCTTTGAATGACATGGGATTCGGGAATAGGTGGCTCCATTGGATCCATGGCTGCATCTCCTCCGCCACCTTCTCGGTCATGGTTAATGGCTCCCCATATGGCTTTTTTCGAGGCACTCGGGGGCTGCGCCAAGGCGACCCTCTAAGTCCTCTCCTGTTTGTGATTGGAATGGAGGCTCTATCGAGTATTACTGATGATTATGTGCGTCGTGGGGCTCTGAAACCGCTGACTTGCCGTAGGAGGGCCGTTCCTACTCACCTTATCTACGCAGACGACCTATTATTTTTCTGCAAGGCTACCTCTGCTTCTCTCCTTGCGGTTAAGGACATCCTGCATAAATTCTCTACTATATCGGGGCTTTCCATGAATGCAAGGAAGAGCAAGTTCTTTCATCCTAAATCCTCACCTGATGATTTCGGATTGTGCCTCCGTCTGGTCTTGTTATGGCGCTCTCTGCCTACTACCTACCTCTGTCTTCCTCTCTCCTCCTCCTCCTTCGGTAGAAGTACCTCTACGAGACCTCTCGAAGACAGGGTTAGGGCCTTGCTTTGTGGCTGGAAAGCCAAGGCCCTATCTATGGTCGGCCGCCTGCAGCTCCTTAAGTTAGTTATTGCTGGTGTTATCCTCTTCTGGGCGGATGGCACGGTCCTCCCACCCCGTACTACGCGGAAAATAGACAAGCTTTCTGCTGCTTTCCTTTGGAACTATGGGATTCACTCCATTGCTTGGGATACACTTTGCCTCCCAAAGGTGGAGGGAGGCCTGGGACTCAGATCGGTGAATACTATTATGGAGGCTATGGCTATCTCCTGGTCTTGGAAGATTCTTAGCCGTGGCCCCTCTTTGTGGGCTGAATTCATGTGCACAAAATACCTCGCCTCTTCAGTCTTCTTTGAGGCGGGTAACTCCGCTATAGCGTCCCCTATTTGGAGGCTTATGCTCTCCGTTCGTCCCCGCCTCAGAGCTGTTGTCTCTGGCTCCTCCCCACCTTATGTCTGGCTTCCGGCGGGCTCTAGGTTTTCATTTGCTGCTGCTGTGGATCTTACTCGTCCTAGACGAGCGCCTGTGCCCTGGGCGGGCGTGGTTTGGCCCAAGGGAGGCATTCCCAAGCACTGTTGCACTCTTTATCGTGCTATTCTTGGTCGCCTGCCTACCACTGACCGTCTTTCTAGGCACGGTATCGCTGCTCACTCCCCTTGTTATCTTTGTAATGCGGCTTTGGAGTCCCATGCCCATCTTTTCTTTGATTGCCACTACTCTTGGGAGATCTGGTCTTCAATCTGCAAAGCACTTACTCATTCCTCCTATTTTCCAAGGAGCATGCGAGACGCCTTGGTCTGGATTTTGAAGTCAAGCCCCTCTGCAGTTAGTAACCGACTCCGTCTTGCTCTCGCTGCGGTTTGCTGGGAAGTATGGAAAGAAAGAAACACCCGGTGGTCTTCCGGCCATCTTGCTCCTGCTAGTTATATTATAACAAATGTGATTACTTGCATTAACACAATTCCCAATCAGATTTAGACCCAGATTTTTGTTTCCTCTGGGCTTTCTCCTAATTCTTGTAAGTTGTCGCCCCAGATTTTTGTTAACTCTAGGCCGTTTTTTACTCTTGCTTCTGTAAGCTTGGCCTTTGCCCACCAATTGTATTTTTTGACATAGTTTATAGTGAAAAACCTTTCAAAAAAAAAGAACTAGTGTTGTATAAATTATGCTTCACTACATCGATCTTAGCAATCTAATTATAATTTTCACTAGAGTTATTGTATGGGATGCCTAGATTTCAGTCACCCTCTTCCAAATGAAAGATAAGTGCTACATTAGTCGTATCTGATGTTGAAAGATGTAGTTAAGGAGTTTTCCTTTTTGAAAGCATATTGAAGAGGCTCGAGTGATTTGATCGGTTGAGATATCGAGTTAGAACAAATGTGATCTAGGTTTTCACACTTAAATTTCATCGTAAAAGTATATATGTTCGTTTGTAATTGCTTGATTATCGTCGCGATTAGACAATATTACATTTGGCATTGTTTGTTTGTGTTCATCCCTAGGTTTAGCCAATCACTTTGATTACGCATTCTTGTATACCAACAATATTCTAATAGTTGAAAATATGAGGTATAGTGATTGGTTGATCCGCGTGATTGATTAGTAATCTTGAGTTGGGAAACTTGGGTTGTGACTGTTATTTAGATGGGTTTCCACATTAGCATAATTATGTAAGTGGTGCTTGTTTTATTATTGATTATTTGTACTTAAAAATTAACTGATATTTATATATTTGGCCATTACTTTTGATTAGTTGTATTCCCCCTTCCTCTAGCAGTGCTTGATCCCACGTATTCTCAGGAAAAGTGCTACAAAAAGAGATGACTCAACCTTCTAAGCACATGTCCTTGTTCTTGCTCAATGGATAGAGCATTGGGCAAGTGACACCTCTCCAATCACATGCTTACCTAAAAAAGGTCACAATATAGGGAATGGAACAAGTAACCTAATGACTGTAAATAATATAAGCAAGGATATACATTATCCACAAAAATTTTACAGGTGTATATAATTATTAGAGGAAGAGTAACATACACCAATCCGTACTTGTCCTTTTACTCTAAAGGTGCATTCGTTTCGGGAATAAGCACGAATAAAGATGAGGAATAAGCTGGAATAAGGCATTATTCTTGTTCTTGAAAAGATAGAAATAAAATATAACAAAGGGAAATAAGGATGGTTAAAGTGGAATAAGGAGAGAAATAAAGGTGGAATAATAGTAGAAAGAGATGCACAATGGGAAATAGTCGTTTGAGAAAATAAAGGGGAAGGGAATAGCACTCTTATTCTTCGGTCTATTCCTCAATACCCGCTAAGACTTATAGTGAAAAGCTTAATGGTAACATTGTAGAGTCATGTGCTAGCTTAATCCTAAGTTGAGTATGGTTTCTACATGATGGGACCAAGGAGAGTTGAACATCAAAATGCATGCTTCTCATATGATAACGAAAATATTGCTGCATTATTATTTTTATTAATAGAAAATGCAAGTGAATCATATTATATAAAAGGAATTTTTACACCCATAACCCTGAGTAATTTCGCAATTACATTAATAACTCCGCATAATCGTGAATTACACGAGGAACCTTGGATAGTCCCTCCGTCTCACACCTATAAGCCTCTGTTAAAGGGACAGTTAACTCAACCATATCATGGGTTAATCTAACCCAGGGTATATCCAAAGGCTATTAAAAAGTTACCAAAAAATTAAAAACCCTCCAAACCCCATCCCTCCCTTCATGTTTCATGTGGGTCGTTAGGTAGAGGTCGTGGACTCCTCAGATCCTTTCTCCTCTAGCAGCTTTTCCTCCAACGACATCACCTCTTCCCTAGATTGAAGGAGGTGGGCACGGGGGATCGGCATCCACGGGCTGGGGGTGAGTGGTGGGTTGTTTGCGCTTGGCGTTCCGGTTTGGGCGTGTCGGGAAGCCTGGACTGGAGGGTGGGCGGGGGACGTTGGGGCCGGTCTGGGCAGGGAGGCGGGACGGGTTGTTCAGGAAGGGTTGGTTCTCTGCCTGGGCTGGAGGGGTCAGTCTAGGTTGGGGGGAGAGGGGGGGGGGTGGTGGGCAGCGCAGGGCCGAGGTCGGAGGCGCATGGGTTGGGGGATGGGAGTGGGCGGCACAGAGATCGAGCTCGGCTGCAGGGGTTGGGCTTGGGTGCTGGGTTTGGGGGTTCAAGAGTCGGGACTTGGGTGTTGGGTTCGGGGGGGGGGGGGGGCTGCAGGGGTCGGGCTCAGATGCATGTTTCGGGGTTGAGCGGCGCAGAAGGCTGGAGGGTGGGCGGTGTGACCTGTGGTCGGTGCCGGCCTGGACTGCAAGAGGTGGGCTGGGGGGAGCTCTTGGCGAGGTTTGGAGGAGGTCGGAGTGCAGCTTGGGGATGGTAGTGGAACTAGTGGCATACTTTTATAAATATGATATGATTTTAGGGGTAAAATTGGCAATATATAACTTTTTCCGTGAGATTTAACGGATAAAATAGATGCCAACTAACACATGGTTATGCCATATAAGAGTTAAAGCATTTTTCAGTATCGTAGGTGTAATTCGCGATTTCACGGGGTTACGAATGCAATTGTGAAATTAGTCAGGGTTATGTGTATAAAAATCCCTATATAAAACTAAAGCAAAAACAATTGAAGCATATTTTTATGGTTAGTGTAAAATTAACTGAAGTATGTTAGTTATTTTAAGAGAACTCAGTCATGGAATTTCTAAATTACATTTACACCCAACTAGGCCATGAATTCTTATATTAAATTATATCCAACTAGGTCATCCTTTTTAAGTTGGATTAAATTAACTAGATGATGCATTTCTAAGTTACATTACATTCACTAAGGTTATGCATTTCTATATTAAACGACATAAACATACATTTAAGTAATCAACATTCATTGAACCATATTGGAATATAATCAATCACTACTTAATTGTTGTAACTTAAATTAAAATTGGCAGGGACAGTCACATGAATACCAGACCCATATGGTTGTTTAACTAGATGGGATGGTCACTTAACCATATAGGCTACCTATTTCACAATTCTGTTGTTCTAAATATGATATTCGGGACGATCATCAACGCTTCTGTGCCCATCCCATCTTCGATTAGAGGGGACGATCAACGATCTTTGCTCTTGAATGTTGAATCACATCATCTTTTATAGGAACTTCTTGGTGTTTGATCCTCAAATTTGCACGAAGTGCTTGGATCTGCATGATCCGCTTATTCAAATAAAAGTTAGAAGAAAGCCAATGTTCGAATGTTCTTCTGCAGGTGTTACACTGTCTGATCTGTAGTGTTGATCTTGCTATCTGATCTAAGATTGTGAAGCTATGCTTTTTGTAAACAGCTGAGATGCACATATTTTGATACTTTGATGGTATACATGAATGTTGGATATCGCCTTGTGGTTGCATTTGTATATTGGAAATGCTTCATGGAATAAGTGAATACATCTTTTACCTGCTTTGTACTTATTCTTCTACTTATATGTTTGTCATATTTAGAACGACATGTCAAGGATATATTTCTTAAATTGCATAAAAAAACTCGCTCAATCTCCAGAAGGGACGATCTTATGTAAGACCGTCGCTGATCGTTGTAGAGGTGACGATCATTCTGACCATCCCATCTGGATTTATCAAGGAAAACACCCAATGCTTTCCTCATTTGGTACTCGACATCACTCCTCCACCGTCGCCACCACCGTTCAGATGTCAGGGAGAAGTGTTACTAGTGAGTTTTCTAGTGACAACAACTTCAACATTTCGCAAAGCTCTCGACCTCACGCTGACTACTACGCTACTCCATCTTCGATCATCCCTACCCTTTCCGACCCTCTCTTGTAGCGAAGCTCGATAATGCATGCATATTTTCTAACTTCCAACATTTTTTTAGTTTAGGAAGTATTTCACGTGCTTTGAATGTTGATAATGCTATTCAAGGCATGTGTAGTTGGATGGTTACTTTATACCTAAGAAGGTTAATCCTAGTCTATCTCCAGTTATATCAAATAATAGTCTTAAAAGTTGATGTGCATGGTCCACATGTTTTCGAAGCAAGATGGGAAGGATATTTTTTCATTCCGATTAGTAAGAATTACACAGTCATTGATATGATTGATGGGAGCAACAACATGCGTCACTAATCTCTTTTGGATGACAAACTCAATTCTACGAAACATCACATCCATAGACGTGAGAATCATAATATTGCCATGCATAATTTTTTGGACTCTCTTGAGGAGCTCTACCGCTTCAATTTCCAAGAACCCCAAAAGTATCAAAACCAAAGGGGATGAATACATGTTGATTATCAATACAAGCCTTCTCATGCTTAGCAACTTTAACTGAAGCAACTTTTTGTGCAGCGTATTCCGCAATTAAATCACTCCTTATCAGACCCACCAATGGAGAAACTCCAGTCAAATCAACACATGCATGTTTCCCTCTAGTCCATCCAAATATTAAAACATCCGTTGGTTTGAGGACGATCTCCCCTCTTGCAGATCAATCAGAAAATTGACGGGTGTTTCTTTCTTTGAAGCAACCCCACCATGTCTGAGTACATCATAAAGGACATATCTTTACAAAATCATGCCTATGTTTAAAATATGAGAGTTCACAACAATGAGATGCATGCTATCCAAAAGCATTTAAGCAGGATTTGTGGTATAGTGGGCAAGCCACATCAACTGGGAATAGAGGAATCATCAGGCGATACTTGAGAATAGTACAATATCAATGGTGACATATGCATTCCAAGGCCCTCGATAAGAATGGCAAGAAGCAAATCTTGAGCATGGCCAGCTTGTGAATAACGAAAAATTGCTTTTTGTCTAGCAGTCATGTCAAACTCAATTTTTATTTCTTTAATGATTTTGCTAAAAAGGGAACCCACCAAAGTATTTTGGGCTTTAGGGGGGACGATATTCTTGTTAGTAAAACATGTAAGATCGAGGGCTGGAAGTGTGGCACGTAGGCCCTCCAAAGCGTTTAGAAAATCAGAATCTATATCTTGTAACCCATTGACTTGTAAAATATGATCTTGGAGCATCCAAGATTGAGCTCCAGAGGCCACGAAAGCATACAAAGAAGCTCCATAGCCGAGTGCAGACTCAAGCCACCGAGCTAATGAGCAGTGATGCCATCCACCATTGAAGGTCACCAAATAAAGGGCCTCCATAGACAGCAATATCTTCAATAGCTTCGTGTAATTCTTTGTCAAACCACGTAGCAGCTTGTTCCATGTATGTTGATTGAAGGATATATGGACCATAATATTAATAATGAATAAATCCTGGGACCATGGATAGAGACCTTTAGTGTTTAGATTTATCTAGTCCCTAGAAACAACACACCGATCAAACTTTTCATATATAGAATAGATACCTATCTTTCTTATAACTCTAGAAGGGTTGGTTTTCTATAAGGGGGAGATCAACGAAGACAAGAGAAAAGATGAGGTTGCAAAAGGCTTTAAATTAATGAAAGGTGCATAAGGAAATATCTCCTAACTTTTGAGAAAGGGACATGATGTAGTTGAAGTCTATCTTAATAATCCAACTCTTGATAACACACCATGAAAGTTATAAGCACACTCCATACATCCAAACAAGTAGAAGGAATATGGGTGGCATGCACTATCAAAAGAATCCACACCACATTGAGAGAACAATGATTGAATGTGAGTTATGAGGTCTTAATGAACTTAGATTATTCCAAATGCATCAAATATTAGAGTTAACATATAGATGCTCAAGATGTGATGTTGCAAATTAGAGTGATTGGGGTTTTGATTTGTTTTTTGATTTGATTTGATGTCAGAGTCAAGTTGAGATGAAATATAAGAATTTTTTTAAATGGCTATATTATTTTCATAGATAAATCATAGGATCTCTCTAATGTAGTTGTGCTATTAATTTTACAATTTATCCTTAATGTACATTTTCTACAGTCCTAAATATTTCTCCTTAGGACCCGTTCGGTAGGAGAATAAGCAGGAATAAGGATGAGGAATAAGGGGAATAAGGGTCTATTCTCCGTTCGGCTGGAGGATAAGAATAAGGAGAATAAGGTGAAATAAAGGTAGGTAAGGTGGGATAAAGATATGAATAAAAGTGAAATAAGATGAAATAATGGGGAATAGTCGTACCACGGGGAAGCGTGTTGGGGGCTTATTCTCCTTATTCCATTCCTCCTTATGACCCAAACGAACATGGCCTTAGTCTAAATGTAGGATATAAAGTTATACATAGAATGTGATGGTTTGATGCAAAACTATGGATAGGACTTGGATGAATAATAGATGTGATGATTTTTAGACATATAAGAACGAGATTATTGCTTTTTTAGATTATGCATAATTTCAATTTGAAAGAGATAATCGAATATTAAGCGTAATGCTGATAAAACAAGTTGTTCATGTACAAGATGAAAGAACAATCGAATCAATGATCAAAACGGAGTTAACGAGCATTTAATCTTAAATGGTTTTTGGATAAAATATGGAAAGAACATGGGAAAGGTTAAACAACATGACATGATAGATACGATGGATACATAAAATGAAGGTAACTATAATGAAATGTTAGTTGATATAAATAGAGTTGAAACAAGTAATATTAAAAATAGACTTAACGATGATTTTGGGAAAAAATCTTACCGTATTGGCTCATGGAGTAGAGATGTCAGTATTACAATTTTTGTTGGAAATGTTTATAATTAAAGTAAAGAATTGTTCTACAACTACAATGATGACAAATGTTGTATCACTGATTAAATAAATAACAAATAATTCAGGTAAATTTCTGAAGGACGCGAAAGATGCAAACTTATAATCTCAATCATCAATAAATGACTGAATAATTGCACCTTATTCTAGAAAGAAAAAGCAAACTTAGATCTGAAGGATATTGAGAATCCTTAAGCGCATCACGGAAGCGTGTCGATCGCATCGTATGCAATCGGAGCAACTAGTCGCACTAAATGCTAGATGCGGCAGAAATTAAAAAATTTTAAAACTGAAGATGAAACCACATGACCACGAGAACACTTCTCGGATCGTTTCATCAAACCACCAAGTATAAGGAGTACCTCTTGAAGCGTGGTTGCGATCGTGAGATCCCAAAGTAGAGATCCTCTTGTCTCAAGTCCGATCCACGAAGAACGCACTCGCGGGCACGATGATGAGTCACGTCCGTCCCGCAATCCTCGATGAAGATCCAAGCAATGGATCCCCTGATTTCGTCAAACGAAATCCATCATCTTCCTTTAGAGTAAGAAACTCCAATGAAGAAGGAGATCCCCGAGTCGTCGAAGAAGAAGCCGAGAGTCTCTCCTTTCTCAACAAAAGATGGACGACCATCCTTTGGAAGAGAGAAAGAGAGAAGGCGAGAATATGAGAGAGAGAGAGAGAGTTGTAACCTTGTACAACTCTTAATGATGTACCTTGGAAGGCTACCCTAGCCCTCCTTTTATATTAGTTTAGGATCCAATGGATCTCAATCCATGGGACACGTGGATCCAATGGCCAGGCTTGGTCCATGTAAAATCAATGGCTATAATTGTTGTTGGTTAAAACCAACAACATTTATTTATAATTAAATTAAATATATATTGCAACATTATTAACACATTTTAATTTAACATAAATAAATTAGTTAATAGATTAATCAAGATAATAAAATGGAGATAATGTAGCCTCTCAAAAATAGGGCTTATTATCTCCTTTTTATTATATTACATTATCTCTCAATTATCACAAAATATCCACCAAATTAATTCCAAATTAATTTGTGAATATTTCAATCATGCCATTGAAAATTATGTGAATCATATTCACATCCCAAACTAATTTGTGAATGACATTTCCAGTTAAGTTAATTAACAAATGTAAATCCAATCTGCATTTAATAATTAACAAATGTTATTTACTAAATTTCTCTCTCTTGAATATATGTATATTATAAATCATATTTATAATACACAAATATTATGGATAATAATATCCACATTCTCTTGATAATTAAATCCCATTTAATTATCTTGGATAATCATTCTCATAATATGAATCATACTCATATTAAGCTTGATAATTAAATCTCATTTAATCATCAAGTTCTTCGTGCTTGGATATGAATTTCATCAAACGAATTATTCTCGAACCCTTTCAAGAATAATGTGCTTTCTCCGCAGATACTTAGAGATAAGGACAGGGCGATTGTATTATTCCACGTATAGTGACTTGGATGTTGAGATCTCATCTCAAATCCAGATCTTACGGACCTCCCACAGATGCTTGATTAAATCAAGACCGCAAATCTAATCTTCTCATTGAATCTGAATCTCATTCAGACCAATGTCCGACACTTGGACTAAGATCAGATTGCTTCTCTACTGGAAGGAGTCACTAAAATCCAGACCTGTTTCATCACTCCCTCGGAATGGAAGCGTCATGGATATACAATCGTTTATGATCACATCACCCTTAGGTATTCCCAATATCTGTACATCCTGCATACTGGAAGACCCATGATCAACCCGAAGATCAAGATCAATTTTATACTATCTTCTTCAGGATTTTATCAGTAAGTTTCTCATTTGATCATTGGGATTTGGTATCGATCATATACTTTCTAAAAGCATATATCATACCTAGGTCTTGATCATATACTTTCCAAAAGCATATATCAAATCTACAAATTCAGTCAAGCTTCCAAAGCGAGACGACCGTGCACGGAATTTGATTCTTCCCAATATCTCATGAGTGAGCTCATGTCATCCGATTTAGTAGTGAACCTGTATGATCCCTTTGAGAGACTGTATTACTCATATGCCTTTACATGCACACCAGCGCGCCGGTGTATAGACCTTGGTTAAGTCATCAACCTATTGGTCTGTCAAATGTACACACTCAGACATATAGTAACACATCTGTCTCCGGTCAGAGGATGCGTGCCTATGCTATGACAACATTCAACATAGGACTTAGGTTATCTCGATATCGTTAAGTCAACTCTTGACCTAACTAATCTGACACCTCCGAATCTCTATTCCTATGCAGAGGACCTGCATCAAGAGGTCGGTCAGATATCAGCCTATGTGAGAAAGGATTGCCATCTCCTACTCAGGCTAGAGATCATCTCTTAATAATCATTTGACGATGCTTGATGAGTCCTCAATCTAACCCTTTAGATATTCATCCAAGCACCAGCCTCTATGATTCAATAATTGAATCAACAGCTGTATGATCATTAAGATAGCCATGGTACATAATCCTAATTGTACAGAGGGACCTATCATGCAAATTATTTATTCTTCATTTCAGATCAGGGAATGATATTTGCAATAACATTTATTGCATAATGGCTCGTCGTGGGCTCACATGTCCAACAATCTCCCACTATCCCAAAGAGCCATTAATGGGCTAATCATTTAAACTCACACTCATGTGACAATCATAGGCTATTTAGAAATAGCTAGGTAATCTGATCAGTCACTCTGTTCCCAAAAGACTATGTCAAGTCCTTTTACGGCACTTGCATATCCCTTGGTAATAGTGCTCGCATCCAATGTGAATGTTGCATCTAATGCAACCAATACTCAATCTAGTCAAAGCAGTTATAGTGTCCTTGACACTATTGCTCAATAATTACTGTAAGTAGTATTTCCATAATCCTTATCAGAATACCCTTATTCCGGAAGATCACTATCTCTCAAGGTATCCACAGTTAAGACCTTTTAGATCTCTATCTATAAAAGTCTTAATTTCTTGAAGATAATACTTAGAGATCACTATCTCTAAAGCCTTGTCATCTTTGAAGATATTGTTATTACTGCAATCAAGTGTTTTTTCTTCATAGTAGGATTAGCAACACTTTGCTACTCCCACTGCATGGCAGATATCTGGCTTTTGTACACATCTAGCATACACTTAGCTTTCCGTAACTGATGTACAAGTGCAAGCAGTTCTAGCATTCACTTCCTCAACTCTTTGAGGTGATATCCCTTTAGATAGGTCAGTACCAAATCTCAAGGGAAGGAAGCCTTTCTTGGAATTTCCAAGAATGGAATATGTACAAGGTGTACTACAAATGTGACAGTCCCAATACCCTCTTTTCTTTGCTTCTGAACAATTTCAGAACTAAGATCTAAGAGGTATTCTTGAGATCATATCTCAAGGCATGGAATAGCCAGTCTATAAAACACTTATTATCATCCTTATATCATTCCAAATGATTAGGATGTTATCTACATTTAGCACAATGAACACAATGGCACTCCCACTAAGCTTCACATGGTACATCAAGATTCTATCTGAAATCATAACATTTATAATTTCATCAAATCTTATGTTCCAACAACAAGAAGCTTATTTGAGTCCACAGATGGATTTCTTTAGCTTTCACACCTTACTTTCCCCAACCATGAAGCCCAGGGGCTACTTCATGTGAATATCCTCAGAGAGGTATTCTTAGAGGAATGCAATCTTGAATTACATTTTGAAGATGCAATAGTCAAGTTGTGTAGCTAAGGTTAGCAATATTCTGATGATTTTAAGCATGGTTACCGAAGAGCAAGTCTCATTGCAAGCAATGTCTCCTCTTACGGTGTGTAGCTCATGGTTATGAACCATGCTTTAAAGGTCTCTACCTTCTCATCAGGTTCCCTCTTCTCTTGAAGATCCATGTACACCTTAACAGGTCTTACCCTTATAGGTGGATCCTCGAGGGTCCATATACAACACTTGTATATGAAGTCTACTTTAGACTTTATCGCTAATGTCCATCTTTCCATGTCATGATCCTCAGGAACTTCATCACATGAAGTCCGATCATTGTCAGACTTAATCGACACATGGAATACATCCTCAAACTTATTTGAAGAGGTATTAGTGTTTCATCTTTAATTGTCCTTTTACTTCCCTATTTCAGGAGCCTCATTATCTTCTCAAGATTAAATGAGTTCCTCACTTCATTTTTATCTTGATTCTCAAGAGTCTCAATCCTCTAAGAATCACATTCTCAGAGATGAGATATTTTAAGAATCTCAAGGTCATAAAGTAGGTATCCCATACCATCCTTTATTTTCCTAATGATGCAGCACTCTCTAGTGCTTACTTGCATGGAATCTTATTAATGATATATAGTGTAGTCTGTACTACATATATACCTGGAAACTTAAGAGGTAATTATGCTAAAAATCATCATTGATCAAATCATGTCATACATGATCCAATTGTATCTCCCTACAACTCCATTGAGTTTAGGTGTTTTTGGAGGATTGAGATAGAAATGATATTCATATCTTCATAAGGTATTCTTTGAATTTTATCTAACAGGTACAAGCTACCTAGGTTAGATAAAATTCATTTTATCTTTCTTCAAACTTTGGTTGTAAACCAAAATTGTGAAATCTTTGAACATTTCAAAGGTTTCTCAGCTGAAAAGAAGAAATCTCATATCATACATAATCATCAATAAATATCACATATCCATAATGTTTACTATGATATAGATGATCTACATACATCAATATGTATGAGATCTTGAATACCTCGACATCTAACACCATTCTCTGAGAAGGGTGTATTGGACATTTTACTTTGAATACAATATTCACAAGTATGTAAGATTTGAAATTTTAGACATTCTAAAGTTTCATATCTTACTAGTCTATTGATCAAATCAACGGACAAATGTCTAAGGCTTGATGCCAGATCATTGTCAAAAGATCTTCATCCTCCTATTGATCTTATAAGGCTTGATTTTCAGTATTAAAAATCTTAATGAACCATTCATTAATTTTCTAATTTTATGGAGTCCACTAGATGTTAGATTACTATCTGAAATATTCCATCATAACTCTTTATGATAGTTCTATCTCAGAATTCATGTTTATTTCCAACATTTAGAAACAAACAATGAGTGTACTCTAATATCTAGGTCCTAGATACATTCTCCAAGACTAAGTGCTCTCCCACTGAGAATATGAAGTCTATCTATCCAACATAGATTGTTGCAACAATTACAGTAATATCCATGTAGATGACTACTAAACCTTAAGATCAAATTTCTAATCTTCTTATATATATATACAACCAATTGCAAATGTCATTAGAAGATTTGGATACAATTGTCAGACTTTATCTTATGAAATAAGAAAGTCAGAGTCAATGATTATATGTAGATTATTCTGATGCTCTATCTGAGTCCTTCACTAAGGATTTTAGACAGATTTGATAGTCATACTATCAACACATCAACTTATTGCATTATTGGCATTCATCCAACTCTTTGGATGTCATATGGAAGTCACAGAAATAGGTCAACTCTTAGACTTTCCTTCTTACTCGGGTCCGACCCATGCTTCCACTGCACTTTCTTCGTCTATAAACAACCATTGTTCAAGACAAAGAATCTCTTATGTTGAATTCAAATATTTCAATACAAGAGCACTTCAACATTTATACATGCTTCAATAAATTCATACAATATGAATATTATGAAGCTTCATGAATGACTAGAGTAAAGATAATAGAATGATGACACTCATCATATCTACATACATCTTAACTCTTAGAGACTTAGGTTCAGGTAGGTATTCAAACATTTTGAATACATCATCTCTTTCGAGCCACCATTCTGCATAATGCAGAGAACCGTGTCATTCATGATTAAATGTCTAGAGCACACATATATGCCAAAATATCTTCTTTTATTTTATAAGGATTATTTGACAATTGTGATCATCATTGACATGTCACTTCCGAAGTACACTCGATGAAAGATCAAGACTATAGAGACATACAAACCCTAAGGTGATGTCTTATTGTCTTACATAATTGTCATTCCTCATTATGTTGAGGAAACTTGCACATTGCAACCACATACATTTTGTGTCCAATTGCAAGTACAATATCTGGATCATGAGTCCAATCCATGATATTTTACTGGTTATTATTTGAGTATAACATCGAGTGGGTTTAATGAAGGATTATCTGAAATAAGAAATTTGCATAAGGGTATATATATGGGGTAAAATGGGGCTGCCCCCAGGGAGTAGCCAACTTGGCTACTCCCACACCTATTTTTCCCTCATTTTTTTATTTTTTTGGAAAATAAAAATGTGTATATTCATCATTATATCCCTCTCACATTCTATTAAAATTTCGTCAGAAACAGAGACTCCTAAGCCCTCCATCCAGACGTCATTTTTTTAACGGTCGCAGAATTTTTTAAATCGACCATGTTTGGATGGAGGCCGTAGGAGTCTCTGTTTCTGACGAAATTTTAATAGAATGTGAGAGGAATATAATGATGAATATACAAATTTTTATTTTCCAAAAAAATAAAAAGAGAGGGAAAAATAGGGGTGGGAGTAGCCAAGTTGGCTACTCCCTGGGGGCAGCCCCATTTACCTCATATATATATAGTATATATATATACGTATTTTACTTTGATTTAGGAATTTTTATATCAAAGTTGTCTTGCCTTGTCAACACTGAAAGTTCATTCCCTTAATCACTTTCAATGTAAGAGATATTCTTACCATTATATCTCTAGCAAGATCTGGGATCTCCTTTCCTATCTTTGTCACATCCCAATAATATGAGAACTTGCGACTCCGATAAAAAGAAGCATGAACTCATTCTGCCTTGCAAGTCTAACTTGCATTCCCAATTCAGTCTTTAACACCCGGGCCCACCACCCCTAAGATGATGTTGATCCGTTGTTAATTGAACCAACCGTCAACAGGATTAGAACTCGCTATGCGCAATCCAATATCGCACCAATAATATGAGGACTCGATATTGGGGTCACTACGCATACGGCTTACTCTTTCGAGAAGCAAAGAACCCGATCTAATTAAATCATGCACATGATCTGTCACTTCGGACAAGTGTCTCCTATACACAACAACTGGCGACGGAATTCTTCGCCTTGACGGGAGACCATGGATGTCACTTATGTGATCCTCCACCTCATATTCAAATTGTAATTAATTATCGTGAATCATATTCACATAATTAATTCTTCCAAGGAAAATACATATCTATTCATAATAGAGTGTTTATTGGATATAATTAATTTAATCACATTAAATTAATCATCAATCCAATCATCAATCAACAAACATGTCTTTTACTTGAATAGTATGTTTATTCTCAAAGTACGTATTATTCAAATTTTAATAATTAGAAAAATACACATTGACTTTCTCCGGCATTATACAGTCCCTACCCGCTGTCATGGCCAGTACCGACGAGAGTGGGACGGACCACATACGTTGCAACCCGCGACCCCAATGCTCTCCGACTAGGCACCATATCCACCTCAAGAAAGGATAATACCAGATAGATCTCCATGTACTTTGAGATGCTCATCAGTTTTTCAACCGAAATTATACCATATAATATACATCAAAATAATTTTGATTATATTATAAGGAGATTTGCTAAACAAATCCCCAATCCTATTCAAGCAAGAGGGTTTTTCATGTAAATGTTGTCCTACAACTATTGTAGGATAAACTATGATTTTTCATGAAATCAATGTTTGTTGGTGAACCAATGATCAAGATCTATTATCTCATCATTTTGGTTTAGGCAAATGTCATTCAATGAAATAATTATCTCTATAAATATTTTACAAATATTTATCACTAATTATTCCAGAAAATTAACAATTAATTTTCATCATGATAATTGAATGACTTATCACAAGGTTCAAGATCAAAAAATGTTAATTTCCAGCAGTGACCTCCAATCACTAAAATTAACTTATCTTGATCAATTTAAATCCAAAAAATGCAAACTCAGTTTCCAAAGATTGCCTATTTGATTTACTAAATAATCCAAGTGATAATTCACGCATTTCGAGGCGGATTAAAATCGTAATTAACTCATTAATCACGTTTAAATCCGCAGTTCCCGCAACAGTGAATATAGATATCTTGAGCAAATGAAGTCCAAATTTCACAAACTCAAATCCTATGGTTTCCTTAATTAATGGGAAACAAAATCCAATGGAAAATTTCATGTTTAAACATTTTAAACAATACTGAAAAATTCAATTAGACAGAAGTGCGAAAATTGAAATGCAGTAAAAATTTCGCAACCCTTTCAAGAACCAAATCATCTAAGGTCTATGAATCATATCCAAACCCTTATTAGACCTATGGCTCTGATACCACTTGAAGTATATTGTGAATCCTTAAGCGCATCACAGAAGCGTGTCGATCGCATCATATGCAATCAGAGCAACTAGTCGCACTAGATGCTAGATGCGGCGGAAAATAAAAATTTTTTAAAACTGAAGATGAAATCACATGATCACGAGAACACTTCTCGGATCGTTTCATCAAACCACCAAGTATAAGGAATACCTCTTGAAGCGTGGTTGCGATCGTGAGATCCCAAAGTAGAGATCCTCCTGTCTCAAGTCCGATCCACGAAGAACGCACTCGCGGGCACGATGATGAGTCGCGTCCGTCCCGCAATCCTCGATGAAGATCCAAGCAATGGATCCCCTGATTTCGTCAAATGAAATCCGTCATCTTCCTTTAGAGTAAGAAACTCCAAAGAAGAAGGAGATCCTCGAGTCGTCGAAGAAGAAGCCGAGAGTCTCTCCTTTCTCAACACAAGATGGACGACCATCCTTTGGAAGAGAGAAAGAGAGAGGGCAAGAATATGAGAGAGAGAGAGAGAGAGTTGTAACCTTGTACAACTCTTAATGATGTACATTGGAAGGCTACCCTAGCCCTTATTTTATACTAGTTTAGGATCCAATGGATCTCAATCCATGGGACACATGGATCCAACGACCAGGCTTGGTCCATGTAAAATCAATGGCTATAATTGTTGTTGGTTAAAACCAACAACATTTATTTATAATTAAATTAAATATATGTTGCAACATTATCAATACATTTTAATTTAACATAAATAAATTAGTTAAAAGATTAATCAAGATAATAAAATAGAGATAATGTAACCTCCTAAAAATATGGCTTATTATCTCCTTTTTATTATATTACATTATCTCTCAATTATCACAAAAATATACACCAAATTAATTCCAAATTAATTTGTGAATATTTCAATCATGCCATTGAAAATTATGTGAATCATATTCATATCCCAAACTAATTTGTAAATGACATTTCCAGTTAATTAACAAATGTGAATCCAATCCACATTTAATAATTAACAAATGCTATTTACTAAATTTTTCTCTCTTGAATATATGTATATTATAAATCATATTTATAATACACAAATATTATGGATAATAATATCCACATTCTCTTGATAATTAAATCCCATTTAATTATCTTGGATAATCATTCTCATAATATGAATCATATTCATATTAAGCTTGATCATTAAATCTCATTTAATCATCAAGTTCTTATTGCTTGGATATGAATTTCATCAAATGAATTATTCTCGAACCCTTTCAAGAATAATGTGCTTTCTCCGCAGATACTTGGAGATAAGGACATGGCGATTGTATTATTCCACGTATAGTGACTTGGATGTTGAGATCTCATCTCAAATCCAGATCTTACGGACCTCCCACAGATGCTTGATTAAATCAAGACCGCAAATCTAATCTTCTCATTGAACCTGAATCTCATTCAGACCAATGTCCGACACTTGGACTAAGATCAGATTGCTTCTCTACTGGAAGGAGTCACTAAAATCCAGACCTGTTTCATCACTCCCTCGGAATGGAAGCGTCATGGATATACAATCGTTTATGATCACATCACCCTCAGGTATTCCCAATACCTGTACATCCTGCATACTGGAAGACCCATGATCAACCCGAAGATCAAGATCAATTTTATACTGTCTTCTTCAAGATTTTATCAGTAAGTTTCTCATTTGATCATTGGGATTTGATATCGATCATATACTTTCCAAAATCATATATCATACATAGGTCTTGATCATATACTTTCCAAAAGCATATATCAAACCTACAAATTCAGTCAAGCTTCCAAAGCTAGACGACCGTGCACGGAATTTGATTCTTCCCAATATCTCATGAGTGAGCTCATGTCTTCCGGTTCAGTAGTGAACCTGTATGATCCCTTTGAGAGATCGTATTACTCATATGCCCTTACATGCATACCATCGCGCCGGTGTATAGACCTTGGTTAGGTCATCAACCTATTGGTCTGCCAAATGTACACACTCAGACATATAGTAACACATCTGTCTCCGGTCAGAGGATGCGTGCCTATGCTGTGACAGCATTCAACATAGGACTTAGGTTATCTCGATCTCGTTAAGTCAACTCTTTGACCTAACTAATCTGACACCTTCGAATCTCTATTCCTATGCAGAGGACCTGCATCAAGAGGTCGGTCAGATATCAGCCTTTGTGAGAAAGGATTGCCATCTCCTACTCATGGTGGAGATCATCTCTTAATAATCATTTGACGGTGCTTGATGAGTCCTCAATCTAACCCTTTAGATATTCATCCAAGCACCAGCCTCTATGATTCAATAATTGAATCAACAGCTGTATGATCATTAAGATAGCCATGGTACATAACCCTAATTGTACAGAAGGACCTATCATGCAAATTATTTATTCTTCATTTCAGATTAGGGAATG
This sequence comes from Ottelia alismoides, assembly GCA_037367405.1. Taxonomy (NCBI): domain Eukaryota; kingdom Viridiplantae; phylum Streptophyta; class Magnoliopsida; order Alismatales; family Hydrocharitaceae; genus Ottelia; species Ottelia alismoides. The sequence continues at coordinate 24,443 of JAZKJV010006092.1, forward strand.
ATATTTGCAATAACATTTATTGCGTAATGGCTCGTTGTGGGCTCACATGTCCATCAAGATCATTGTCTAGAATGTAATGTAACACCTCAATATACAAAGTGTCAGATAGTAACAAAATAAGTAAGAAGCCTAAAAAAATATTATGTTATTTCTATTTTTTCCAAGGTTAAAATAATTATATACCTCTACGAAAATCATAAAGTGAATGATATGACATAGTAATAGAAAGGAAGAATGATTCAGATAGGTTGATGTGATATCCTACTCACGTCGAGTAGATAAAAATCGATGAAAGATAACCACATAATTATATTCTGACTTGCGATTAATGTACTTAACCATTTGAAAATATGAGCATAAGCTATTCGATTTGGCCAGTTGTGCTTGTAAGACATAATTTTCGTCCATGAATTTAACGCATTCATCATTTATGATGATGCCATTATTGATACCAGATCTAAAAATTCTATGAAAAACAATCGATGTTTATATGGAGCTGTTATTTGAAGAATTAATGTTACTGTCAAATCAAGAGTCAAAACATATGATGCATTTTGGAGGGGGGAGCATTTGTTATATGCGTTGCATTATCATGGACAATTAATGATTTTTCAGCTTATGCAATTATCAGATTAATGTACAAATGGAAAACTAGCATGTCCATTATGTATGAAAAATACTCCCTCTACTTGGCTTCCAACTAATAAGGAACATTTTTATTTAGGACATCATCGATTTTTGTCACTTAAGTGTAAATGGAAAAAGCGTGAAAATAATTCAAAATTTGATGAGGTTTCTTTCGGACATTGGATGGTGTTATCTAGAGTGGATGGCATCGTATTGTAGGAACAACAAGTGCATGTTGGACAATTTTGCTAGGGATATTATTTTAAGTACAAAATACATGATGGTTTGAGAAAATTAGATATTTTCAATTTGCAGCTTCATCATGATCTATATATGATGCATGTCATAAATTGTAAATAAAATTTGAGAAGTAGACTTGATCGATTTCAGTTAAATATAGGTAACGAATTACAAACAATTGAATTGGAGAATGGAAGAAGTATCATTCTCGAAGAGACACATACTTTATCAAATGAAGATCATGATAAAATATTCACTTTTTTGAAACAGATTAAAGATTCTAGTATGAAATCCAATCTCATTTCACTTATGCAACAGGGGGTTGATGAATATGTGATTCATCACTTTAAAAGCTGAAAATATAGCTATGTTCCCAAGTAATTAATTACATTTAATCATTTTATATTACATTATTAGGATTCAAGCATGTGTAGATAATATTCATATTTTAGCATTCATAATTGCATTAATAAGAGGTCAGAAATTGTGTGTGTATTATAACCTGTATCTTAACTAACTTCCTCTATTTTCATTATTTTATATTAACCCCAAATGCAATAAAACCAACATCATTGTGTACATAATACTAACTTTAATAAAGGAAAAGTACCAGAAAAGTACTAGGTTGTATATTTAACAAATAAAACTAAACCCTACTTTTGAGATAAAAGCCTCAATATTAAATATCTCTCACATCCAATCTCCTATGAACTCCTACTCACTTTTGAATTAATGTACATTCAATTATCTACAAAGCAAGATCAAATTCAAAATAATCAGACTTCATATGTAAAACTTGGATTTTGGGTCCTCATTGCATATTGTATATATTGACTAACTTTGATCTTATCATTTTATGTACAAACTATACTCCTTTTATTTATTTATTTATTTATTTTTCTTTGATTTATATTTTAATAAAGTGTACAAAAAATCTAAATCTAAAATGAACTAAAAATCAAAGAAAATGAATCGTTCCAAGTCCGTAAAAAGAGTATGTACACAAGTCCCATCTCTTTTATTTCTTTATTTCCAAAATTATTAAAAAAATCCAAAAAATATTAAGACATAAATATTTCATTTATATTTTATTTGATTTTATTTTTAAAATTTTGTAATTTAAAAATAATAAAAATTATGACACCTAAAAATTCAAGTATTCTACGTACATAGAAGACCACCAAAAATATGCTTTATACAAGCAACTTCTTTTGCTTTTGAATCTTTCACAGAAGTTGTAGATTTCGCTGAGACGAATAGCTTTCGTGAAGATACCATTTTATTTACCATTGTTTACTATTTTGTTTTGATTTTCCTTTTAATTTATTTTTAGATTTTTTTGGAGGTGATACGTTGCAGCTTCAAGAGTCACCGCGTGTCCCCCCCCCCCCCCCAACCCTCTTCAACCGCCCCTTATCTTGATCGTCAGATGAAAGGTGCAACATCCAATGATCCTGATCATTTCTCTTTATTTATTTATTTCTTTCTTTTATTTATTTTCTTTTTTTAATAACTTCTCACCACGTGGTAAATTTTTGGCCCTTTAATCAATGAGCAATCGGATGGAGGAGACTTCTTATTCCTCCTTCGACTCCTCTACTCCATCACCTCATCTTCCACCTCCGTCTTCTCCGCCAAACGGATGTTGACACCTTCATTTGCCCCTCAATCCATGTCACCTCATCGACTAGTTCCTCGCGCCCAACCACCTCTCTTCCCTCGTACGAGCCCTAACCTCCCAATCACAAAACCCCATCATCACCCATTGTTGACACTTTTTTCTCGAGGACAGAAATTGATGGTAAATAAATTGTCGTTGTTATCCCCAAAAATCCCGTGACAAACAAACAATTTTTTTTTATTTTTGCAACTTATTAACCTGTATAGCGGACATGGTCGAACTCAGAAAGGCTACAAATCCCGAGGGGTATTCAATTAATCAAAAATCAATTAAGAGAAAAACAAGAATCTCAAAGGATAACTATCCTAGGTTTTTGTGATTTTTTTTATATTTTTAATTTTTTTATTCTTTTATTTTTTATTTTCTGATTTTCAAATTTTAGTGATTTTGATTTTGTATTTTTTTTATTTTCAAAAATAAAATGAAGTAATATTCACAAGATCAAAAATACGCACACCAAATTTTTTGTAATTTTTCAATTTATCAAAAATGCTCAGAAAAAAATAAGAGAAAATATTTTTAGGTTTTGAAAGTTTTGAAATGTTTTCGAAAATTTTTGTTGAATTTTCAGATGTTCTCGTAATTTTTCTAAAAAATCAAATAGTGAGAAAATGCGTAAATGTGTACAACCTGGAGTAATTTGCAACTTAAAAATAGTTTAAGTAAACAAAACTCATGGCAATTATTTTATGACAAACTATAGGCAAATATCTACAAACATGAACTCAAATCACAATTTTTGGATTTTTGTAGAATTTTTTATGATTTTTTTAAGAATTTTCATTTTTCACAATTTTTTAGAGTTCTATGAAAAGTTATTGCGTAAAAATTGTTCAGAAATTAAAAGACAATATAATCAAACTACTCTATTTTTTTTGGAATTTTCGGAGTTATTTTTGAATTTTTATAAAATTTTGAATTTCAAATAAGGAAAAATGGCATGTTTTTGATTTTTTTATAATAATAAATGAAAACAAAATGAAATGAAAATTTTAAACTAGGAAGATAATCACATCATGAGCAAAGCACGAATTCTCAAGAATTAATTAACCCAATAAAACATTTATTTCAATATGAAATGCAAGTAAAGTTAAGTTCTGGAATCCAAGGACTGAAATGCAAATTGTCAAAATTTTTAAACAAGAATAACAGAAATAAAATCAGTGGAGGAAATAGCAATTTACCCACGTAAGGCATGTTATGCACGTGATCTGTTGGAGCAGAGGGACGATCGTGCAATATTGGATTTCTCTGGGGGCTGAAATGTAATTTTTCCAATTTTATACCCCCCCCTTTATGGTTTAAGGTTCCTTCGTTCTTCTCACGCAAGAAGAAAAGGGGCACCAAGGGGAGGTCGCCGCCTTCTTCTCCTCCAGATCGGAGATCGCGGTCGTCGGTGAGCGGGTGGAGCGGCTCACGCACGGGGGCGCAGCGGTGCTGGAGATCGGGGACGGTGCAAGGGGGGCTTCGGGCGACGGAGGCGTGGTCGAGGCACGCTCGGGCGGCTGAAGGCTGCCGCTGCTGGGAGATAGCGGGCGGAGGGCTCTGGCATGGAGGTTGGAAGGGGCACCGTCGCATGTTCGCGGAAGAGGCAGAGAAGAGGCAGTGCTCCGCCTTCGAGGATGGAGACTGGGCTGAACAGAGGGCTTCGGCGCGGAGGTGCGGGTGGCGCGGGCGGGCGGCCGAAGACTGCCGCTGCTGGGAGATAGCGGGCGGAGGTCATGGCTGGGGTTGTCGGCGAGCGGTAGGGAGGACGACCGGCAAGGTGGTGAAGGCAGAGCGGCATGGGCTGGCAGCCACGCCCAATTTTTTTTGTTTTATTATTTTTTTTATTTTTTTTAAATTCTATAAAGCAGAATGTAAACAGTAAAAAAACTTTTTTTTTCTTTTTTAAATCCAAAAAATAAAAATTAAAAGATAGGATAAAGAAATTCTTTTTTATATTTTTATATTTTTATTTTTTTGTTGTTTTTTATGATCCTGCAAAACAAACGTTAGAGAAAAAGAAACAAATACTTTTATTATTATTATTATTTATTTACAAATCGGAAAATGAACGGGGATCCAACGAAAATGAAAGGATCGAATCCGATTCTCCGACCACCGTACGTGGTTGGAGTTGATAGGTCGTGGAAGAAATGCGTGGAGATCGATAAAGTGAGATGAAAATTTCGAATCGGAGATGGATCAAATCGAGATGGATTTTTTTAAAGATCTAGAAAAATAAAATGATGATGGAATTAAAATACGATGAAATAAATTATGACTAACCTAGATAAAAATAAGAAAAATGTGGATCTCACCTTAGGAGCAGAAATGGACCGTGATCGCCTCGACGAAGGCCGACTCGCTGTCACCAGACGACTCGGAGGCTAGGCACTTTTCTCGACAAAATTTTTCTCTCAGAGACCGGGTTTCTCTCTCTAAAGATTGATCTAGTTGGAATGAGGGAGAAGGAGCCATATAAATAAAAAAAGATAATGGAGATGAAATTTGAATTTTTGGCTTTGTGGATAAAGAGATAAGAGAGATGAAAAAATGAGATAAAGATAAAGAGATAAAACTATTTACAAAATTATGTATTTATTGAATTTTTGTCACTTTATTTATTTGAAATAAAAAAAATCATTTTTTTTATTTTTTATGGTGGTTAATTAAAAATAGCAACTATATACATATACTATATACATATATGACATTATATATAAGGGTAAATGAGGAATTTTCTTCTTTTTGTTTCGAAAAATTTTATCATTTTTTATTTTTTATTATTTTTATTTTAGATAATTAGTAAGAATAATTTACAAATATATACAAATACAATATTTACAAAATACATGGGAAAATTGTACAAACCACTCCGGAAAATCAACTTTTTACTCGTAATTCTAAAAATTATAAAATCACAGCCATTTTAAAGATAATTAATTTAGAATCCAATGGAATGAGATTGGTTCAATTTGAGTTCATATGGAGCCGGAATTGATCTTTCAATTAGTGCTTAGTGGCTTTTTCCAAGTATGGTTACTTTTATTCTGTACAAGATTTAATTGTGCAATTATTTTTATTAATTAGGACACATTTTTATTTACAACTTTGGTCTTGAAAGTTATTTTATTTGAGATCAATTAAGGCACAAATAAATTAGTGTTAGTTTTATACATATATACACAAGACACAATTTTTTTGGATTTTTTTCTTAAGGATCATATCTCCCCCTACTTTATTCCTAGTCGATTAGGTCAAGTCTTGACCTTCTCTCGGGGTTTGGGTCAGCCTGTATACAATCTTCCTTTTTTATTTCCTTTTCTTTATTTTTTCTTTCTTTCTTTATTTATTTATTTTAGATTAAAATTAGTAAGAAGTGTACAATATTTACACACAGATGCAAGTTAGTAAGAATATGGAGTTAGTGTTATATGCATGTGTTTTATAAAGGATTTTAAGCTAAAATAAATGAATAACGATGACGAATCGCAGATTCATCATCCTCTTATGCTTTACTTTTGCTAGTCCCTTCGCAAACACTTATTTGAAAGAATAAGTGAAGAAAAAGAAAAAGAAAGGGAAAATAAAGAAAGTAGGACAATATTGAGTATTAAACTTATCTTCATAAAATTGTAGTTTGGAGCTCTATCGAACCTTTGGATTATTAGTGTGTCGGAACTTCTGTGAGAGTTAGAATTTTAAAATCATCAGCCTTCAAGTTCTACACACTATTGTCACAGTTTCGGCTCAGAAGTCATCTTAGATCAATCCTCTTCCCAAAGCATGCCCTATGAACATTGAACAATCGACTCAAGTGTGTGAAAGGTTTTAACTCTTCCCATCCAGAATGTCCGACTACCATGTAAATCTCCTCTCCAGTAACTCGTCTTTGGGGAGTCAGGTATTTCCTTCTAAGGTTTGTCGTGCTGAGTTCACAATCGAATTGTGGGAGAAGTTAGAAGAAGGAGAAAAGAACTGGAGAGTGGCCAGTGTAGTCACCTCTCATTGTGAAGCTGGCCAGTGTAGCCGAGTCTCCACCAAGATCTGCAGGTTTTCTTGAAGATTGGACCTTTTTGGTCAAATATTTATTTGGTAGTGGCTTCTTTGTATTTGGATTTTTGGTGGTTCTGCTTGGATCTTGTTGTGCCCCTACGGATATAGAGTCTTTTTATTTCCGTACATGTTTTGGGGTCTTAGAAAAAATTGTGCCCAGTCGTCCATCCCTTTTCCGAAGCTTTATTTCAACCCGTACTCCAGTCTTTAGATTTCCACGCTACCTGAAAAGAAATTCACACAGTTTTCCAATATCCCGTCTGAGTTGAGCTAAGTTCATAGTGCGATAGTACAAATTAATTCCCTATTCCAGAGTTGTACCCAGAATGAAGAGACCAGGTTAGACACTAAGAGTCAAATGCTGCACATTGTCATGTGGAACTCAAAGAATTAAGTCAAAGACCTGAAGCTTCTAAAATCCTCTTTCTCGGTGAAGTTCCTCTAAGAATTAGGTGCATTAAGGTCCAACTAAGATCCACTCTTCAATTTTATTCCAGATATAGTTTAAATGTCAATACTATCCTGAAAAATATACATGCAAATGCAAGAAAATATGCACAATGCAAAATATTTTTTTGAATTAGGCAAGTTTTTATAGATTTTTGGTTTTGTAGTTTTTTTTTCAAAAAGGGAAAAGGGTTAGTAAAATATATACAATATTTTTTTTGTTTTTGTTGTTTTTTATTTTTGTTTTTATGTTTTTTTGTGTTTTTTGTTTTTTTTGTTTTTGTTGTTTTTTATTTTTTTTAAGACACATGGATTTTAAAAAATTATATACATATCCCATTCAAATAAACATATTTAAAAGTATGAGTTATGTTTGAAGTATATATACAATATATACGACACCCCCTGTACTTAGCTCGAACTATGTCCTCATAGTGATCAAAGAGCGACAAAGGAAGACATAACTCGTGCTAAGTATAGAAAGGTGAAAAGACTCCTATGCTACAACGACTCAAAGAAAAGATAAAAAGAAGAGAAGTTAGTGATCCTCCCTATACTTAGGATCAAATAATCCTAAGTATAGTAGAATGTACAAAGGGGAAAACCGATGAAGAGAATGTACAGACTCAAAAAGACACGATATGAACAACATCACCCCCCTATACTTAGGGTAGAGTATCCTTAAGTATAGGCAACAACAAGGGTGATAAACATGACGAATATGAACAACACAAATCCTTCACCCCCTATACTTAGGATAAAGCACATCCTAAGTATAGCATATATACACATGTAAAAGGGGTGAATGATGAAACGGGAGAAGAAAGAGTGAAACGAAAGGATATACAAGAGGTAGTGAGCTTATGTATCGGACGCGGAAGGTGGAATTAAAAGATCGTCGTCTGATATCAAAGATATAGAATCCATAATGAACAAGAATGTATCATGATCTAGATATGGCTTCAGCAACTGTCCGTTCACAACAAATGGTTGTGCATCAGATGACAACCAAGATATGACAATACTACCATTGTCACGCACAACTCTCACGATAAATGCTCCTGACTACTTGCTTTTTAATTTTCCTGAAAACAACTTCAACTTAGCATCAAATAACCAAACTTTCTGATTAGGGAGAAAGTCTTCCTTCGAGTGTGTTTATCATGCCTGCGCTTGACTTTCTCCTTATATATAAGTGAGTTATCATATGCAAAGTCTCGGAATTCCAATAATTTATTCAAATCCAACTTCCTGTTCTTTCCTGCCTTCTCATAATCTAAATTGCATACACGGAGTGTCTATAAATATTTGTGAATTAATTCCACTGGCAAGTGGCAAGGCTTTCCATACATCAATCTGTAGGGAGACATACCCAAAGGAGATTTGTACATCGTTCGATAAGCACATAGAACTGAATCAAGCATCTGAGACCGGTTCTTCCTATCTGGATGTACAAGTTTTTGCAATATCATCTTGATCTCCCTATTTGAAATTTCTATCAAGCCATTAGTCTGAGGGTGGTAAGGAGACGCAACTCTGTGCTCAATGACGTACTCCTTCACAAATTTATTTACTTCTCTATTAATGAAATGGCTTCCCCCATCTGAAATCAGTATTTTGGGAATACCGAACCGCGCAATAATATGGTCCTTGAGAAAGGAACACACTGTACGATTATCTGCTGCTCGGATGGGGATAGCCTCCACCCATCGACTAACATAATCCACGGCGAGCAGGATGTACTGAAATCCTTGACTAATAGGAAATGAGCCCATGAAGTCTATACCCAATCATCAAAAACATCAGAAATTTGTATATATTTTAGGGGCATGGTATCTTTGGAACCAACAGTTCCTCCCATTTTCTAACAATCAGTACAACCTCGAACATACTCTGTAGCATCCTTAATTAATGTGGGACATCATATGCCACTCTGTAAAACCTTTGCTGCCGTGCGTTTCCCCGAATGATGCCCACCAGATTCTAATTTATGACAGTGCTCAAGTACACTGGTGTGTTCATCCTGAGGAATGCACCTTCTCCAGATACAATCCGCACCCTCGCGAAATAGGTATGAATCCTCTCACTGGTAATAATGAATCTCTGACAGAAATCTGTCTACCTTGTACTTCGGCCAATTTTGTGGAACTTTCTTGGAGACGAGATAGTTCACAATATCAACATACTATGGGAGTGAGTCCACAGACAAAATGACCTCATCTGGAAAGGTTTTCGGAAATAGGAATCATGTTCTGCTCGGAAGTCTCTGTGTCTGTGATACGGGAAAGGTGATCTGCCATAAAGTTTTTTACTCCAGGTTTATCTTGTTATCTCTAAATCAAAATTTTGGAGAAGAAGGATCCATCTGATAAGGTGTGGTTTGGCATCCTTCTTTGCTAGCAAATATCATATGGTAGTGTGATCCGTGTACACAATAACGTGTGAGCCGATGAGGTAAGATCTGAACTTTCCTAGCCCAAACACAATTGCTAACATCTCCTTCTCTGTAACTGTATAATTCCGATGTGCTTCATCCAGAGTTTTGCTAGTATAGTGTATAGCAAATGGTATCCCAACCCTTCTCTGTCCTAAAATCGCTCCAACTATGAAATCTGATGCATCCGTCATGATATGAAAAGGAAGAGACCAATCAGGTGGCTGTAAGACAGGAGCACTAGTAACCATTTCTTTCATCTGATTGAATGCAAGGAGAACTTTCTCATCGACAACAAAATCAGTCTCCTTACATAGAAGCTCAGTCAAAGGTCTAGCGATTTTGTTGAAATCCTTTATGAATCGCATATAGAATCCTACGTTTCCCAAAAATAACCTCAACTACTTCAAATTATGCGGTGGCTCTAACTTGGAAATCACATCAATCTTAGCCGGGTCAACCTCCATACCATGTTTGGAGATGACATGGCCCAATACAATCCCATTAGTCACCATAAAGTGACTCTTCTCCCACGAGAGCACTAGATTTACCTCACAGCAACGTTGAAGAACTCAGTCTAAATGAGCAAGACATATGTCAAAACTATCCCCTTAGATCGAGAAATCGTCCATGAAGACTTCAAGAAAATTACCCACCATGTCGGCAAAAACGGCTAACATACACCTTTGAAATGTAGCGGAGGCGTTACATAATCCAAAGGCAATCCTTCTAAAGCCGTAAGTGCCAAACGGACAAGTGAAAGTAGTTTTCTCCTGATCCTCAAGAGCGATAGCAACTTTGTTGTATCCCGACTACCCATCCAAGAAGCAAAAGAACTCTTTCCCTGCCAACCTCTCAATAATCTGATCAATAAAGGGCAGTGGAAAGTGATCCTTCTTGGTAGTTGAGTTCAGGCATCGGTAAACTACACAGACACGCCATGAAGTAGGTACCCAGGTCGGAATCTCCTCACTGCGGTCGTTCTTTACGATCGTAATCCCAGATTTCTTCGGGACCACATGTAAAGGGCTGACCCATTTAGAATCCGAAATGGGATATATAAAGCCAGCATCACACCATTTCTTGATTTCCTTCATGACAACCTCCCTTAGGTTTGGATTTAGATGGCGTTGACATTCACGGGAGGGTTTACAGTCATCCTCTAGGTAGATATGATGCGAGCACAACACTAGATTGATCCCACGAATATTCGAGGTAATCCATCCTATGACCTTGCGGTTTCTCTCAAGAACCTCTAGCACGCGACATTCTTGTTCACCGATCAACTACGAGCTGAGGATGACCGAAAACATTTGGGGGGGGGCCTGCAAGGAAGGCATATTTCAATGTTGATGGTAAAACCTTGAGCTCAGGTAGGGTCTGAATTGGCTCTGCGATAACCTCTGCTACCGTACTGGTAGACGGTATGTGATCTATGCTTTGTAGACTATCCACCTTGGCTATTGACGTCTCAACAAATAAATATCTGATAGATCTGCAATGAATGATCTTTGCTCAGAAAGGAGTGGCTCATCAGGATGTTCAATATTCTTATAAATGAACGGCTCAGATATCTCAGCAATAATCTCAGAAAGATGTCTCTCATCTTTGCATAAATCAGGAAATTCAATGAAAGGCTCAGATATATGGACCTCAGAACTCTGCTCAAATCGCTCATCGGCAACTATCTCAATTGAACCACCAAGAGAACTCATGTCGACTGTACTTTCCAGAGAGTCCTTTTCAGAAAGGAACTCATGGGTATCTATAAAATCTGTGAAAAGATCTATCTCTTTGAATTCAACAAGAAATCACAGTCATCTGGCTCTGATATAGCTTTCTCTGTATCATCTGCTGCTGGTGGCGGTGATGGTCTAGGATCAGAGATCGTCTCAATTTTCACCTTGTCACTACGAGAGTGAAAGATGATCTCTCCAGTACCATAATCAACTGTTTCTTCGGTCGTTCGGAGGAACGGTCGACCTAGTATGATCGGGGTATGGAGTAACGGTGCAGGTGTGTCCATATCCATGACAACGAAATCATTCCCTACATTGTTACAATAACGTCGTCTAAAATGCCTCTTGGCCTCTTAATCGATCTATCGGCAAACTGAAGGATCATTCTGGTTGTTTTAAGAGGCCCTAACTGGAATTCAGTTAATAAAGAGGAAGGTATGAGATTAATGGAGGAACCACTATCGAGAAGAGTACGATCAAATTCTTGATCAAAGATATGGCAACGGATGTGAGGTGCTCTCTTGTCTTTCTTTCTAGGTGGAAGGTTACTGATGGCATGAACTGTGGCCATGGTCAAGATGTGTTTCTCTGTTTCCTTTCGTCTGTTCTTCCTTGGTTGACGCTTTTGGGTACATGCCTCTTTCATTCCCTTTTTTACTTTAGGTATGTATTCCATGGCCTTAAGGAGTGGCATCTTTAAAAAGATGTTTTGTAATATCTCAACCACTCCAGGATCAGATAGTGCTATTTTTATTTTTTGATTTTTTAGCTTTGAGAGAAGAAGGAAATGGCACAGAATCAGAAGAAACATGCAAACACTCATTTCATTTATTCAAAGTAGAATCATCATGTAGAAGAGGACAACCGTAATCAGTCTGTATAGTGTTGTCCAATCTAGGTGAAGGAAAAACAGAATCTAAAACAGAACAGAATGCTGCTGCCGGTGAAGAGGAAGAATCTGCGATTGGTATATTCTCCCTTGCTGATGGTGATCTGCATCTGCCTGGTGAAGGTGATGGTGAAGGCAGTAAAACTCCCGATGTGGGTGCTGCTATACTGGGCCTCTCAACTGCTGGTGAAGGAGATGATGTAGAAGATGATGCTCTCTCAGTGGTTTGATTTTCCAACCCCAACTGGCGTGTATGCGGCTGCAAACTCCTACCGCTCCTGAGATGAATGGCGTCAGATAAACATGTAAAATCAAGGGGCATACCTGTCTCGGGGATGGGTGGGATTTTAGCTACCTGCTCCTTGAGTCTGAAATTGTTGGGGTTGGCTTATACCTGTGTTGGAATTAGTGTCTTGGTGGTGGTTGATGAAGCCACATTTCATCATCTTTATTCTATCATTTTGGCATCAAAAACCCTAGCAAATGCATGTAAATAACATTAAATAAAGCATATTAGCATTCATACATGTACCTGTAAATAGTGTATAAAATACTGTAATTAAAGCCAAAATTATAGAATAAATAAAAGAAAAGAAAAAGAATAAAATATTGCAAATAGTTTATGACCCAAAACCCCGAGACCTAGGCATCTTGATGGATAGGTCGACAAGGAATAAAGTAGGGGGAGATAAGGGTCAAAATACCTATTCTTTTTTAACATTCTTTATTCATTTTGGGACCTATTTTTGGTACCATTTTTTATACCTCAAAAAAAGAAACTTTGTACATGAAAGTTGTAGATAATTTAATAAAGAAAAATACAAAATTGATTTCACTGAAGAATAATGTACAGATAAAACTTTATGGTCTGAACAAAATTCCAAAACTCCAACTTCCTAGACCCGTATCTTGCAAATAAAAACTCGAAACGTACCAAACTCACCTTTAATTGTATATAACATAAAATAATCTATTTAATGGAGGTGGTTTCGTATTTTTCGGAGTTCCGGTTTGAAAGTTGAGTTTTGGACCCCTGTTGTATACCTGTACATATTAAAATATTCAATTTGTTATTTATTCATTATTTTTGTATTCTTATATTTTTATAATTTTGTAAATATTATTTATAATTAATTATGTACATTAAAATAGGAATAAAAACCAAAATAAAACTCAAAATAAAAATATATGTATATAAAATACACAGGTATTATACCTATATACATACCTATACAATACCTACTTATATTTTATTAAATATACCAAACAATTCAGAAAAATAAAATAAAAATATATTTAAATGTATAAAAGTATGTTATAATTTTATAAAATAATAAACAGAATTAAAGAAATTAAAAATACCAAAATAAAAATTAATTAATAAAATATATAGGTAATATACCTATAAGGGGTATAAAAGTAAACTTGTAAAAATAGATTCCATAAAAATAATTAAAAATCATAATAAAATACTACATAAAATAACAAATATTTTTTATTTTATAATCATAATTTAATTCGGTCATTTTCTTATTTAAAATGATTTAATAAAAGTTTTATCCATGGTTTTTCCTGGTTGGTCCACGTGGACCAACCAGGCGCAAACCCTAGTTGACCCTGGTCAACTAGGTGTCCTAGCCCCCTGTAGACTCTGACAGCCTCATTTTTTACCCGTTTTTGCGGATTTCTCAAGGCCAATTCCTTCACCTTTTGGTGTTGCATCCTTCTGCAACATTGTTCCTCGTTGATCCCTCTAGCTCGCCCATGACTAACATTGGCATTTGGACCCAAGATTTGTAAGATATTCATCGATCTAGGAGCCTCGCCAGTCACGGGGTCAAACCAAATATATGGGCACCCAACTTTCGATTTGAAGTTCGAACACCTTCGATCCACCCTTCCTCGCTCCTCTCGTGCTCCAAGCATTCCTGGAGGTGGCAGCTCCATCTCCGTGCATTCAGCCAGGGCGAAGGAAGTCGGAGGCTTCTCCATCACCTCCCCCAACTCCGGTGGTTGAGGTACCCTCCCTCCGGTCTTTGACCGTTGAGGCAGCCACTTCCATTTCTAATTTTTAGTGCATTTTATTCCTCATAACCTTAGGATCAAAAACCCTCAAAAAAATCGCACGTCCATCTACCAAATCACATCGCCGGAGCGCACCTCCGGCCGAGAGCCCCACCGCCGCATTACGCCATCTTGTCGCCACCGCGGGGTCCAGGCAACTTGCCCTGGACCCTCTCACTTTGTTTTGCAGGTCAAACGCCGTTGACTCGAGCCTGGGAGCAATTTTGACACTCGCCGGAGCTCGGCCGAGCCCCATAGCTCCGCCACTCTCCTCCGCGAGCCTTGGCCACCGCCGAGGCATTTTGAAGCCCTCAGGAGATAGCTCAGCCCTAGGGGAGCCTCCAGCCTCATTTTGAAGCCAAGAAGCCCACCGGAGGAGGAGGAGCACCTCAAAGAACCTCGGCTCGCCGGAGTTCCTCCGCGGTTCTTGCTTCGGCCTTCGTAGCTGTCAGATCGAGGCGGAGCCCTAGACGCTACAGCTGCCGTTGGATCTGGGCCTCCCATCATCGTCCGATCACTCGGCCAGATCGAATCGCAGCCGCACATCCACGACACGGTATCGTGGAAGGAGGTCACGCCACGTGTCCAAGTGAAGACCCCCAGCCGTCAGATCTCCTTTGCGAGGGAATTTTGCAAGTATACCCCTCGCGCTTTTGTAATTTTATTTTAGTCCATAAACTTTAAGTGGTAGTTTAAATATTTTGTAAATTTTACAACGAGGCCCTCGGACTTTAGGTATTTGCAACTAGGTCCTCTGCCACGTTACCTCACGTGACCTGTTCACGTGAGGCGCGGGCTTTTTGCAGAGAAGCCCTTGGCCTTTTGTGGATTTCACTTTAGTACCTGAACTTCGAAGTGTAGTGTAAAAGTTTTGACATTTTGCAGTCAGACCCCCAAGGTTTTTGAAATTACGTTGGGGTCCTTCCCAGGCGCGTGCAGGTCACGCGCCCTGGTGGGATTTTTGCTGTGACACCCCTGCGGGTCTGAGATTTTGTATTTGGTCCTTAAAATTGAATATTTAATGTTAATTTTCGTGGAAGAATTGCATTCGTGCCCCTGAATGTTTGTGGATTTACATTTATGACCCTGCCAGGCACTACATTTTTGTATGCTTCCTCTATTTATTTCACGCATCATATTAACTTTAAAAATTACCAAAATATGTCATAGGCTCCTGTTTACTTGCTGAATCATGCCATATTTTTGTATTGCATTTTTATTGCATTTTCATATTTATTAAAAATAAAAAACATGCATTTTTCATACTGTTTGCATTAGAAAATCCATAAAATTATAAAATCGTTTTGAAAAATTCCAAAAAAATTTTATTTTGTGTGTTTCATCATCTACTAGTGTCAATCCAAAAATCACTAAAAATTTCAAAGTAAAAACCTTAAAAATTAAAAACAATTAAAAATTTCAAAAAAATATAGAAAATCATAGAAAAATCACAAAAATATAAACTCAGTTGTTGTGTCTTCCTTAGTTCATTGTCTATATTTTAAAATTAATTTGAGAAAATTTTGTTACTGTTTGGCATTTTTCATTCCCATTTTGATTCTGGCCAGCAACCTAGTCCATTATTTTCCCTTATTTTGCTATTTAAAAATACCAGAAAGATTTTGAAAAACTCCCAAAAATCACAAAAACAGTAGAAAAATATAAAAAGACCAAAAACACTTTTTTCCTTGATTTTTGCCTATTTTTACCTATTTTTATTAATACATTATTCTCTCTTTCCTTATATTGTATATATATCCTATATTGAAAAGAAAATATAAAAACATAAAAATATAAAAAGAAAATACAAAATCATTAAAAAGAAAATCAAAATACAAAATTAAAAATTAAAAAAAATATAAAAATTAAAAACCCACAAAAAAGAAAACATTTATTTTTGCATTGCATAGTGTAGACAGTACATCACATTCACACACACACACACACAGACACACACACACACACACTTGTTGATCTATCCTGCATTGCTCCCTGTGTTCGAACTCTCTGCATACTTGCTTCTATACATCTTTTGTGCAGAGTTAAAAATAAATTTTAACTTCACATTTGCTTGTCATTGCTTGATATCTATTGTGTGGGTTAATTGTTGATTAATTAGGGATTTTTAGCGGTCACCGCAGCGACCTCCGTGTTCCCGCCTTGTGAGGAATACAAGACCGTTAGAAATTCATGGTTATCAGTGGTCAGGTCATCGATCCGCTAAGTCAGTTCATTCATGTTCTTCATAAGCAATGCAAGTTGGTCCAATTCTAGATTGACTGAAGGGGTCTCAGGTTGCTCATTGACTAGTTGTCGCTGAGACTGATAGTACGGAGGCTGTTGGTAACCATACGGATTCTGGTAATGAGGAGGAGGGGGAAAGGATGTTGTCCATAATATGCAGTCTGTTGCTGGTTAGGTAGAGGGAAGTACATGGATTGATGTTGTGGCTGGCCTTGTCTCCAGTTTTGGAATTGAGGTAGAGACTAATACTGAGGCTAGGACTGCTGGTGCTGGTACTGGTACTGCTGGTGTCCGCCTTCCTGAAGCTGGTGGATGGGTCTCTGACCCTACTGTGAACCCAACTGGCCTTGCCTTGACGGACAGGGCTGGTTTCGCTCATGGTCGAACCGGATACCATTCACCTCCTGAATGACAGGTGGAGATGGAGACTGCTACTCAGGAATGTAGGCTACTTCTTGTTGGTACGGAACTATCTGATGTGCATGCTACTGAGCTTGATCACGTATCTGCACGTAGTAGACATGCTGAACTGTAGATGGTTCTCTACTACTCCGATGGGTGGAAGGATTCTGCTCCCTAGTAGAGGGGTCAGCTGCTGCATTCGTACAATGGACTGCACTGATTGTACTCACAAAAAGTTCCAGGTGCTTTGTTATCTCATCCAGCTTATCCAGGTTCTTTGTCCCCTGATCGATCACATGAAGCTTATCAAGTTCCTTGGACCGCTTCTCAATAATGTCTACTTTGGATAGGTGGTCTCCAATGATGGCCAGATCCGTGCTATCCACCTTATCCACTTCTTGTGTTGCTGTCATTTTGACATCCTTGTGGGGTACTGCAGGGGTGGTGACGGGATGCTTCTGAAAAGCACGTGAAGAAGAAAGAGCTGCTGAACTTTCTGCTACCTCCTCAAAAATTTGATAAAGGACATCCTCGTCCTTGTTGAAGTGGCTTCCCCCATAAGCGGCATCTACCGGCTTCTGATTCTCAATGCTTAATCCCTTAAAGAAACTTTGTACAAGGCTGATCTTTGGAATATCATGATGGGGCATCTCTCCGTCAGATCTTTGAATCGTTCCCACGTCTCGTGAATAGGCTCTTGGGGCATCTGGGAGAAATTAGCAATCAAGGATCGCATTTTATTGAGTCGTCCAAGTGGATAATACTTGTATAGAAATGCGGATCTCAACTCTTCCCAAGTAGTGACAACCTTCCCCAAGTGATTTAACCAGTACAAAGCTTTGCCCATCACATTGAATGGAAAGGCGGTCATCTGCACTACCTCTAATGGGACATTTGGGTAGTGTACTGTTCCACAAATGTGATCGAACTGCTGGAGGTGTATATAAGGTTCTTCATTAATATTTCCATGGAATATTGCGAGAAGAGGTAAAATAGTAGGCTTAAGCTCAAAATGCCCATGAACCGCAGGGATTTGTATCCAAAAATTTGTCTATCCTGCCCATGGATTATAAGTATCATCTAATGTAGGTTTAGCCTCAGGTTCTATATGAGGTTCTTCTCCCCCATTCCCACCTCCAGGGTTTCTGTTATCCCCCTCTCTCATGTTTTCTCTTTCTTGTCTCATCTTGAGAATCATATCTCTCAGGGTGGCCTGAAAATTAGCCTGCTCTGTTAACTGTGCTTGAATTGATTGAATGGAGGCTAACATGGTATTGCTGATCTCGCTCTATTCCGACATGGTTCCCTTTCCCTTTGGTGGCATTAAGTGTCCGGTTTCTGACTCTGAAAATGTATATGGCACTCGATTAGTGCTCAGAATTGATGGAGTCTCAGATATTAATTCGAGATTAAAGCCAATCTCAAATAGTGGATTCATAGATGTTGTGAATTGTGAAGTGGGAAAAGAGAAATATTCGTGAAGTGAGTCTCCCCGAATGGAAGGTGAACGACTCGGAGTGTAGAATGAGTTCACGGAGTCCGAACGAGAAATACTCCGGTCCGACATCTTCGAAATCAATAGGCAGGATGCGAGAGCACGAATGTTAATGCAAGAGTGAAAGTGAATGAAGGCGCAAATTGTGCAGAAGGATCTTTAGCACTAACAAGTAAACACAATACAAACCCCCAATTCACCAACTCAACTCAATGTAAAGACCGTGAAGGTTTGGTCAATTATCTTGTCAATTTTAGAGTTTGGTGATAATACAATATATCAGAGCGGTTAACGAGAGTTGTTAGGAACTCAATGCTCTCAGGAGACTGGCCTAATCCCAAAGTTAGATCTTTCCTAGCCATTATGAATTGCGGACCGTTTACCGGCTACCCGATCAATTCAATCTGTTAAGGGCGTCGCTGGCCGCTTTATCGGCTACCGGAGAGATCCTCACTGGAGAACGACTAACCCAAGATAGTAGTCTGAAAAGAGTTCGGGCATGGTTTTATCCTAGTGTACGGGTCACTCTCTCGCTACATATAAACCAAACAATGAGGGGGTTACTCTCCCCAAAATAATGATTTTTCCTTGTGTTTATTTTAGGGTCGAGTTTTTTTAGCAGTCCCATATTTTAGACAGTTGTCACTTGGTTAAAATATTTTCAAAGAATCACCTATCGAGTGTCCAGTTTCCTTTTTTACTTATGTGAGTGAAAACAAGAAAGGAGATCGGAAATGCTAATGCGCGATAAAAAACGATGATGCATGTAGGGGTTAGAGATGCGTACCTTGTCGTCAACACTCTACATGCAAGTGATCCGCACAGAATTTAAATACAGAAAAATAAACTAGCCAATATGATGCAAGTGAACCGTCCTAGATGATAACTTCCATTAACGGGCAAGAACAAGTTAATTTGACTAAGTCCAAATTACACTCAACTCTATAGGCACATAAGTTCTTGTTTAAGGTGTTTGGACCTAATTAATTACCTAGCTCAAACAAATTAATTAAAGAAATCAAGATGTAGTTCACGAAATCCGCGGAAAACACAGAAAAATAAGGTGATGAAAACAAAACCGGTGAGGTCCCCCAAGTGCACCGGCACTTGGTGAAACAGACTCCACAACAAATGAATGCCCGTTTACAGAGTTCAAATGCTAGAAAAGAAAAACTCTCTCTCTCTCTCTCTCTCTCTCTCTTATCTCCTTCACTTCTTCTTCTCCTCTTCCCACACTATCCTGTAGCTTGGTGAAGAATCACCTCCTTCCCTCCGTGGGAGCTTCGGCTCTCCTAGGATCGCCTCCTTCCCTCCGTGGACCCTCGCAAGAAAAAGAATATAAAATGTGTAAGAAAAACAATTATCAAATATGAGAAAAAATGAATGCAATGGATATAAACAATGAAATGAATGGAAAAAATGTAAACAGATATTTACAACCAAGAATAGCAAGCTAAAAGAAAAACCTAACTACCCTCGCCGTGCCTCTCCGACAACGATGCTATTTTGTTGACACGTTTTTCTCGAGGACGGAAATTGATGGTAAATGAATTGTCGTTGTTATCCCCAAAAATCCCGTGACAAACAAATAATTTTTTTGCTACTTATTAACCTGTATAGCGGACAAGGTCGAACTCAGGAAGGCAACAAATCCCGAGGGTTATTCAATTAATCAAAAATCAATTAAGAGAAAAACATGAATCTCAAAGAACAACTATCCTTGGTTTTTGTGATTTTTTATCTTTTTATCTTTTATTCTTTTATTTCTTTTTTTTATTTTCTGATTTTCAAATTTTTAGTGATTTTGATTTTGCAATTTTTTTATTTTCAAAAATAACATGAAGCAATATTCACAAGATCAAAAATACGCACACCAACTCTTTTTATAAATTTTCAATTTATAAAAAATGCTCAAAAAATTAGAGAAAACGTTTTTGGATTTTGAAAGTTTTTAAATATGTTTGAGATTTTTTATGGAATTTTCAGATGTTTTTGTATTTTTTTTATAAAAATCAAACAGTGAGAAAATGCGAAAATGTGCACAGCCTAGAGTAGTTTGCAACTTAAAAATATTTTAAGTGACCAAAACTCCCGGTAATTATTTTTATGACAAACTACAAGCAAATATCTACAAACAAGAACTAAAATCACAATTTTTGGATTTTTGTAAAATTTTTATGATTTTTTTAAGAATTTTCGTTTTTCGCAATTTTTTGGAGTTCTATAGAGTTAATGCATGAGCTTGTCACATAAGGGCTTTCGCAATTTTTTTTGAGTTTTATAAAGAGTTAATGTATAAACTACAATCTCCGTCTTGTCGTCGAGATCCAAGGGCTTATCCCTTGCCGTAGCCACATCAAGCTGCTTGAGCTCGTCACTACGTCGGTGACTCAAGCAACGACATAGAGTTCCTCTCAGAGATTCATCCCCAAGCGTAACATTTTCTTCTTCAGGTGATCTCCCTCTTCTTTCCTTTCCTCTCATCTTTTTTTTCTTCTGTTGTTCGATTTCTCTATTATCGAAATCACCCTTAATTTCTCCTCCACCCAATTGGACCTGAATCAAACCCCCAAATTTGAATCAAATTTGACCATCACCCCTTCTTATTTGTCACAAACCCTTCGCATTTGTTGCCTTAGATCGTGCAAAGGGATGAACCATCCAGGTCCCCATCTTCTCTGCCTCGACCCGGACCTCCACCCATTATCATCAGTCCCCTCTCCTCTTCCTTGTTGTTACTATCCCTGCAGGTTCGAGTACTTTTTCCTTCATCAACAGCAGAGCCATTGCTCCCATCGTCGTGCTAACTTTTACCTCCAGGCATGTGTCACCTGGAGCTTGATGTGAGCAGGCTTCAACACATGTAACAAAGCTCCTCCTCTTTTTAACCTTCATTGCAGGAACACCAACGATAGAAACGGTTCAACCATGAGGGAGGAGGTGCTCGGTCGTGTGCCGACTGAGGCTCAGCTCTTCCGCCCGACTCTTTCAGTGAAGGACAAAGCTACATATACCAAGCAATCTCCATCAGGTGGCTCATAGGCTACCACGTGTGAAGCATGCCCCCATCCAAACCTCCCACCGAGTCTCCACCTGAGCCACACGCTTTGGGTAGCTTGAAGACTCATCGATATGCCACGTGGAGGAACGTACGTGAAGCTCACCCGAGCCTCTGACGTCGCATGCAACATGCATGTAGTGTGGATGTATTGCGCTTTCACTCCCGTACTCCAAAGAGAATCGCCATTCAGACTCAATTCATGTGGACAACATGCCCCCTGTGCGGCGAGTTTGCAGTAACTCCCTTGCCACTTTGATAAATTCCATTTCAATCCCGGTCAATGAAGTCACGTGCGTCACACTCTTTCACTAGACACTTTGCATAAAACCCCTGCGGGTTTAGGTAATTGAAAAAATGTTTTTTCACATTATTTTGTTATTTATTTTCTATTCTCTATTTTGTGTGTAGACCCCTGACTTTGATCTGTTATTTGGACCTTTATTTGGCATCATTTTTTTATTATAAAATTACATGTTATTCATGTATTAGTTCTACAGGTTGTGGTGATTCAATTACATTTTGTGAGCTTGGGATAATTTATTAAATTTATTTAAGTGTGAAAATTTTGAACTTTACCCATCCGAGCATCTAAAAATTGTATGAAATTATTCTTAGTTCCAAATATTCACCAAAAAAACAATGTTGGTATACTTACTTAGTCTCTAACATGTGCCCAAAAATCACATCATTTTCTTTTGTAGATTGCTCTAAATAAATTATTTAGTGATTGAAGTAAATGATTTTAGTTGTTTATGAACTTGGTATTTTAAAGACTTAGAATTTTTCCTAGATGTGTTTTAATTAGATACATCTAGGTTAATTTTAAATCCTAGAAATATTTAGGTTTGCTTATTATTAAAATTAATTTACTGAACATCATACTACTTCTTTATTTAATTCGCAGTAAATCTAATTTACATCCAAAATTCCAAAAAAATAAAATTAGAAAATTTCATCATATTTCACATCATGTCCAAATTTCATAATTTTCTCAAATTGTTTGCATGAAAAATTTCATAAAACCCCTCGAAAAAATCAATTTTCATGGGCACATATTATGTCATAAAAATATAAAAAAATATGTTCTGGACTGACCATTGCGTAAATAATTCAGGAAAAATAGTCTTTTGGAATTTTGAGATCATTTACATGTTAGTTTGGATTTTTCATTTTAGGCTAATTTGACCCTAAAATTGTCTTTCCATCACATTCGCATTCTACCTTGTATTTTAATTACGTAGTAAAATACCGAGAAAAAAACTTCTTGAAAATAATGCCCTAAATAATCTGAATTTTAATCATAAGAAGACAATCGAATCCTTGAATTCAGCCTTGGACTTGTCCAAGAAAAATAAAAACTGATCGCTCGTACATTAATTAATCATTTAAGTGATTTTTGATTAATATGTGATTTTCCGACTATAAGAACACAACAATATTAGCAAGGACTTATTAGGATTCCTTTAAGAAATAGTCTTTTTGGATGTCCATATAGTAGATGGTGATGTGGTAACTGAGAATCCGACACTTTTTTATAGCTACCTAGGGTAGGTAACTCATTCTCGTGTTCCTACCACCTCATTAGATTTCATGTTAGAACAACATATTATCAAAGATATTATCTTAGGAGACATGGAGGTATGTAAATATAAGTACATATTTTTTCAACTTGTTGTGATATGTATCAATTTTTTAAATCATGTGTTGCATTTATTTACAAATCAAGTTTTACCTAGGAGCGTAATCATTTATTTGCAGATTTTTGGCTCATGCGTGTGAAATGCTTCATCATTATTGAGGATGTGTGATGAGTACTATGAGTAAAATAATCTTTTGATATTAATGATAAAGTATGTATTATTAATATTTTTTTTTAAATATTTCGATCCACATCTTCGACTCGAGAAACTTTTCCAGAGAGTGCCACCATGCATTGATAATGCACAATGGTGAGAGCTAGTTATCCGTTGGGCTGGAGAAGAACATGGAATATGATTTACTTTCTTGTTAGTCATATTTTTCGTTAATAATAGTAGTGAATTATAGTATATTTATAGAGAAATACAAGAAATAGGAGTAAGAGATTTAAGACTACGCACAACAAGGGCAGGAAGAATACAAATCAATCGCGTAAGGAGTTTTTAAGTACAACAAATGCAACAAGCCTTTTCCCACACTAAATAGGGTCGGCTACATGGTAGGAGTTTATAAGTATTTAAATATATTTACCATTGTCAATTACTATGACAAATTCCACTCTTATAATTTCAATACAAGAACGTGAACCAAAGCCCCGATATGATTGAAATTTTTGAACAATCCAATAGTCATTACATCGATGGAATTGTTGAATCGGTAGACGATACGTATAGACCCATCGTGTAAGTTGACATTATATTATTATACGTCAAACTGGTAAATCATTTGATTTTTAAATTTTAGTGTTGTTTCAGGATGAGAAATTGAGCTTGACCACCACCACATCGTTTAGACGACATCGGAGCCAATTAGGTGCCCGTTAATCCTGATGAAGTTGTTCCCCAAATGATGGTCAAGAGCATTACGTGTGCATTGTGGGGGTATTGGGTCCACCATCCCTTTATCGTATTGAGGTGATAACTGATGAGTCCACAACTCATCGACTTAATATCACAATTTTTCTCCTAAAACTTTGAATAAAACACCAGAAATATCAAATAAAAAGAGAAAATAATAAAACAAACTCGTGCACTAAAAATAGTTTAATTATCTATCATTAACTCATCATTACAATCGAGAGGAAAATCAAATAAATGATGAGAAAATTGGAGTTGGATCTTGTATTTTTTTACTTTTATGTATTATACATTTTATTATATTTTTAATATATTCATACTAATTCCAAAAAAAAAGATTAAGTCAATTGTGTATATAATAGTGATCTCAATCCATGAATAATCCTAAAAATCTAACTTAAAAATATTGCAATAAAGACCAAACTCTAATTTTGAGGACAAAAGACCATAAAGTTGGATATCTTTATTATACAATGGCCCATGACACTTTCCTTGCTTTTAAATTAACGCCCATCAAATTATCTACAAAACGAGAATAAAATCAAAGTAATCGGAATTGATATATGAAAATTGAATTTTGGGGCTTAACTGTATATTGTACAAAATCGACCAATTTATTTTTAAGATTTTTGCTGCCATATCCTTCTATATTTTTCTTTTCTTTCCTTTCTAGAGGAAAGAGACCAATAGTATTTCTTTTTATTAAAGAAGAATGGAATCTCACTTAAGAAAATATGCAACATTGTAAAGCGAAGAAATTGATGGAGGCATGAATTTAAAGCCTTAGGAGTTAGAATATAAAGGGAGGGTTGGTGCTTTTAAAATTGAACGGAAAGTGACGAAGAAGGAAACTAATTTCTATTGACCATTCCATTTTAGGGGTTTGTTCTTTTTTAGCTTTTGGTGTTCGGATTTTGTTACTTCCGCTATAGGATTTAAAAAAATAATTATTAAAATATTCTTAATTAATTAAAAAAGTCCCATCAATCGATACTTAAGGTGCTCATTTGGGAAGCTATGTCCAAATCGTCACCTTAGGAGCCAATTTGGAGGGCATTCCCCAAATAGGCACCTCAAGTGTCGATTTGGGGCAAAATCCTTTAGGGTTATTTGCATTTGTCTTCCATTTGTTATCAATTTCAACTACCTTCATTTGTTACCAAAATTTTTTCTTCTTTTGAACTACTGAAATATTCATTGTCATTTTTATATTTTTATATATTGAGTTTATAATTTTTTCCTTCATAATATAACATATATATATATATTAAGTTTGTGATTCTAGTTAATTCCAATTATACATATGATTTAGAGTTTATTCAATTTTAATGTTCATTGTAGACAACAATTATAACACTTTTATAAATTTTAAAATAATTTTCTATATGTTAAATAAAATATTAAATTAATAATTTAAATATACAAACTTATATTTAAGTTAGAAAATACCACTATTGCGATGGTCGACTTTAGTAATGAAAACATATATGTACATATCTGAAACTTTCACCATATTCAAAAAAATTACACAATAATGATATATGTATTGTGGCATTAATCGAATATGAACAACGATTGTAGAAAAATACCAAACAGGATATTAAGAAACATAAAATGAATAAATGTGAATGTATAAGATTAAATGTAAAAGCTTTTCAAAAATAATAAAATATAGGAAGATAAATTGTTGGATTAATATTCTCTATTGCAACTAGTGGTCCCTCAAATGAAAAAATGATGCATAATGTTCTCTTGCTGCAGCTCTTGTGACATATTCGATTATAACAATTATATTCATAGAGCGCCCATGTCTGGTTATAATTTTTATTGGTTGGCTTAATATTTTTATAATGGTATATACATCGCATTGATACTCTCTTTAAATCACTTTCTACTTGATATTTTTGATGAAATTCATAATTTATTTTTATTTAATTGTACTCGTATCTGATCTTAAGTCAACCAATATTCATATTCCTTTTTGTTTGAACTAAAATTTTATTCGGTGAATATTTGATACAAATTTGTATCTGATTATATAGTTCCCTAAATCATATCTGACACATATCCGTATATGTATTTGTATTCGTCTACAATGAACATTAAAATCGAATAAGCTCGAATTCATATGTATAATTATAATTAACTAGAATCACAGACTTAATATATATGTTATATAACGAAGGAAAAGAATTATAAACTCAATATATATATATATATAAAGATGGCAATGAACAATTCAATAGATAAAGAGATGAAAAATTTGATAATAAATGAAGGTAATTGAAATTTATAATAAATGGAGGACAACAATGCAAATAACTCAAAAAGATTTTGCTCCAAATTAGCACTTGAGGTGTCTATTTGGGGAATACCTATCAACACTTGAAATGTTGATTTAAATATGATTCTCCAAATCAGCACCTCAAGTGTCAATTGGTGACGATTTTTTAATATTTTAAGTTGATGGTTGATCAACTTAAAATTCTTTTTTATTTTTAAATAATGGGAGGATGCTATATTTATAATGTCTTGGATAAATATACAATGTCTCCTTAGAATCCAAGGATTATCTTCTTAATTTCAAAAGTTCCAATGGAGAGGGCGATTCTCCTCTATGGTGGCTAGAGATTTTAATTATGGAATTAGTTTATTAATTATTATAGGCAAAAAAGCAAAAGGAGAAGGCATTGGGGGTGGGTTTCCTCACTGCTAATTTTAATTTGTCAATCATTGAATTTGAGTCCTTTTATTTTTATCATAATTGCCCAAGTAATTAAAAAGTAATGTTTTTAGTGTGATTTGTACCCATGACCTCTTTATATTTATTATAAAGTACTAATTATCTCCTCTGTAAACATTACTTGTCATTCTACATCTATCTCTTTATCCATCTGAATTAATGGCTTTATTTATACTAGTTAGTTTAGATGGTAAAGTTAGCTCTCTTGTCATAACAACTTGATTCGACCAAATGGATTGGACCTACTTGGGTCTGATCAAGTTTTGATTAACGAGTACTTAACGTTAGTAATATTTCTGGTCGTATTATTTAGTTCTTATGTCACTTCAAAGTCGTAAGGCCTTTTTTTTTGCAAATAGGTCCTTTCTAACCAAACTAGATACCTAGGATCGATTTAATTGAAAAATATACTTAACAAATTCTTGAACCCTAAGAAAGAATAACTAAGCTCTGATTAGCATCACACTCTTGCAAGTTGCAACTAACCCATAAAAATGATAATCGAGGTCAGGTAAATGAATAGAACTCGACCAATCGATAGTCGAGTTCATTGATAGAAAGGTCTTATAGGCGACATCTCTAGGGGCTTGTTTGGTAACTGGATTGGGTTGGGTCGGTTTGTGGTATCCTCCTGTGAATAGTAGTTGTTTAGACGGTTAAGAGGATTGAAGAAGGTTAAAATGATAAATGTGATATGATGCGATATTGATTATGTGTTATATTAACTTTTTCTAATGATTATAATATATTTTTTATATTGATTTTTTATTTGAACATGGTTAAAAATATTATAACAAAGAAACTATATGATCCATACAACTAATTCGAACCAAGGATTGCAGCGATAGAGCAGAGGTTATGCAAGGTTAATGCAGTTCGACTTCACTCTTGAGTACCTATCTTCTTCGTAATCTTAAGGTAGGTCCAGAAAGTGAGAATGGGATATGAAGGCTCGAGCAAATAACACGAAGCAAGAAAGAAGAACGAAAAGGGTTACTAAACGGGTGTATTTTTCCGACTTTATAGATCATCATAACTGAGATTATAAGTACTCTCTGAGGAGGTTTATTAGAGGGAAATAACGATCATCATGAAAAAAGAAATGTTGGATTTTATTTCAGAATTAGCTAGCCTATGATAAGTGATCACATTTTTTAATGGGTAGAATCCTATTCCTTTTGAAGTGGAAGCCACTGATTCTACCACCAGATCATTAAAAAGGTTCATATGAGTGGTCACATTACTATTACATTATATACATTCTTATCTCTCAAACCGACTTCATTAAGGGTACGTTCGGTTCGGGAATAAGCAGGACTAAGGATGTGAAATAAGGAGAATAAAGGTTTATTCTTTGTTCCGCTGAAGGATAGGAATAATGAGAATAAGGTGAAATAAATGTAGGTAAGGTGGGATAAAGATAGAAATAAGAGTGAAATAAGATGGAATAATAGAGAATAGTCGTACCACTGGGAACTGTGTCGGGAGGAAAATTGACCCCTTATTACAGGGCCTATTCTCCAACCAAACATGGCCGGGGTAAACTTCACTTACTTCTTACCTCAATTTCTTATCTCTCATCCGAACAAAAACAGAATATTGATGACATGTGGGAAGAAGATATCTTCCACAAGTAGAAGAAAATATATGCCACATGTTATTATCTTGTTACCTATTAAGATGTCGAATATTTCCATATGTATCCGATTCCCCAAAAGCACACTTTTCCCATCTCAGTGGAAATCTATATAGGAGACGTGACCTTCTTGAGCACATCACTCCATTTTACGGAATTGGCATCTCCCAACTAAATGGGGTTGGCTTCGTGCCAAAACGGCTAGTTGTTATTTCGGGGTCTGTTCCAACACATGACCCAATTCCGACCATTTGGACCCGTCCATGCAATTGGGCTAGCCTCCCATTGCATGACACCGAGGATGCGTCGCTCATGCGTTACCTGCCGTTTCCAGCATGCGTGGACAGCACAAGGATGGCATGAGCGAGCGGCCCTGACGGGGGTCGCTCGATGTACGTCTGGGAGAGTGGTTGCCCCCATCCTTGTTTCCGCCGATGTCTCTCTGCTCCTTCGAGCGTTTCACTGACAGACTGTTATGATTCGTCTTGTTTTGACTCTTCCTTCCGTAAGCATCTCGTGTTGGTTGTACTTTGTCTTTGTGTCACCCTCCCACTCGAGATTCAATTGATTCAAGGTGGATTTTATAGGGTCTTGGAAGTAAAATGCACTAATGAAATGAAAAGTTGTAGGACGGATAAGAATTAAAAAAATTAACTTTATGTTGAAATTCATAAAGGAAAATGAAGTCTTTCAGAATCTTGGGGAATTTGCGCCATGACCCCCTACATTCTTGTCCAATTACAGTATGATTCCTATAATCTTGCTTTCAAGAGATGGTGGAGGAGTTTGTAAGGTTACATAACTGATGGTGTAATTTACAAGGATCGTGGTGAAATTACAAAAATGATACATGTTATGGTGTAATTGGACAAGATTTTAGGGTTTATAGTGTAAAAATACATGTAACATATCCCATGTAGCAAATCTTGTAAAACATACCAATTTCAACATCTATGAGGTTGTCAAATTATGTTTAGTTGGTGATAAAACTACAATGTGAAAAAATCGATGAAAGAAATGATTATGTTATAGGAATTTTTACACCAATAACCTTATATACTTTTAAAATTATGTACATAACCTCTATAGTCATAAACAGGGGCGGAACTGGGAATTTCATCAAGGAGGGACCGACTATACAACTATTATGAATGCTCAAAAATTGAAAAATATGTATTTTCCAATGATATTTTTAAATAGAATTAATATTTTAAAATGAACCGCTTTCAATCTTGATAAACGTAGAATTTAAATCTATTATTAATGTTAGAATTTCAAATAGATAGGTATTTTCAGTGGTCATTTTTAAAATTGGATAAATATAATAATTCAAACCTCTTTAAATCCATCCTAAAAAAGCTAAATTATCAAGTGAAATCTTGAAACAAAAAAGTTCATGATTGAAAGGAAATGATAAATTTTATTTATAAGGAGTAATGAAAACAACGGGAGAGATAAATAAACTCGAATACAATTTTATATCAAATTATTTTCATACTTTGAAAGTGATTGGATAAATCATATAAAAGAAAATAAAATTGATAGAGATAAGATTCGAACCCTGATCTCCAAAAAATAACCACACCACTCAACCACTTAACCATTTAATAATTATACATTTTTCTCTAACAAATTGATTATAATAAAATTAAGGAGGGACCGTATTAAAAACTTAATACACTGTACAAGTGAGGTATAATAATCATGGAGGGGCCATGGCCCCCCATAGTATATACTAGTTCCGCCCCTGCATAAATTATACCCAGAACCATGCATAATTCTTAACTCTTCAACTAATCATACACCGATGACCTTCCTTCCGCAAACACATATAGGGTTATGAGTGTAAAAATTCCTGAAAGATAAGCACTATTCAGGATTTTGGGTGATTTATGATTATTGAAGGTTATGTACTTAATATTGAAAGTATACAAGGTTATGTATGTAAAAATCCCTTATATTGTAAGAGCAAGTAGTAGTTATACGCCACCACATCAGCGTTCCAAACTAAAATAAAACAAAAACGTCAAGACATGGAAAATATCTGATTGATAAAAACTTATATATATATATATTTGGAGATTAATGGAAAATTTTCGAAATGGAGGTAATTTATTAAGATTGGTCTAGAATGGGATGCCTTTGCGCAAGTTGGTCTAAAAGCTCTATTATCCCCTCTCACTGTTAAGCCGTCCTTGTCGCATAGCTAAAATTGCAGATTCCCACCCCCAACTTTTTCTTATGGTTCACTCGGTGCCCAACTTTTTAGTGTGATTTATCCCTAATGTTTGTTTGATAGGGTGTAAGATTAAATAGATCTTTGCACATATACCGTTGTAAACTTCTCCATTTTACAAAAATACGCCTACATCAAGATTCTACTGGTTAAAATCCAACCTTGGTAATTTATAAATTGGGCTTTCCCATATAACTTGCATTATTACATGAGATTCCTATTAACTTTTGTGTTTTATACAATACCCTTGTAAACTTTTCTGTTTTACAAAAGATAACCTTACATTAGTGTTTGATTAGGTGCGTTGTAGTAAAGACAACATTTATTAGGGGGTATTAATGTTATATTGCAAAATTTGAGGGATACTAGTTCCTTTTAAGTTCGACCTACAACATCAATATCTTGTCTTCCTTTGAGTATAAGCACTTTTTTCTCTTGATTTCTCCGCAATTACACGCGTGTCTCTATTTAGCTTTCAAATTCGGACAATTGCCAACGTTGAATACGATGGGATGCGCTTGTATTCATGTAAACCTTTTGAGGCCTTGATTATATACTTTCAAAAGCATGAGATTATCGTGATGTAAGTCATCTATTCTTTGCAGGAGATATGTGGTTGTGTCTTGAAATCAACAAAGTCCTTTTCCTCAAACTAGAATATATTTAGAATAAGGGGTCGAAGGGGAGGTCGGGTAAGTCATATGTAGAGGTCGACGGGTGATCGGTGTAGTTCTCTTCATGAGAGTTCATATGAGAATCGTTCCCAGGCAAAATCACTGTGAAGCACACCTTCGATGACTCAAAGGCCAATTCAAGAATATGTGGGAAGCACATGGGCATCAAGTGATGCCCTATTTAAGATTTGATAGCTTTTATATTGAGATGACCCTCTCGATTGAGAGGTCAAGTCAGGGTCATCAACAAAGAGAAAAATAAGGTAGAAGATGCTTATATAAAGGATCGGTCACACAAGTGGGTTTTGACAGACCTCGCCTATGTTAAAATGGTTACCTTGTTCTTGGTAAGTAGACACAACTTTTATACTCACTGCCGACCTTTAATAGAGAAGATAGGAGAACGAGCGTGGAAGACAACTATATATTTGGAGTGACACCTCAATCGAATGATACGATTCTATTATTTTATTTAGTTATTAGCTTAATTCATCATGCTAAGGGATCTTAAAAGCATTGGTAATAATTTGGACATGTTAAGATAAATAAAGAAGTGCAGATCACTGCATGTTTCTTGGGAGCTGCATCCTATTGAAAGAAAGCATGGCAACCGGTAAGGCATTTTCTACTAGTTGGTTGTGTTTGAGTTCCCTGTACGTCCAAGCTAGGCTTTGCCAAGTAGAGTCAGGTTACTTTCCTGATGTTGCTTGCTTGATGCTTAGATCGAAAACAAAGAAATGGGACCAATATCGGAATTTGTTCAAACGATCAGTATTAAGTAAGAGATTCACCATTTTGTTTCAAGTATGAATGAGTAAAGCAGACATGGATGCAAGTTGTCAATGTCAGGTCTCGTAAACGGTAAGAGCGTGAAGTCCTCGAAGATGAAGTGGAGCAAGGATGCCATCCTAGAATTAGACTAGAAGGCTCGGGTGTAGGTCCCTCGATTCTCTCGTACTACATAGTTTCCTGCAATACTCTATCCTTCCATGACCTTTATTCTAACCCGTAAGATTCCAATATTTTTGACTTAGTTGACTCCAAAATTATTCTCGATGCTTGAGGACAAACCCAACCACATCCATGGAAAAGAAAAAGGTAGCACCGAAGAAGGGAAAGAGTGAGATATTAATCATTGTCACTTTCATGAGAATCTGTATCGATGGGGATATGATATCATTTATATTTCTATTACAATACAATAAAAATAGGATAATTTGAATGAAATCAACCAAATATATTGTTGTACACCTCGACAGGATTATAGTTCAATTGGTTAGAGCATCGCCATGTTAAGACAGAAGCTGGGGGGCCGAGCCCCATCAATCTCGAAAGTAGATTTACAGGGTTCAACAAGCAATCTATATTTCACGATCAAAGGTGTAGTACGGCTTGTAATAGCAGTCCTTATATCTCGTATTAACAATCAAAAGATGGTCGAAAGAAAAAATCTCTATTTGATGGGGCTTCTTCATATACATGCGAATTCCATTAGACCAAAAAATGAGATATTAGTAGAATCTTTTTGGTCTTCCAATATCAATATGTTGATTGTTTCGCTCCTGCATCTTCCAAAGGAGAAAAAGATTTTTGAGAATTGTTTCCTAAATCTTCAAGAGAATACTTGGGTTTACCCAATAAATAAAAGAAATCAAAAGGGTATCATGCATGAATATAACTGGGGTTCACGGTGGTGGAGATCCGTGATAGAATTGAGACATCTAATGAAATCGTAGATAGAATTGAGATATCAATCAAAGAGAAAGATAATAAATATATGTAATTTCTTTTTTTTATCTTATACGGATGTTCCGATCCGCAAGGACCATGAGTGAGAGTTGTTGGATCATATTTCTCTGAGTAAGAAGTGAAACACAGTTAACTTGAATCCGGGATAACTATTTGAAAATATATGAATCTAGATAAAAATATGTGTTATAAAAATAAGATATTATTTTATCTTTCATTTAGAATTTATAATTATAAGAATTTGTACTCATTATTGACGAGCCATATTGATTGCACCTTCAAAGCAACTGAAAGAATTATAGAAATTAGTTCAAATGGAAGAAAGAAGTTCGTTGATAAATTAATACCAATTTGTTGAATATTACTTATTAGATCCAGCTCTATAATTTGGTTTGATCTTACAGTCCAAATAATCTCATACCATGATGTCTCTAGGATAGCAGTAATTAGTGAAAAAATAATACTGGTACAGTGTAACGAAGTATCAATATCCCCAATAATCCAAATGTGGAAATTATTATAATATTCGAAACTATTTGTGAACATCACAATAAATATGATTAAAGTATTTATATCACCTACATAAATAAGGAGCTGCGAACAACTATGAAATAAGAGTTAGATAAAATGTATAATAAGGATATACAAACAATAACCAATCCCAATGAAAATGCAGGAAAATAGGATTGGTAAATAAAACTACCTCTAGACCTCCTAATATCATAAAGAATAAATTACAAAAAGGGCCCCAACTATACCTCGATTCTCAATTAAGGATCTCAAGTTTCAATTTTAACAATCAGGGACCTGAACTTTCAAATTATGGGTTTAACGTCGACATATATGGGTCGTTGAAGCTTATAGATGCCTCTTTTTCAGACAAAAATATAAGATCAGGTCCCTATTTGTTACAACTGAAAAATGAGTCCCTTAATTGGGAATTGAGGCGTAGTTGAGATCCTTTTTTTTGTAATTTACACTATAAAAATGATCCTAGAAATACTACAAGAATATCATATATTGGTCCAGTTAAACCCATTATATATAATGTAAGAGATAACAACAGATCGATCTAGAGCTTTCAATTGGTATTTTTTATTACAATACGATCATATCTCGAGACATTGAAGCTTAGGTAAATGTTTTATAAGCATATGTAGAAAAACATATTTCATTTAGTTTTTCCATGCTTATTATAAATAGTTATTTTAGTTTTTTACTGGCTGCTTCAACTATAACTTAAGCTCTATTCATTGATTTTTAGGATCAAACAAATAGATAGAAAAGTAAATTTCTAAAGTAGCCTTGTTGAGGCAAGGGAAATCATTAACTACAATAAGCTGTAGGCTCGGCTAAGCCTATCAGATTCTCTACGATAGCTTATGACTCTCTTTGAATTATATATTGGACATTTTCGTCGCAACCCTAGTCAGTCTGCTGCTACAGGTTGATTGAGTCTCATAGCTACCAACAGATCAGAACTCTTCCACCCGTGGTTGAGCTTAGGGGGCACAAGGAAGATCGAACATGCTACAACCTAGAGTTCACCAGGCAGCTATTTCGCTCTACAGGGATCTTGGAGGGGCGTAGAATTGAATTGACAATATTACCCTTCTGTTGGTGTATTTTAATATAAGGGCACAAGAAGGAAATTAATGTAAATTTTGTAAAAATAAGGGTGAGTATAATTACAAGAATTAAGGGCACACGTGCTACACACGTGGTATTAGAAAAACTTTTGGACATACGTGTAAAAAGCCCGAGAAATAAAGCATCCATTAAACTATGTTTCCAAAGTAAATATCTTCCTTCCCACCTAAAGAAAAGAGCACTCCCCCACTTATAAATAAATCCCCAACCTGCCTCTCCTCGTGTCCTCCACACCTCCGATTTCCCCTCCCCCTTCTTCCCCCCGTTGCCCTCTGCCGTGACCATGTGCGGCGGCGCTGTCATCTCCGACCTCATACCTGCAGGCGCCCCCAGACGCCTCACTGCCGACAACCTCTGGCCCGATCGCGTGGATAAGGCCCCTCCACTGGCTTCGAGTTACAGGCCCAAGAAGAGGGCCCAGAGACCCCCCTCGCTCGATGAGGACGAAGAGGAATTCGAAGCGGACTTCAGGGACTTCAAGGATGACTCCGACGAGGAGGAGTACGATCTTGAAGAGGAGGTGCTCGATGTAAAGCCCTTCGCCCGAGATCCCGCTGCGAAAGGTGGTACGTTAGGGCTTTCGTGTGTACGGTTGATTTGGGTTGATTTGGGAGGTGGGTTTTCGGAATGCGGGTCCGGGGAGGTGGAAATCGCTGGAAAGGCGGTGGCTTTTTTTGGAATTGTAGTGGTTAGGTCGTGTGTTTTCGTGGCTTTTATGTTTTGAATGCGTGCAAGTGTTTTGTTCGATCGTGGGTTAGTTGGTAGTCGAAAAAGGCGAGGTTTTCGTGATTTGCATGTGGGGGGTGTTGGTTGTTTTGCGAATTGGGTTTCTTGAGTGTGGATCTGGGGAGGTGGATATCACTGGATGGTAGCTTTGCAGAATTAGTATGCGATCGGGTCGTTTAGTTTGCTTGGATTGATGTTTTGATGTCTTGGAAGTGTTTGGCTCTTCCAGAATTTTGGTTCTGCTGGATCATGATTTAGATGGTACTTAAGAAGTTAAAGTTTTGATTAGATTCTTAGATAGACATGTTTCTGCAGATTGTCTCATGCTAACGATAAGTAGTTCCTGTTTGCACATATTATCTGGAGATCTTATCTACACTGTTTGGCTACGGGATAGCATTATTTTATCTGGGATAAGCTATCCCAAGATGTGGTAACATCATGGTCACATCGTTCATTATATCTCTACAGTATTTCTTTCTTTCTTATCTCTTTAATCAACCAAACAAAAATGAAGAACATAAACTTTACTTATCACTTATCCTACCTTAGTTCTTATCCCTCATACAAGCTTGCGAGTAATTTGAGTAGATGGGACTATTTGGACATGGGAATGTGTGGCTGAAGTAAAAGGCACGTTGCATATACCGCAACTAAATTAAATTGGCCGAACTTATGTTTGATCCTGGTAAATAAATGGGAGACTCTGCATCCAGGATTTCTGTCATGTTAGTACTTCCATATGTTATCCATACATACATCAAGTTTTGTATCAGAGGGTTGGATTCTTACATGGACTTTTGCACTAACTATCTGGTGTTATCTTCCTGGAATACTACCTATGTTTGCAATCCTTTTCTTCTCGGATTTTTCTCATGTATTTATTTTCCTGATTATGTTTAGCCTTTTGTCATGTAATCCTTTTATGAAGCTTGTAATGGCTGTATTATTTAGTTCGACCATTTTTAAATGCATAATCCATGTTCTTATCAGTCTAATAAACCACCAGGCTTATTAGATATTAGTATTAAGGAGCTCGATTGCTTATGTTACAATAAGTTCAGGAATCTCAAACACTGGCCATATTTGCCAAGTAGTACAACTATTTTATACAGCATCATAGCACCTATTATTTTGTGGCATTATTTAAACTGATATGCCGTCTTAGAATATGTTTTTGTATTTCCCTTCTGATGATTGATTTGTATATTCTTCTATACAGAATTGCTTAGACAGATGATATTAAAGGAAAAGGCAATATGTAATGAGTGTAGAGTTGTCTGTTTTTTTCTTCATTTTAATATTTTAAACATTGATTAGGTCTGCTGCCGACAACAAATCTAGTGAAGCCTGCTCTACCAAATGGATCTGTGGAGTCTTGCGTGAAGAAGAACCGAAAGAACAAGTTCAGGGGCATCCGTCAGCGCCCATGGGGCAAATGGGCTGCTGAGATCAGGGATCCTAACAAAGGTGTCCGCGTTTGGCTTGGGACATTCAATACTGCCGAGGAAGCTGCTAGAGCTTATGATGCAGAAGCCCGAAGAATACGAGGTAAGAAAGCCAAAGTGAACTTCCCTGATGAAGCCCCAGCTGCAGCTCAGAAGCGTACAACGAAATCAGTCGCACCCAAAGCTGCCAAATTAATCTCAAGTCAGGATCTTGATTATACCAAGAATTTTGTTCAGGGCAATAATCTGAACTCTAGTTTCCACCCTACATTCATGAATATGGATGGAAAACAACCTGTCGATCAGTCTGAGTTTCTCGACTCTCTGGCTCCTATGAAGAATTTCCCAGCTACTGAGGAAGGTGGATTCGGTTTCTATTCTGATCAGAGTAGCAACTCTTTTGGATACTCTGATTTTGGATGGGAGCCGGGGTCCAAGTATCCAGAAATCACTTCCCTTCCTGACCCAACTGCATATGTTGGTGAAAACCCAAATTTCCTCAATGGTCTTAACCTCCAGAAGAAGGTAAAGAACAATGCTGGGGCGACGGTTCCTGTGGACATCAACCCGATCAAACCTCCTAATGAACTCTCTGCTTTCGAATCCTTCATGGACATTCTTCAGATTCCTTACAACGAGGGAAGCACTGATGAGTCCATTGAGAGTTTTCTCAGCAGTGACGCTACTCCTGATAGCAGTGACAGTGGGATGGATTTGTGGACATTCGATGATCTGCCGGTGTACTGATGATTTCAGTCCTGGCCTTTTTACAGGTGAGAGGATCTTAATGTTAGTATCATGGGCTTCCGCTTCTTCTTTTCATGGTTAGCGATGTTCGAATAGAACTACTATCGTTTCTCTCCCTTTTTGCAGGACAGAGAGAGTGCATTGCTCGTATCCGGAATTAAAGTTGCAAGCTTATTGTGCAATCAACTGTCACTATACCTATGTTGTCTGTAAAGCTAATATGAACGAAGAACTTTAGTGTATTAGTATCTGAATCCCTTTGTTGAATCATGGTGGGTAATCAATATGGTGCTTTCAGTGCTGAGGCTTGTTGCAGTCTTCAGTCTCATATATATGCGGTGTATATTTCCCTTCCATGGTATGTGGATGCTTTATGCTCACATTTGAGAAATAATTATCGGAATTAATTTTCATTTACTATACTATAGAGGGGCTTGTGGGATGAAAATTCATGTGATTTAGAGTCACTTGAGCACACTTCTGTAAAAGGACTTCTGAGCTGATGCGTATGGCTCGATTTCAAGCTTGATATAGTGTACGGAGTTGAGCCTTACCTTGGCTTTATATTGATCAATCTTTTTCTAAAATTTCACTAGTGCTTAACCTCCAAAGATTCATGAACCATGGAACTCTAGAACGTTTATTAATTCCTTAGCCATGTTAAAACCATCGTTGCTGGGAAAAAAAGAAAGTTCTTGTGTTGTCTTTAGGGATTAGTGAGTCACAAACCCAATGTAGTAGGTATATGTTTAACTATATCCTATCTGTTTAAAGTTTGAAATTAGGTATGGATTTGCCGGATATGAAACTTTAAATATGTTTTTCTCATAACAATTACATTAATCCCCATCCCCAGCAATCTACAAATGTTGTGG
This sequence comes from Ottelia alismoides, assembly GCA_037367405.1. Taxonomy (NCBI): domain Eukaryota; kingdom Viridiplantae; phylum Streptophyta; class Magnoliopsida; order Alismatales; family Hydrocharitaceae; genus Ottelia; species Ottelia alismoides. The sequence continues at coordinate 62,846 of JAZKJV010006092.1, forward strand.
TCATCTTCTTTGCGAAGCACTTATCATTCATCTCCCTCTAAATTTGGTGTGGCCATCTACCATCTCCTTCTACAACCACTTTGGTCGTTTCCATCACTTTAAGCTTCCTTTCTATTAATAAGGAGGTTTGCATCTACCATCTCCTTCTGCAACCACTTTGGTTGTTTTCATCACTTTGGATTTCCTTTCTATTAATAAGGGAGGCTCTCATCTACCATCTTCTCATGCAACCACTTTGATTGTTTTCATCACTTTAAACTTCCTTTAGGCTCACTTAGGAGTGCTCGTTGCGGGACTTAACCTAATACCTTATGGCATGAGCTAACGACATCCATGCACCACATGTGTCCATGTTCTCAAAGACACTCCTCTTGTTCAAGAGTATTTGCAGTGTATCAAGCCCTAATAAGGTTCTTCGCTTTGCATCAGATTTAACTATATGCTCTACCGTTTATGCAGGTCCCCATCAATCTCTTTGAGTTTCATTCTTGCAAATGTACTCCCCAAGCAGGATACTTAATGCATTATCGACAACACTGCATGAGTCGATCATCCTTGATGAAGCACTAATTAGCTAAGTTAAGTAAATCTAATTTTAATACGAGCTGATTAACAGATCAACAAAATCTCAATGATTGAATCTCGTTTGAAGAGATCGAGGCTTAGTTTATACACAGATAAGTACAAGGTCGAATGTAAGGACACGACTAATTATATCTATTTAATTAAATTTTAGATATCTAGGTTAAGTGATTTAAAGTGTATCTAGGTCAAAGTGCATAAAACATATGAATGCATGCTCTTTCTTAGGCTTTTTATAAGCTAAGTTAAATGTGATACTACAAATGTAAGGCAATAAAATAAACACAATGCAACCCAATAAAACACACTAAAAATACCCTTTGAACTTAATGTTCGAAAATTATTTTCAATTAAGCGTAAATTAATCCAAAGTCATAACCGATTTTATGCTTCAAATTCACTCTATTAATCAGTTCACATACTTCAAAGCGTGCCCATTTTACTTAATGTATTTTAAGCACTTAATCGAGATGTGATTGATTACCTAATTACTTTCTAGATACACCATGCAAATCAGAATCCAAATAAGATAAAAAATTGAGCTAATGTGAATTATTGGCAATAAAGATTAGGTGAAACAAGTCGTCTACTTATATGATTAATTAACGAAAATCAACATAATACATCAGACGATGAATCATGTGATTACAAAGAGTGTAATAAAAAGCTTTCAAATGACACAAACTTCATTTAGTTTCGATAACCGATACTCAAGTTATTCAATATTTATTCCAGGGGCATAAATGCAAATAAAACTTAATTTAAATAATACATAAAACATCACAGTTCAGTCCAAAATAGACTAAAATACAATAAAAGATAACCGAGGGGCTTAGCTGCTAAACTTCAAATGTGCAGGGGTCGACTTGCAAATAAGAAACTGACGAGGGCGGAACTACAAATTTCTAGGTAGCCACATGAGGTATGTGTGGTTGGATTGTTCCGCAAATTGAAGAAGTTGGTGAGCTTCGGCTGCAAAAACTCCAGGACACCCGCGTGGGGCGCTTGCGACACATGCTTAGGTGAGGCTCGTGGCTCGGGCCACATGGAGGTTGCAGATGCTTCGTGTAGCGGTTCGATCCCATCGAGGCTATAGGTTCAGAAGACAGTACAACACTAGTTGTAGACTGTTGGATCAAGAAATCCAATGATACTTGTAGAATGGGTTTGTCTCCTCCTCCTCCTCGTACGACAGCTCGAAAGAGGAGCTTCGGTGAGCTCCAAACTCCTCCTCCAGGCTCCTCTGTCGAAGATGAAGGTCGGCGAAGATAATAGATGGCCTAGCGATGAAGATGTGTAGTCGGAGAAGAGCTGGAGATGTGTGGATATGCCGGTCGATGCAAGGTCGTTAAAGGCGGAGGTGATAAATAGAGGTTTGCTCAAAGTCCAGCCATTGAAGATCTTTGGATATATGAAATTGTTAGAAAAATAGCCAAAGCCACAGAGAGGCATTTGTGGTCGAAAGGTAAGTGAATGGAGGTCTATTCGATTGTAGAGGAATGGAGACCTAGTTTGGGTTCTCCTCCTGTGAAAGGAGGTGAACTTGATTGATGTGAAGGATGATATGTAGAAGAGGAGATGGAACCCTGAAGTGCTGGCAAAGATATGGAAGATGCGGTGAAGGTGAGGAGCTCTTCAAATATGCTTGAGGATGTGCATGCGAGTGTACTTAAATAGAAGAAATAAAAAAGGGTGAATATTTTATGGAGAGGAAGAAGATTAATGGGGGCAGAATGGAAATGATTATAAGCCTAGGATCGAAGCTCACAGTCTTCTTATCGTCGCTTGACACACCCAACAATGACGCAAAGCTCAAGCAACTCTCGGAAAAAGGCTACGACACAATGGAGATCACTGTGGATCTCGTCGGAGTCCTACTCAGTTGTCGCTCGACCTCTCTCTCGATTTCCGTCATAGAAGGATAGAGGTGGCTCAGAGGAGACACACACAAGAGTGGATAGTTAGAATGGAGGTGATTGGAAAAGGATTTTTGTTCAGGCATCAAATAATTGAACTACCATTGACGAAGAGTCGTAACTGTTGGAGAGGATAACTGTTGGAAGACGAAGATGTATGATCATTAGATGAGACAATCCAACAGTTCAAAGAAGGGCGGGTTAGGAGTGACAGTAGTCGCTTGATCAAACGATCAAGTGGCCTAGGGGTGGCAGCCATGATGGAACCTAAATTGTCTGATCAAAAGATCAGATTTGGCCTAGATGAGGGGCGGCTTGAGATGAAGGGTCGGTACGTTGACGGTCACGATTGGGTCACGTGGCCCAATAAAAATGATAAATGAAGAAAATAGTATAAAATAAAAGTAAAATAATAAACGAAGTCAAATGAAAAAGTGTTCTATATGAAAGTTGTTTATTTTTCAAGATATACAATTTTTATGTAGAATTCAAAATAAAAAAAGCATATATACATACTTAATATTTTTGTAATTATTTTTAAGGAAAATACTTTTTGTAATTGTTTTGTTGTTTTTTTAGTATTTTTTAATAATAAATAATAAACAATATATTATGTAAAATATGAAACTAGTTTTCATGGGATTTTAATAATGAAAAATAAAGAAGATTGAAGGAACTTTAAACACATATATTAGATATTTTATTTATATACAATTATTAATCTTAGTTATGTACATGATGTTAAAAGTTAATTTCATTAATTAGTTATTAAGTTAATTGATTAGTCTAAGATAGATGGCTAACTAATAGTAATAAAGCTTATGAATATGAGATCCATCAATACTCTGATACCAGTTACTTATCATCGCCTTGGTAATTCATGACTCATATTGACTATCATGAGATCCTTTCTTGTAGACAGTATAATCATATCTTTTTCCTCGATTCGTTATTTCATGAATTTTCCAAACAAGGTTCATTAAAATGAAGATATAATAATTAGTTCTTAATCATTATTACATTATAATGATAACCTAAAATTCTGTTATAATGTAATAATTAGATAATGGTAATTTCTATTGATTTTTTAATTTTATGTTCCTTTCTTCTAGAATAGAAGAGGAACATGAAATAATATAACAATAGAGCATTTTCCCACATTCAGATCGACTACAAGGATTCTTTGCCTCCATTCAGATCTATCTTCGATCATTCTCGGGCTTAGATCTAAAAAACTAAGACCTCTTCGGATAGGCTCATTCCAACACTTCTTGGTCCTTCCTTGCCCTCTCTTAGCCGACTCAACATCCCATCACTGCATCTCCTAACTAGTGCATTAGTTGGTCTCTTTTGAAAATGGTCAAACCACCTTAAGCGATTTTCTCGCATCTTATCCCTAATCGAAGCTACACCCACTTTTCTTCTAATTGTATCATTCTAAATCCGATCTTTACATGTATATCCACACATCCATCTTAGCATTTTCATTTCTACGACTGTCATTTCTCTACATATGTCTATGGTTCACATGCCAACATTAAGATCTGCAGAGCATAGTAGGTCTCATGAGTGCTTTGTGGAACTTTCCTTTGATTTTCATTGAAATTTTGTTATCACGTAGAAATTCACTATTTCTGGGGAACAAAGAAATCATAATTTAATACTTTTTATTTTCATTTCCAAATGTATTGCTATATTGTTGCGAAATTGATTTTCAAGATCACTATTATCAATAAGAATTTTCTAGTGCACTTTCCATTGCTTTGATATTTATTCTTATTGTCCAACAAAACATCCATGATTTGATACATAATCAATTGTTCATCTCATTTATAGATGATATTTTTACAGAACGGACCCTACAATCTTTGTAAATTACCTTCTCAACCTTGTAAACATCGTTATCCCTCGACCCCGTAAAATTGCTCTTTTTAACACCATGAACCCTGTTGTTAATTTGACACTTCCTGGGTTAACTTGTTTGGGTTAAAGTTGAGTTAATCAAATTACAACAATTCCAATAGTAGGCTTTCTTCCATAGTTTCTCTCCTTACTTCTTCTCTCCCCTTTCTTCATCTTCCTTTCCCTTCCATGAAATCCACCTGCTTCTCCGATCTAGGGGTGACAATCAACCGAGGTGAGGACGAGGGGCATCAAAAGAGGTTTCGAGATATGGGTGGTATAAGGGAAGGGGGGCGGAGCTCTGGGCGGCATGAGGGTAGGGGATCCGAGCTTTGGGAGGCATGCAGAAAGGGTCACCGGAGCGCTAGGCAACGTGGGGGGAGGGGATCGTAGCCTTGGGTGGCATGCAGGGAGGGGTGGATCTCTAGGCTATAGGGGAGATCTGAACTCTAGGTGGCGTGCAGAAAGTAGGGCAAGGATCAGGTGAAACATGGGAGGGGTAGCAATAGGGATGGGTGAGGGAGGTGGAGGGGAAGGGGATGTGAGGAGGAGGAAGAGGGGGAAAGAGGGAAGGGTGCCATCTTTTGTAAATTTGATAAACAAAGAGGGTAATTTGCACATTTTTAACGCGGTTTGGTTAAATTTAATGATTAAATGGATGAGAGTTAATCAAAGGTTTGTGATGTAAGAGTTAGCAAGTTTACGGGGTCGAGGGAATAATAATGATGTTTACGAGGTCGAGCAAGTAATTTACAAAGATTCTAGTGTCTGTGTTGTAAAAATCCTTTTATATATAGATGAACTGATTCAATAATCAATATTCCATTTATTATAAATTTTTTAAGAGCTAGATCTTTCTAGATAAGAATATATCCTGTCATATACATAAATCGAGAATACTAAGGGTCTCATGACTATATTTACATCAAAATAAATAATAACAAACAGGCTCTTCACATTTCGTGGGGACTTTTTGCATTATCTGGTAATTCCTTATAGTATTTTTCTCACTTATGTCATTAACATCTACAATATCAGTTATGCCCTCTTTTTTGTAATATCAGTTACACATCCGACTTCTTACAAAATTCATAGTTTTACCCTTTTGTAGTATAAGTTATACCCTTATTTTACCTTGACGAAAGGGCAGAACTGTGGTATTTGTAAGGAGTAGAGGGCACAACTGATATAACAAAATAGGAGGGGATAATTGACATTGCAAAAGTTAAGAAGACCACAAGTGACAAAACCCCTTCTTTATATCCATTGTTGCTTTAGCTTACTCGAAGTCTCTTTGTCTCGCATAGACGTCGTCACTTGATCTGCCCAGTCATCAGTAGGTTATGTGCTTCAACACAAGTTGATGCATTGTGCTCTACCATGTGTAACACATGGTTTCTCGCCTAAAGGGAAACTATGACATCCACACCTTACATGTTGTACTCTTCCTTAGTCATCTACAAATTATATGAAGTCCTCCCAGGATTCCTACTGTGGCCACCGAATCATATGGTCATATGCACAAAACCTCCTATGTGCATGCAAATCTAGGCGCTAGGACTTAAATTTGTTATGAGCATCCGATAATTGCTTCATCAGTCATCCTTTACTAATCTTTAGCTCAAGGAATGCCTCAAAGAGGTCATTGAACTATCATAAAGTGATATCTCATTCCTAGTCGGCTTCCTTATCTGAGAGATCCTTCCATTTGACAAGGAAAATAGTTCTCATGCCATCAGAAGCTTGTTAAGAGTCTTCTGAGCAACCTTTTCGTATTGAGTTTAGATGGTCGGAAGGGCATGCTTTGATGCCGTCGTTCCACTATTTTCCCTATCACATAGTACTTCAAAAACGGATGTGGGACATGGGATGCAACTTCAGTTGTTTGGAATGTAATTAATAAATGAGTGATCCAATGCATCGTACAATCTCAAAGCTTCCATAGTCACGATGGATGAGTCCTTTGTGTCATCTTCCTTGGAACTTTCTTCTAAATCTGGGATGCACCCATTAGAAATGTATTATATGCAATTCAATTATCATTAGTCATTGATTCTTCTCAACCACTTTCTTCATCTAGCATATACCAACACTTCATGTACTTCAACCTATCTCTTTTGCCTCTACTGCGAAAAATAGTAGGCAACAAGACATTGACCCTAGCTCTTCTAGTTTGACACTTTATGTAGTCTCATAGGTTGTATTCCTATCATATTCTCAAATGGACATTGGCATATTAAGGAGGTTTACTGCATGGTGTAGCATAACTTGGCAGTAGGGTTGGGTACTATTTGGATCCACTCAAATAACCCCACGCTAACCTTTAAAAAATGATAGGAACGGATTGGACTAATTTGAATTTTTTGTCAGATTAGATCAAAACCAGAATATTTATTTGATTTTAGGTTTGGTTGGTGTGTCTGATGTATCTTCCTCCTCCCCTATCCCCACAAAACACTGATTTTATGATATTACTGTGGATTTTACCTATTGTTTATTGTCTTTGTTTGAGGCCTATATAGAAAAAATAGTAATTCAAATAGTGGTACGTACTAATCATGTAGGAACTAAATAGTCATTTATTCTCGTTTGAAAAAAAGACTATGGATTTCTTTAGATAATGAAACTATTCTCCTTTTCATACATAAAAATATCAATAAATACAAAGATCAGACATCTAAATTATATAATTTAATTTAAGATTCGAGATGAACAGGATTTTCTATTATTATGGATTTTCTTTTCTGTTTATTGTCTTTGTGACTATTAATTTTCAACTATACTTTTGTATATTTAATTATCAAGCTATAGTTATTCAACTTCTATTCACGAAATTTCACATTTCGTTTAGATTTTTAACAACATAAAACTGATAGCACACAGAGTTCTAAAAAGTTAGTCTTTCTACGAACTTTAAATTAAATAATATATTTGTTATCTGACCTTAGTTCGATGTATGAACAAATGCCTATAAATATGTTTTGATTTTATCTCCCTCAAAGATGCCTTCCTAAGTTTGATTTTAACCCCATAACAAATCAACGCAAATCCTGAATAACACCACCCAATTTATTTTGGTTGGATTAGTTATTATGTAGTAAGTCAGACGAATCCTTTTGCCAGGGCTTTCCATAGAAAGATGAAGAAAGGTTATTTGTGGAAGGGAGCCAAGTTGACAACGAAAGAAGCTTCCTGCGGAACGTGGACCACAGATCAAGAAAGGGGTGATGTTTGCATTGAGGGTGCCTCGTTCCCCAAACCCAAGCAAGCAACATTTCCTTCTGCATTTCTTGTTTTCCTTCTTGACTCTAGCCTCATGTCGCAATCCTAATCGTCTCTCGTTCGCACCCAGGACGGGGTCGAATTCACGTTTCCTCTACTCAGCTTCAAGTCCTTTTTTCCTCGGTGGCCATTTTCTTAGCCTAAACTAAATGCAATCCAAAATAATTTAGCCTAAACTTGACCAAACGGATCGGACGATCTCCCATATTGAGTAATATCAATCAAACTCACCCAATTGTGATGACTAATTATCAGATAATGCGTCTAATACTCTTCTCATAATGCATTAGTCTACTCTATATATTCTCCACTTATGAGTGGTTGCAGATAGAGAATTCGAGATTTGAACCTGACATCTTAAACAAGGCTATCCAGAATTAACTCATGAATCGTGCATCGTCATCACTCACAATATCCACTGGTTTGCTTAGTTGCTTCACTTGTTCTGTATGAATAGCTTCGTTATAGTTTTTCGAAGAGCTCTCTTGAAGTGATGCTACGAATACCATGTAATTCTATAAGTGATCAATAATTGATGTTATTACATTGTCCCCATCCACCTTTGAGAACCTAAAAATGGAAGTCCATGGAGAAACTTTCCTAGAAATGAGAATGAATGGACAAGGGCTCTAGCAAGCATGTTGTATCGTTCTTTTCTAGATATTATCTTGTTGGAACACAATATAAGTACGCATGTAGACGTCCGCATCCTTTTCCATCTTCAACCACAAGTAGCTCGAGATTTGTGATCACCAATTTTCATTGAAATTACATATTTAGGAGAATAAGGGTTGACATGTTTCACCACCCCCACCTGTTATAACTTCCAGCATGTCCAACCACAATCTTCATGATCGAGAGGCGCTCTTCACGGTTCTCGCATGATTGTCTTAGTGATCTATGCCCCCTCACTTCCTTGACCAAGGCTGGAGATCGTGTATCCATCTTTCAATCGAGTTGTCCTGTAAAGAATGGTACCTGAAACTTGAAAGGTATATGTCTCTAGAGACATAAACTTTCAAGAGAATAGCTTCATTAAGAGTCAAGATAACAACACAATAAAAGAAACTCACATAATATGTTAAGAACAATGAAGTTCCAATACCAAAAACTGAAGAGATGACAGAGGGTGACACACCAATTCCTCTTAGAAAGAGTTCAAAGGCAGTAAGACCACATAAGATGTATGGATTATATGTATCATAAGAGTCTAATGATGATCAAACTTCATGTGATGAATTTCTTGTAGATCATGGTATGGAAAGATGGATGCTAGTAATGAAGTCTAAAGTAGACTCCATACACAAAAATTATCTATGAATCCTCGAAGATCCACCTAAAGGGGTTAAACCCATTTGGTGTACAACAACCAGTTGGTTGGGTTGTCTAATATCAGAGCTCGAAATCAAAATTAATAATGAAGTCATGTCATCAAGTTTGCACTAGAGTAAGCTTCTTCTATGTGATAACTTATTACTACCGATATTCCTCTATAACATGAACTTTGATTTACGGCAATACTGATGACATATCTTAGACAATGTACTAGTATAATAATCTTCTTCTGGTGCACGAGTACACCATGCCTACACCATTTGGGTTACGACTTTCGTAAGTCCCAATGTTTCCATTCTCCACTAATACTCATTGACGAAGCCATGTTCCATATACCTAAGAGCTTAAAAAAGATCGAAATATATGCATTCTTCATTCTTAGTATTCATGCATATGTATATAAGAAACATTCCTTATAATGTAAAATCATGAATAAATAGTTAACTTGTACATATAACACAATATTTTCACATTTTTAATAAATTCATATTAAAAACAAATGATATGAAATCAAATACCTCATGTAAATAATATTGTTAATAAATGAAAAATACAAAACAAATACTAACTTGTAAATATTTCAAATAAACCCACATTAGCTTACAAAGGTTGAGAATCGAAAGTTGAGTTTCTCTATCAAATAGTGTCATATGGAAACTCCACTCACCTTTGAACTAATGTTCATCAAATTGTCTATAAAACATGATTAAATTCAAAGTAATCGAAATTCACATGTGAAACTTGGATTTTTGGACTTAAGTGTATACTGTGCAAATTTTCTGATTTTAGCTCATTATTTCATGTAAATACCTTAACTATTTCAATCATTTCTTTATGTGTGAGTTAAGTAACTAGAAAGAAATTAAAATCACAAAAAAATCATAAAATCTGTGAATGAATAAAATCTAATCTGTATTTTCTGATCTATACACTTGTATGTAATTCCTATCTCTATTTATTTTTATCTTTATCTTAATTACTAAAAATATAAAAAATATATTTATATGTAAATAATCAATTATAATTTTAATAAAAATAGTTTATATATGTACTCTTGAAAGAAAAAAATACAAAATCTAAAAATACATGTATTTTATACCTATAAAATACCAAACAATCATAGTTTATACATATGTTTTACTTGGGTTTTGAAATCTTCATGACACTTGTAGATCCCATCAAGATCTACAATTTTCATCAATAATTTTTCATTCAAAATTATTTTTATATTATTTTTAGTTTCTCTTTGTTTTTATTTATTTTGGTCAAATGTCTCCCAACAAATGGCATTTGGCATCCTTTCATTTGTTGAGCCCAACCACGTCAACGCACTGATCACCGATCAATAATTTCACCTTACATGTCTTACCCCATCTTTCTACAACACATCAACCTGGACTGCCTTGGTCAATTATCCCCCCTCCCTCCATAAACTCCGTGCCCGACAATCCAATTACTTGTATTTCACAACACCTACCTCCGCCTTCTCCGCCTGCTTTTACCTCTCATTCTCCTCGATCACCAATCATCACAACAATATGCACTAAATCTTTTGCGAGTCACTCAACCATTTCTAGCTCTTCACTAACTGATCCTATAGATCTCTCTAACACTTTCCCCATCGCGAACTTCACATATGGATCAAACCTTTCTTTTCCATAAAACCTAGTCTCAGTTAACTATTGATTTCTTCATTCACCCAATGAAAGGGGATAACCCCAACTTTTGATTAGCCTATTCAATTATAGAGAGAAGGTGAACAACGAGGAGTCAACAAGCTCATAGATCCTTGACTCTGGTGTGATCCATAAACCTCTTCCATGTAGCAACAACTTTACTCGTGTAATTGAGCCTTAGAGAACCTCCCCTAAAACCTCGAGTAGATGATCGGTAGAACTCCTCTGGGTTATCTACACTCCAACGAATCCCAAGAACCTTCATCTCTTATTCATTTCTCCATATTTTTATTATTCTTGTTTTTTGTTGATTCTCTACTTCAGCTCCCCATTCTCCTTCTTTCTTCAATGTTTTTGATACAACTTTGACTATGAACATCACTTTCACCCTCTTCCCACTGCCTTTGCATGTTGCCTTGCCACAACCTCTCCCCTCTAACAGATACATGGCTGGAGCACTTGTTCTATGATTCTTCATATAAAGCTCGATCCAAAGCTCGACCCATACATGTTCTTTACATGTACAATACAGATGTCAAAGCTTCACCTAAAGATTCATTTGAGTCAGTGGATTGAAGTGTCATGTTAGTACCTAAGTGCCATCTTTCACTGTTGGGAAGAGGATGTTGGTTTTCCCAAACACTAGCTGTTGGAAGAAATGAGTGCATTTTTTATTCCACAAACTCTAGGCTCTCTTATATAGGAGAGGAGCCTATGGGTACATTAAATAAAGCGTTCATAAGAAGAAAGAAAATAAGAAACAATACAAAATAACATAATAGCGTAGCATAATGTATATCTCTACACCCCTCAAGATGGAGCATAGATGTCGATCATGCTCAGCTTGGACGAGCAAATCTGGAATGGTCCTCTAAATAAGGCATTGGTGAAAATATCTACAGTCTGGTCTCCTGAGCTAACATGGGATGTGGAAATAAAACCCTTATAGATCATATCTCGTATATAGTAACAGTCAACCTAAATGTGCTTGGTTCGTTCATGAAATGCTGGATTATTTGCAATAAATATAGCAGCTTGATTGTCATATTCCAGTGTCATAGGAAGTGACACATCTATATATAGATATGTAAGAATGGCTTTAACCCACATCATTTCTGTAATGACCTGGACCATAATCTTATATTCAGACTTAGCACTAGATCTAGCTACAACAGTTTGCTTATTGCTTCTCCATGAGACAAGAGAATCTCCAACATATATAACAAATCTACTGGTGGACTTCCTATCCTTAGGCCATCCTGCATAATCTACATCTACGCATGCTGAGATAGTGATCTCCTTGCCTTTCTTAAATAATAGTCCTGCACCTGAAGATGATTTAAGGTACCTAAGTATCATTTGTATAGCATCCATATGTACCTGACGCGGTTGTTCCATGAACTGGCTCACCTAACTAACAACAAAAGATATATCAGGTCTGGTAATGGTAACATAAAGAAGTTTTCCAACCAGTTCTCTGTATCTCCTCCTATCCACTTCATCATTATCATCGTCATATAGTTTCATGCTTGGATCCATAGGTGTAGTGGCAGGTCGACATCCAAGCATTCCTATTTCATAGGTAATTTAGTGACATATTTCCTCTGAGTAATCATGAGTCCTTGTTGATTTCTAGCAAACTCCAGTCCCAAAAAGTATCTAAGGTCTCCAAGGTCCTTGGTGATAAATTCACGACCCAACATTTCTCTTTTCCCTCTTGATCCTTGTATGTCATCTCCTGTAATAAGAATATCATCAACATATACCATAATCGTATTTATACCTCTAGATGTTTTCTGTGTAAAGAGGGAATGATCTGCATTAGAATGTTTGTACCCCTGTCTTTCAAACAAGTCTAAAAGCTTTTTGAACTAAGCTCTAGGACTATGCTTAAGACCATAGATCGCCTTATGAAGTTTACATACATGTGAATACTCCCCCTCAACAGCAAAACCAGATGGTTGTTGCATGTAGACTTCCACCTGAAGATCACCATATAGGAATGCATTCTTGACATTTAATTGAAATAGTGGCCAATCTCGAATAACTGCAATAGATAGAAAGATCCGTAAGGTGGAATGACGAGCAACAAGTGAGAATGTGTCAAGATAATCCACCCTATATGTTTGTGTAAACCCTCGTGCAACCAGACGTTCTTTGTATATGTCAATGCTACCATCTGCATTTTGCTTAACTGTGAACACCCATTTGCAGCTAATTGTAGACACGTCAGTAGGAGCAGGAACAAGACTCCAGGTGCCTCTCGACCAACCATCTCTTCATCCATAGTTAATCGTCATCGACTATCCCTCAATGTATCTTGGTAATTCCGTGGAATGTCCACAACAGATAGTGCAATAGAAAAATACCTGTATTCACCAGATAAACGATCAAAAGAGACCACAGATGCTATAGGATATGACACACAAGTACACTTATGTTTCCGAAGCGCAATAACTAGATCCAAATCAGTTGCCTCCTCATCCGTCCCCTGTAACAAAGCCTACTCAGGAAAATCACTAGATCCATCGTTAGAAATTATATTCTCAGGACATACCTCATGCGAGCTAGATGATGAGCGATGATCATGAGCAGAAGCATGCCGAAGGTTATAGTGATGTGGCAATGGTGGAACATGAATTGTAGTAGGAAGTGGGGACGACGTAGGTAGGGGTGGTGGTGGTGGTGGTGATGGTGTTGGAGATGGTTGTGGTGGGGGTGGTGGAGGTGGTGGCATGTATATGGCTTCAAGAGTATCCGAAGGCATCAACCTATCACATGTAGGAGAGAAGTACATAACAAACTCAAAAAAGGTGACATCAGCACTAACATAATATTTCCTGCGCATCGGATCATAACACTAGTAGCCTTTTTATGTCCTGGAGTACCCGACAACCACACATTTGACAGCTCTAAGATAGAGCTTGTCAATACCTGGAGATAGCTGGTGAATGAAGGCAACCGAACCAGACACACGGTGAGTAAGTGAGAACAATTCCTTTTCAAGGAAAGCCACAGAGAAAGGGATCTTCTCACCTAAGACTGACGATGGCATGCGATTGATGAGACAGCCTGTCGTTAGAACAACATCGCCCCAGAAGGAATGAGGAGCACAACTCTGTATGAGACGAGTCTTATTGACATCAAGCAACTGATGTTGTTTTCTCTCTGCAACTCCATTTTGTTGGAAAGCATAGGCATAAGTTGTTTGGTGAATAATTCCTTGGGTAGAAAAATAACTGGAGAGAGTACTATTACAAAATTCCAAGGCATTATCAGTCCTCACAATTTTCATAGAGGCAAAAATTACGAACTTCATTTATGAAATTTTTGATAACATTTCCAGCTTCAGATTTATTCTTTAATAAGAAAACCCAAGATAGACGAGAAAAATCATCCACGGTGACAAGATAAAACCTGTGCCCCGGATGATCAGTTACATGACTTGGAGCCCAAATGTCAACATGAAACAACTCAAAATTGGAGGTACTACTCCGACTCTGATGACTAGGAAAGGTAGACCGATGATGCTTTCCCAACTGACACGCCTCACATTGAAAGGACGTGTGAGGTAAAATCTGGGGTAGAACAAGACATAGCTTTTGAAGCGGGAGATGACCAAAGCACATGTGCCATGTAAAGGGTGAGACTGGTCCAACAGGTGATGAATCACGTATTCATCATGCTAAAATTAGTTATTTAAGCTATGTATCTCGAAATCTATTTGCATTTAATTATTAATAGAGCATCATTAGCATACATACATGTGTAAATGATATTCGCATTCCATCATGCATACTTGCATAATGTGCAAATTAGCCCAAAAAGATGATAACTTCGCATATTTTTAGTTAATTCATCCTAACTCAAATTGACCTGAAACTACCTCAGTTGTGTAGATATTACTAACGAGAATAAATAAACAATAAAAAATACTAACTCAAATAAGTGTCAAATAATCCCAAAGTCTAATTTCACATCGAATGGACTAAAATGCATATATCTCCCTCATACAATGTCTAATTTTGGCTACTCATTTTTAAAGTACTCCATTTTCAAATACCTTCAAAACAATACCAATTTCGTAAAATTCGGAGCTAATATGTGAAAGTTGGGTTTTGGGCCTCTTTTGCGCATTTTAACTTTTTGCGATTTTTGATCTGAGTTTTTATGTACAAAAATTAATCCTTGTAATTTTATTTCTTCTTTAATTATGTTCTTTAATGAAAGTTGTATCAAGCACTATAAAAAATCAAATCTATATTAAGACAGGATTCAAAGAAACTGAATGTGTCTGAGTGTCCATTGTGAGTCTGTACAAAATTTGCTTGTTTCGTACTTCTATTTTATTTTCTTAGTTTCTTATTTATTAAAATCCAAAAAAATAGATTAGTGTGTAATAAATTTTCTTGCATTTTATCATATTTTTCAAATTTTTTATCCTCTTCAAAAACCAACAAAATATACAAAACTCCAAAAAATCAGTTCTCTATACACTTGGAGAACACCAAAAATACCACTCGCACAGATGACCTCTTTTGCCCCTGGGTCCTTCATGAAAGTTGTAGATCTCATCGAAAAGAACAACTTTTGTGAATGAAAATTTTTTGATCTGAGGTCTCCTGCTATTTCTTTTCCAAATTTCTTCTCCTTTTAAATTTTGAATTTTTGTGGGGTGACACGTGGCAGCTCTTGGGCATGCCATGTAGCACCCCACCTATCCTCACTCCTACGTGCTCTCTCCTCCCCCAGGTCATGTGCCTCACACGTGACCTATCCTCTCTGGACACGTGCAGGTCACGTGACCCCGTCCCCTCTCCTCCTTCTCCACGCAACACCACCCTGCTACCGTTATAACCCTCAATGGCTAGCGTCGCCACCTCCCCTGCTGTTACTCCTTCACCGGCCGTTACTGCCATGCAACAACCACCTCTGCCCTCTCGCGTAACGTCGTAACCTGCTCCTTTAAAACACCCCCTCGTCGATCATCATGGATCATCCGCCACAAGGATGAGGTTCCAGCCGTCTTAGTAACAGTAAGGCTGTCGCCAGCGAAAGTCGCCAGGCGTGATCCACGACAGGACTCCTCTATGCTGTTGTCCCTCTTGGAGCACCATGATCGTCCCTTTGCCGAGGAGATCGAGCGATCACCGGAGTTAGCAAACGCAACTCCATCCTTGGGCGAACTCGACACACACAATCCCCATTTTCTTTTCTTTGATTTTTGTTCTCTTTCGTTGCAGGTTCATCTCCGCACCTTCGATCCGGCCGCCACACTCGCGCTCCACCCTTCGCCAGCCACCTGCCATCATCTTCTACCTTCACTCAGCCACAGACCTCCACCCCTGAGAATCCCATCTCTCAGGCATTCCTCCTCCACCCTCCTGGCGACCACAACCTTCCACGCCTCTGCCCGCTCCGTCCTGCTGACCACGAGCGCACAGTCCCCGCCGTCGCACTCCTCATCGACGCCCTAGCGAACTACAACATCACCGCTCGACCGTGTGTCCCGAGTTCCTCTGTACGCCACCGCCCCCGCCTTGGCCGGCTACGATCGCAGCTCCATCTGCCTCGATCACCAGCAACCGCTGGATCAAGAACGACCCGTGATCCAACTGCTCAAACTCTGTCACGGCATCCTCCTCGAGCCTCCCTCCACGCCTCGAGGCTCGGATGAGCTGATCCCTTACCTCGGGTTGCCGAATCGCCTTCTGATGCACCACGTAGAGGCTCGGCCCGAGCCTCCGTCCCGCTCTCGACCCGAGCCTCTGCGAGTTCCTCCGAACCTCCAACAGCACGTGCCCAACACGTGCACACTGAGGAAATTGCCATCGACCCCCTCCAACTACATGAAATTCGTGTAGACACCCTCGCCAGCCGCCGACGTCATCATCACGTGCGTGACACGTGACATGCGAGTAAATTTGCAAGGAGCCCCCTGTTGTTCAGCTGATTATGAAAAAGCTCCCTACCAACATCTGAACACGTGCAGGGCACGTGATTTGAGGAAAAAATTGCAAGAAGCTTGTCGCAGGTTCTGAAAATTATAAAAGAGCCCCCTCCATAATTCATGCGTAGAGCACGTGTCCTAGGCAATTTGCAGAAAGACCCAAGTGGCTTTTTATTATTGCAGACAAGTCCTCCAAGGACCTACTTGAGAATAAAACTTATCTTTTTATTGCATTTTAGCCCCTGGATCTACATTTTATCATATCTTTCTCATACAAACTCCATTTCTTGTGCATAATATGTCGCTTCAAAGCTTATTTCACGTTCTATCGCTTTGCATAATTTGTGAACAGATCTGAAGTTGTTTCTGAATTATTATTATTTGAAGAGAATTTTGATTTATGTAGGCTGAAAATTGACATTTTGGTATTCTATTTAGAAAATTGACGACCTATTTTGCAGGGATCCTATTGAAGAGTTTGAGTTGACTAATCTTTTGAGAAATCAATATCTTCAGGGACCCATTTGATGAGATTTTTATTTATTCCTCTCATAATTATTGATCATATAAATTGAGAAATTAATTTTTGCGGAGGTATGATCATGAAGGATTAATTTAATCTCTCGTTGTCTTACGTGACCAAAATCTATTTGACTAAGGATTAGATTAAAGAGGTGTTCGATATTAAAAATTCGCCGATAAAATCAATTTTTTTATCTCCGTAATTTGCAGGATTATTCATTGATATGTTAATCTTCTTGCCTGCAGTCTTGGATCAATTTGAAACTTTATCTTTTGGTTTGTGATTAAACTTCGAGGATATTGATTAATAACATTTGACTCTATCTCCGCAAGTAAAACACTAGAATGGGTGTAGAAGCACGTAGGTTTTTCGCTTATGCTTCACCATGGTACATTCTTCCGGAGTTCTTCGGCAACAACCGTGGAAGAGAGGTATAGTTCCGGAGAGCGGAGAACCATTTCATAGGATTGTTAAGAAATTCTAGTATTTGGCATTCGCGTTTCGATTTGTTAAAATTCAGATTCAATCGGAAAAATAAGTGAACTAAATGTAGATATAACTTTATAACCATAACCTGAAAATATTATATACACTTAGATTTAAAAAATCTACACACACGCATAGAATAAATTTACAAGTCATTCACAATTTGAAATTTGAATTTTCAAAGAGAGAATATCCGTCCATCTTTATTTTTTGTTTAAAAAAATCAATTGATCTCATTTCTCATCTTCCCCTCTCTCTCTCTCTATCTATCTCTCTCTGCCATCTGCCTCGGCTGAGAGAAAACCTAACCCCTACTCTTGCTCGCCGCCACCCTCCCCTTCCACCGTCGACACCGTCGCCGTTACCTCACCTCCCCGCCGCCCTACTGCCATCTCATCGCCGTCGCGCCACCGTCATCACCTCGCCTCCACTGGTGCAAACTCAACACCAACACCGCCGCTGTCTCCTCTCGACACCGCCATAGCCAACGCCGCCTTCCACTCCTGTTACTATCAACACCCCACACCGACGCCGCCCACCGCCTACGCCGCCGTTTTGTGAGTTTCCCCAGCTGCACTTTTTGATGCTCTCCATCCTTTATTAGGTGTTCATAGTCTCCATACTTGTTTCAATAGGCCGATACAATAGCAGGATCTGAATTTCCTACTTGTTTCAATAGGGAGAATAATTTCAAATAGTGATAGCGAAACAATCCAAGGAATTGTGTAGAGCAATACAATGCAAAACAATCATGCTGAGCAATACAGTAAATTATGCTCGTGGTGTTAAAACCTTAAAATTCATGGACACCTCTTTGGCAAAAACAACTTCTGGTCCTATTGGTCATGTTTGGTTATCTCCTTGGGCCTCAGCAACTACACGATTGGATTGTGAACTTCGTTGAGTAGGTGTCATATAGCCTATCTGCATATCTGTTAGCTTATTTTGCAAATTGACCATCGAATGTAAATTTAATAAGTTTGAAAGAAGAAACTGAATTATCATTTTTTGGTTCTCGTCCTGTTCAGACCATTTAGCCATTCGTGGTGAAATTTATTCTTATTTCGTCACGAAATCATTTATTTTTCATAGAGATGAATACACATGTAAATATGAAGTTTTAAAATGAAGGGGGTTAACTCCTTGATATTAGATTTATCAATAAAAAGCAATATATCCTAATTGATAATTATATAATGTAACATGGAAATAAAATGCTACTATTCAATTAGTTTTATGTAAAGGAACCTATAAATAATTGAATGTTCACAAACCCTTATCGAATCGAGCCGAATCAGAACAAGATTCTCAATTTATGGAACCGAACCAAACCTGAACTACCACACTTGCGAAACGAATTGAACCAAATTCAGGTAGGCTCGCTCAGGTCGGCTTGTTTACATCCCAGCTGCCAGTGTTGTAAGTTCTCTTTTTTTCCTTCTCCTTTTCTCTCTCCCAAATGCATAATCCCCCTCTCTATATTTACATATTTTTGCGGTTCTGATGATGCTTATTTTTCTTGTTTTCTTACTCTGGTTGCACCTTCTACAGGGTTTTCTTTATGCTTATATTGTCACGGTCTATGCAGTTCAATGTTAATCTTTGCATCATCCAAAACAAAGATGTTAAAAACATTTATACTTGATCATTTCTTACATTTATTTAATTTGTGAAAATGTATGAAAGTGTGTATTTGGCATCCAAGCTGGACTAATTGCCTGCATACTGGCATAATCATTCTGAACCATCTGGCCAATTGAGTAGTGTGTTCAACTTTATGAACCTTGATTTTACTGTATATTTTGGTGGATTGATTGTGGTTTATGCTGCCAAATACTGCACGTATAAACCGAATTTTTTGCTCCCATACTGATACCTTTCGATGCCGGAAAATGAATCCGAATACTTTGGGCTGATGTTGTATATGTTATTTGTGCAATGAAGTATCAAAGATATACATTCCCGCCCCAGTGCTTCTCGATGGATGATTCCATGAAGAGAATAGATGTGCAGAAGCTGTTGTCACTTGCGGATGATCTTGCTGCAGTTCTCAAGAATAACAAAGACAATGATATCTTGATGCAGGTATATACTGCAGGCAAGATGCTCCACTCTTCATGCGAAGAGGAGTTTTGGGAGGTCCAGGATTCATTAGGAGGTGAGTAGATGTGCTCCATTGCAACGATGCCATGTGCTGCTTGAATGGTATATGCTGACTGACCACTGATCAATAGCTTGTTGCTGCGGATTACAGAATACCAAAAGAAGGTTGATATCTGCAAACAGAAAATCATTGAAGTGGAGAATGATATGATTGGTGATGTAGAGTTGGAGAATCTGCAGAAAGAGTTGGACAATGAAGTTAAACGTGAAAGATCACTTCGCCAAGAACTTAGATAAGTGCCATTTTTTTTAAATTATGATTTTCGTATAGAAACTAGAGTAGTATCAGAACTGACATGTAGTTTGCAAAACACAGAAATTAAAGATGAAATCAGCGATATGGATCGACAGAGGACTGCATTGGAGGAAAAGAAGGCAACAATGAAGGGAAATGATAAAGGCCTTGTGAAATCACAGTAAGTGCTTTCTCTAAATGGTCAAGTTTATATACCGATGATCTCTATAACAACAAAGCCTTTTCTCACATTAAGTAGGGTCGGCTGCATGGATTCTTTGCCTTAATTCAAATCTATCTTAGATCAATCTCGAACTTAGATCCAAAAAACTAAGATCCCTTCGTATAATCTCATTCCAACACTTGGGCATTCCTCGCCCTCTATTAGCCGACTCAACAACATAAAACTCGCATCACCTAACCGGTGCATCAATCGTCCTTTGCAAATTGTCAAACCACCTTAAGTGGTTTTCTCGTATCTTATCCTCGATTAGAGCTACATCAACTTTCTTTTGATTGCATCATTCCGAATCCGATCTTTATGTATGTATCCACACATCCACCTTTTCTCTGCACATGTCTATGTTTCACATGCCAACATTCATATTCTCAGAGCATAGCAGATCTCATGACTGCTTTGTAAATCTTTCTTTTGATTTTCAAAGGAATTTTCTTATCACAAAGAACAATAGAGACTCTTCTCCACTTTAGCCAATTTGCATTTATCCTATCGGTACCATATCCATCAATTTCCTCATCATGTTGCAAAATAGATCACAAATATCGAAAAGAATCCTTCTTCTGAATGTTATCGTCACAATCTTCACGTCAATTCTTCTCCATTGCTTCGACATAGAGGAGTTGAGCTGAAAAGTCAAAAACAAAGGAATTTTAAAAATAAAATAGAAGATGAATTCAAAACAAAACTTGACCAAAATTAAAGTTGTAGATCTCAATCTATGATGTTCATATCTTACCCTACCTATCTCCTTTCCTAAAAAAAGATAGCTGTTCAATATAACAGATATTTGTTTTGGAAAATGATGTATGGATGTCATTTTGGCTCATGACCATATCAATTACTTTGGAAAGGCATCGCTGGGTATAGTTCAGATTATCAGAGGGTGCTTCCGGGAAGATATATTTTTTGAATTGATGTTAAGGAATGACCATGATTTTTCGGGCTTTTGTACTGCAGACATAATAAAAATTCTCTTTTGCAGGCATTTGCTATCCCTGTTGGCTTCTGTGACAAGAATTGTTCCTGATTTGGATGATCAAACTAAGATATCAGGCTGTATCCTTTTTTATCGAAGTATATCTATATTGTCCCGGCATTCCATAACGGTAGAGAGCACTTTTATATTGCATGATTAACAGCAATGAATAATTCTGCAATCCTTCTGTCAGCAGTAGTCTGGAATGTTGTATTAGAGCCATCCTTGACTGGCTTTTAGATATTGTGGACAAGGACAAGAGACGGTACGATAGGTTCGAGTTCGAACCGACTTCCTCCCCGTTGGATGTTTGCAACAGGCTCTGGGAGAAGGCTGAACAATGATCAGCTATTTTTTGTGGTTGTATGAGAATGTTAAAACAACCATCATGTTGATAACAACTCTTCGACATGATTCACGTGTACTAATTGAGAAGATGAAACAGGTTCGTTTAAACTCTGTTTCCTCTCACATTTCAGGTTTGTCTGTTATGAACAATGGACGCATTAAGAGTTGTTGAATGAACCTTGAGCACAAGGGCCCGAACGGAATTGTCAGAGTCGAGAAAATTATTCTTATTCTTTCTAAAATACGCGGTTTCTTCACTCTGGCCTCCTATCATAAAAGATAAAATCTTCGGAAGCTAAGGGTCTAAAATCACGGAACTCGAAAAATAACTTGTTCGAACAATTTATGATAATATACCGCTTCGTCTGTTTAGGGAGATCAGAGGACTAACATCGACGATGAATGAGATTGACAACTCTACCAATGGGGATGCGATTGACATCTGCTTTTCCTTTTTGCAAAACTGGAAAACCTAAAATTGTAAACAAAACCTCATACTATATCTTGACAAATGGAGGGATAACATCTGTGTTAGAAAAAAAATTATGGTTTCAAATATTTGATCCTCGTATGGCTTACTTGCTGCTCACACATTTCAAAATAAATACACAGGTCCTTATTTACAAAATGCAGATTTCCTCCGTTAATCAATGCTATTTGCATCTAGAGGACCAGGAAAATTATGAACGTCTCTTTGAATTCTGCCCTGTAACTCGTATGATTTTTAGTCGCTGTGGAATTAACCTGGAAAAAAAAATAGGACTTCAATCTTTTTGTAAATTTGCAACTTGTGCTTCCGCTATCGATTGAGCCTGGCACATGCTATGCATAAAGGCACCTCTTTGTTGATCGATCTAAAAGGCACGATGGCTTCATGAGTTTTAAAACATCCCCATAACCAGTGAAAAAAACATCCATGATGCCTTGCAGATCTGCTGAGTGCGTCTACGCATTGATTTGAAACTTGATACTCCTGATGCTATCTTGCGCTGATTTTGTCGTCGTTCTCGAGCACTTTTTGAGTAGCTGCATTGGATTACTATATTCTACTTGCAGAGAAGTTGGTGTACCTGTTGCGGTCAACTGTGGGGGGCCATCATATGTGACTACGGTATCTTCAGGTGGACGCACGAACTAAAGCCTATTATGCAGGTGAAAAGATTCTGAAGGATCCTGGGTTTCGGAACAGCAAATTGAACAAGTTTGAATCCCAACTACTAGAAAGACACTTGTATCTTCTCACTTCACACACTAGAAAATTACGTTGCACTACTTTAACAATCTGAGTAAAAGAACTGAGCTTCAATCTCACAGAAAGAAAGTTGGTTTTAAATCATGATGTTACAAATATTCTTATCGTTACAAGAACTAAACCATAAAAATAAATCTTCAACTTGCTCGGACAACAGCGAATGTCTTCAAATTACAAAATGGTCCTGACAACAAATGTGTGAATTCGGCAATGATCCTGGCCTGAACCGTAGTGAATGGAGAAGAAAATGACATATCTACATATTTACACTTTACATAAACTGATCAAGTCCATGAAAGCGTTTGAAAAGAATACATCCTATTCATTATATACTTTCTACAGAGTATTATGGTAAAACCTCTTGTGATTGAATGAAGAAATTATACAACGGCCCAAGAAATGAATCAAGAGATGTGTATTATACAAAAAATGGTTGTGGTGTGGAAGGATATACTTGCATCTTTACCATGCCTTTATTGTGTTCCCTCTGGAGCAGGGAGCGCCTTCTTGCGATAGTTGTGTAGTACCCGCTAATAATGAAATGTACCTCCACTGATAACCCAATGCACAAAATGCTCCGACATATTTCCAACATCATCCGACGACTCTATATTTGCGGATTTTTTCTCCTGCGTGATGGTAAAGATGGCGAACAATCTATTACCTATTTTAAAGCTGGGTTTTTACCCAGTGTAGTGACACGTGGATGGCCTCTCTGTTGGGCAATGGCGGGGCAAAATAACCCAATTTCAGCTGGGAAAGCTCGGTTGTGTCTTCTCTTTTAACACGTGGTCCCCTGGTACTCTCATTCTCGAATCTCCCTCTCCGAACAAATGCCCCTCCACACACTCTCTCTCTCTGTCTATCTACCGTTATTTTATCTAACAATTGTCATAGACATCTTTCTTTGAAATTTCCAAAAACACCCTCTTTCTTTTCTCTCTCTTTGAGCACTACGAAATCCGTGTCATGCTCTCCTCTCTCTCTCTCCTATATTTCATAAAGATATGATCATGTTCAACCATTAACCTTTTCTCTGGCCGTCTATCTTTCCCCCTCCCACTTACTATATGTATTCCCTCCTACTTACTATATATATTCACTGCATTTCAAAAAAAATAGATGATATTTTATCAAAATGATTTCCATAAGTAGTATTAGTAAAATATAATATTTTATTTGATAAGGGTAGATCTTATGAAATTTATCTAAAAAACTTAAAAGTGGAGAGTATAGATTATGGGTAGGATTGAGCATTGAACCGGGCCAGCCTGATCCGACCCAAAACCCGACCCATATAACCCAGCCCGAACTTGAGCCCGTAAATAATTGGATTGGGTTTTGGGCCTTAATTCTAGCCCAAATGTATATTCTGGCATGGTTCGGCTTGATAGGTCCAAACCCGAAAGCCCGATAGCCTTTCCTGTTAGCTCAACCCATTTCAAGGGCCCAAACTGCCCGCCCGTTACTCGACCCATTACTTCTGCATATGAGTGATGATAGGATTCAGATGGATATTTAATTTTGAACATATTAATTAAATAAAATTTAACAACTACCATTGTTAAATATACCATCATGATAATAATTTTACCATGTTAACGGGCATATATTATAAATAGTGTTAATATATTCATCATGTTTAGAGCATGTTGTACATTGCAAATTCATATCGTAAACATGATTATTTAATAATATTAATGTGGTAAATCATATTTGCATGTATACATAATACATATTTTTTGGGGATGAGTGGTGTATTTGGAAGGTAAAACATGCTCATATGTCGTGGAGTTTCAATTGGGTGAGCTCAGCCTAAACTCTACCCATAATGTTTGGGTCAGGCTTGGGCTTGGGCCTAAATTTTGAAAAATAAAATAGGTTCAGGTCCGACCCGTTAGCCCGTATACTAAAAGGGTTTGGGCCATGCCAAGACGAACTCGACCCATGCTCAACCCTAATTATGGGTGTAAAGATGTGATTATTCCTTATATTTTATAAAAAGGATGACATACGTATTGTTTTTCTTATTATATTTAAATATTCGTACCTAATAACCATAAAAAAATTCAAACTATAATTTATTAACGTAATGCATGAATATTATTTATACCTATATCTATATTGTATATTAAAACGAGATTTTCTCCCCCCACTCCCTTGCAACTGCCACGTTACAACCTTTGTCAATGTCACATCCTACTTTTCACTCTCTCTCTTCTATTAACATAATGTATTCCTCTTTCCACCTATCCTCTCTCCTTTTCCCCCACACGTATTCTCACTTCCACATCAATCCTCTATTCTTTTCCTTCTCCAAATTATAATATTTTCATATTTACATTTAGTAAAAGATAGGAAATATATTCAAATTAGAATGATTATGAAAAAAGGTATTATTATCTATTTGTATTATCTTCTATAACTAATTATTTTTAAAAACCTAATATTACTAAAATTATATATTATAAAAAAACAATTTATTTTTTAAAAGTTATATATATCTAAGAAAATATTCATGAAAATCTAATGGATTTAATTCTTAATTTTTTTATTCATGCAAATATTTGCTATCTAATACATATGGTTATTGTACAAATAACTAGGTCTTTTTAGTCTTTTATCTGTATATAATATTAATACTTTATCTATATTATTTTAATACATATTTTAATATTTCTATATTAAACATTGATTCAATGGTAATAATTTGTTCAGATATATATGATTTTAACATACATTAAATAACTATGAACATTCAATCCCCTTGCTATTATGAAATAATAAATATATATGATATGAATATCTTTCTCATCACAAACATACACACATATAAAATAATACACATGTTTAAATTCTATCGATTATGCAAGGAATATTTCATCTTTGTTATATTATAAGAAATGAAAATTGAGATTTTCAAAGTGGATTAGGATTCTACATAATGTAAAAATCTAAAATCCACTTCATTTTAAGAAAGAAATTAAATGTATTTACAATAAAAAATTGCTCTCATAATTAGAATTTATGTTACTATATATTCTTATGTTAAATTTAAGAATATATATTCAAATATTTCAGTTTATCATTGATTTTTTCAAATCATTCCGCAATGAAAGGCTTCTATCTCGGTCTTTCTATTAGTTGGACACATGGCACATTTATGTGCTCTATTATTCTTTGACATGTTGTTTCTCCTCCCGGTTGAGCAGTCTCTTCCCCCATTCTCTACGTTGCTCTCTCACAAAATAACTCTCCCATCCCAATATCTCTCCCTAATTCTCTTCTTTATCCTTAGGGATGAAAATGGATCGGATACCGATCGTATATGTCTATCTCCATATCCATATTCGCTTCATCACTATCGAATACGAACACAGATACAGATATGATTCAGATATGCATTATGGAAATCATATCCTTAAAAATATGAATATGATATTTATCGAATCTGAATATGAATCGAATAAAGAGCGGACCCGAATACGGATCGAATAAAGAGCTAATCTAAATATCATTCCAATAAAGAGTGAAGTCCAAATATGGATTTAATAAACATGGAATCCGAATACAAATTGAATAAAAATCACATACTAATATGAATTGATTTTTTTTATCAAACTTCATAATGATTTTAAAAATGGTAGTGAAATACAAACAAGTTACATCATGACAAAATTAAGTATCTAGGTGACCTACATTCTTGATCAGAAGCAAAAGGGGGATATGATTTCATAAGTTTTGTTCGTGCTCATCCCCAAAGAAACATGAATTTATTAATATCATTAATATATTGTATTATATAATGTATAATACTAATATAATGGCATAGGGTTGTGGCTTATATTATTAACTAATATATAAATTAATAATAAATATTGTATTAGGATATTTTGATCCGAATCTGAATATTCAAGCCATTACCATATCCGTATCCGTATTCAAAAAATTTTTACAACCCATATCCATATCTGATTTGTATTCGATTAATATTTGGATATGGATATCCGTATCCGGTAATTTTTCAAATACGGTAAGCGTATATTCGAATATATCAGTATCCGTTTTCATCCCTATCTGTCCCATCGGTCTCCCAACATCTCTCAATCTGGAAACCCCATCTCCATGTCCATCCTTTTCTTTGTACTTCAAGTCACATGACTCTCCCCTTTAAGATCATCTCGATCCATATATTGCTATTTGATACACACATTAAATTTCATCACATACCTTGAAGTTTGGGCGCAAAGGTGGATGTGGTTGTAGATTTGGTGATGTGTGGTATACTGGATCTGCATTGTGATTGTCGTTCACATGCGTGAAAGAAATGAAATAAAAATGTTTAGTTCCATGACACAAGTGAAGTTGGTGTCAGGATAGGGACCAAAAGTGCTTTTGGTTCCCAAATCACGTTCATAGTTAGAACCGGATTTTGCTTTGAAATTTAAATGATCATTTTCCATGTGCATGCATAATCAAGCGAGATAAGAGTAGAGCTTTCGATTTCATGACATGCAAGTGGAGTTGGCACTGGGATCAAGACCAGGTACAGATCATTAGATTTTATGTGTATATTTCTTAGTGGAAGTGAAGGGGAATGATGCGGATTATTAAGATCTCAAAGAATTTGATTTGATGTGAAGTTACATATGTGAACCTTTCAGGGGCTTTGGTATCTTTTGAGCTAGACATTCATATTCTCATCAAAATTTCAGATTAATGATATAGAT
The DNA here is from genome assembly GCA_037367405.1 of Ottelia alismoides. Taxonomy (NCBI): domain Eukaryota; kingdom Viridiplantae; phylum Streptophyta; class Magnoliopsida; order Alismatales; family Hydrocharitaceae; genus Ottelia; species Ottelia alismoides. The sequence goes on from JAZKJV010006092.1 coordinate 90,443, forward strand.
GATAATATTATTTATCTTGCGTCTAATTTTATAAATGCGATTTTTACACATTTTCAAATACCGAATGTAGCTAATAATTTCATTATCCAAGTTTTTGCAGACGTAAATAAATTAAATGCAATCACAATGTAGGGTCCCTTTTGTCTTTCTATTCATGTTACATGCTGCAAATTTTATTAAGAGGTCCATTAATTGCTTAATCATATGTAAGAGGTTGATTAAGTCAACCACGTTATTTATGCATCATTATCTTATAAGTTAATCCCTTAGTTTATAAAGCTAATTTTCATATTTACAAAATCTTAATCTCATGTGCATTTCTAATAAGGCAATCTCTTAGGTTATAAAGCTAATATCCATATTTATAAAATCTTAATATCATGTGCGAGTCATTTGAATCAATAAATTTTGATTATTAATAGGTTATGATGAGAAAATGTATATACTTAATACTTTTTCCAAGCATTATGGCTTAAAGAATTAAAAAAACAATTGTTGAAACCAAATTTACATCAAATATATTTTATAATTTATTAATTTATATATAATATAATTATTTCATTAAAATAGTTTAAGGCCAATTACAAAGAAACGATGCAAGAAGTTAGCATCTTTAAAAATATGTTATACCGATGAAAATACATATTCATACATTAATATTGTGAATGTATATTTTGCTATATTATAAATATCCTTACACGTGGGTATATATTGCTAGATTTACAAGTTCAAATGTATCAACATTGTGTGAATGATATTTGCTCATTATTCTTTGTTTGTTATACAATCATATGATAAAAAATCATATCATTTGTGTAAATTTATCAATGCACACTTTTCTCTTGAAGAAGTAAAAAAAATTGACAATAGATGCTAATGCTTATTTTACTTTATACATGCTTAATTTAAATTCCTTAACTCTAATATTTTTCAAAGATATATTAAAAATTTGTCTGCAGCGAAGCGCGGGTAATTTTCCTAGTTTCAGTAAAAGGCAAGACTGGAACCAAAAATGAGAAATTTGAAAAACTGGAAGTCCGATGTGATGTCAAATTTTGAAAGCTAGCAGCAGAGTGACAATTACCTGCAAACTAAGGCCATCACTTATCACCGGCACTATTTCTCCATCCGAAGCATTAATCAGGTTTCCAGAAGGCTCTTGTACAGGGGAACCAGTGGACAAAGAACTGCAAGAAAAATAATAATAAGGAAAACCATACTTCTAAAAGTACATCGAAAGAAACTGCAACTGATGGAAGTTTCAACTAAACATGCTCAGAAATGTTAACACTTCCTCCTAACAATTACAGAGTTTCATTTTCATTTCTAAACTACATTTCATCTTCGCTTATATCTTCTAATATTGTGGGTGAGTGCCATCCCACTTGCCCTGTAAAAACTTTAAGCACACTAACCCCAAAGTGATTATTTTATGACTTGTCTTCTTCTTCTTCCTCTTGACACCCATTACCTGCCCCCATCTCATCACAGACCACCGGCTATACAAAACCCTATTACTTCAGCCGCCAATGCGTCCTAGTTGCGTATATCATGGCATGTCAAGGATACTATTACCGAGTGGCAAACAATTAATGACTTGGGACACTGGAAAGGAAGAAAGGTCTGGATATTCTTTCTTATCATTCATTAACAAATTGTACATAAACAAAGAGTTACAAGATATCATGATATGCGCAGTTTAAGGTTCTTCCACCACACCCGCGAGTTTATGAAAATCTGCAGATCCTATTGATCTGTACCTGTGTGAACACAAAGGCGTCCATATGCATTTGAAAGTCAAAAACCAAAAGAATTGAAAGGAAATGCAGACGGCAACCACCAGGTTTGGATGTTTTTACATACTGCAAAATCCCCCCCTGACTCAGAATATGGTAACACGAGTAGCCATAGAAATTAAAACATGACAGATTAACTTTTGATGTTTCAATAGTAGTTTAATGTGCATATGCCGATAAAATCACTGCTTGTGTCATGTATATAACTTCTCATCACAGGACGCACAGAAAGCCCTGAAAACGTCTGAATATTCATCCACAAACATGTTATATGGGCTAGAATGTTGAGCGGCGGGGAGCGAGGGGTATGGGGTCAAGAATGTAGGAAACAAGTGTTCTTTCTGACCTAGATCTTAGTTTGAACAAGACATGGTCTAGTTTATTTCATAGGCAGTCAACTAACAGAAGAGCACAACTATTAATGTTGCCCACTAACCCCGTTACTGTTTGTTATTGTGGGAGATGCTTTATCTGTTATGATGGATTGTATGGTGTCAGGCGGCGTTTGTAGTGGCTACGACAAGGAGACCTCGATTCCGACAACACCATCTTGTTTGAGGAGGGTGGTTCAGAAAGGTGCAGAGGTATGTCCGCAGTTCTAAACATCTTTGGAGAGGTTTCTGGGTTGAGGCTCAACATGGAGAAGTCGGAGTTTGTGCCCGCAAATTTGGAGGGGGAGATTGTCAGTTGTGCAGGTTGGTTGAGATCTCCATGAAGGGATCTAACTTTGCGGTATCTCGGCGCCTCTAGTTGTTAGGAGGATGCATGTGGTGGAATGGATGCATGTGATCGAGAAAATGGAGCATAGGTTAGTAGACTGGAGATCTAAATGCATATCCAAGGGGGGTAGACTGGTGCTTAAGAGATCAATTCTATCCCTTATTCCTATATTTTTTTCTTTATGCTAGGATTCTCCCTGTTGGGGTGCGGAGGATTGAGACTATCATGAGACGATTCTTCTGGTTGTCTTATGGGTAGTCGAGTGGGATGCCCCTGGTCAACTAGGAGACGGTGTCCTGTTCTAAGGAGGATGATGGCTTGGGAACAACGATTTGCTAAGCAAATGGATTGCCTGCATATAGGGGGATTGTAGCATCATGGTGTGTATGTTGCTTAGGAGAATCTATGGGGTGAGGTGCTCTTTGCCAAACCAACAGATCTTTGGTTCGGCCCCTTCTTTCTTTTAGAGGGGCATTTGTGGAGTGGTACAGGATATTCGGCCCTTCCTGAGATCGGTGATGGGTAACGGCAAGGATTTCAAGCTCTGGACTAACGATTGGAGCAAATGAGCGATACTTGGAGCATAGTACCCGCATTTGATTGTTATGGTGGCTAACCCAAACTGTTCTGTAACGGATGTATGGGATGACTATTCTTTTTTTCCTCAGTTTAGATCCGCATTATCAAATAAGCGAATGAGTGAGTTGTTGGTGATGTTGCAGGAACTTGAGGAGGTCGGTGGATCCGGTGAGGGTCAAGATTGTTGGAGCTGGTATGATGGTACCTTCTCGGTGAAGAAAGCATATAGGGCTCTAAATGGACCAATGGTCTTCGATCTGGGTTGTTGTATGGCTGACTGCAGAAGAATTTAATAATGGAAAATTCCTGCTTTGTGGCTCTTTTGAAGGGGAGATTGTTGAAGGTGGTAGATGTACATGGTTTGTTCGAACGATAAACCCAACTTGTTGCCATTGTCACGAGGAGACTGAGAATGCAGATCACCCGTTCTTTGGTTGTGGTGGCTCCATTGAGGCTTGGGCGTGCTTTGGAAACACCATGATCTCCACTGATGGGGTATCCGGTTTTTGGGAATCTATTGGTGCAGGTGGATTGATTTCGAATCAGATCGTGTAGGGTGTGTCACGGTGATTTGGGCACTTTGGTTGGCCAGAAATGGGATGTTGTTAAGTCATGATCGATTTTACAGTGACAATATAGTGGTCCAAGATAGGATGTTAGCTGAGAGTTGGTGTGATCATTGTTGTAGAAGTCACTCGACTGGCCTGACTAGTAGGTCCGACTAGTCTAATCGGTGGAGTGACCTACCGACTATTGACTAATTCCAACTAGGCCGAATAGTTGATTAGTTTTTGCTTGGAGATACGATATTTTATACATTTTTAAAATCAAACTTATTCTAAAATGTTTTATTTAAATTCAATCACTTCTTTTTTTCATTATGGTTATATAAAATCTTTGTAAATATATAAGAATATATGTATAAAATTGTTTACATATTTAAAATAATTAAAAAATGAAACTGATTGAAGCCCAACTAGATTCGATTAGTCGCCCGACCGTCGATTAATCCTTAGTCAGTGATTGCAACCATGGGTGTGGTTAGTGCACATTTTCTATTTTCACTTGTAACATCAACATCATTGTAAATTTTTGGTGATTAATGGCAAATTTTTTGGGCATACACCTATATGGTGGAGGCAGGATACAATTTCTTGGCAACCTCAGAAGTGCACAGTGTATTCCCATTCTCCACTTGTGCGGAAGTTTCTTTTTCAAGATCCAACTTCATTTTTCCATGTTGGGAGGTGGCAGTCATGATTTTTATGTAGGACATACGTGTTAAAAAACTAAAGCACAATGAAATGTATAACAAAATCTGGAATAAAATGAGTATGAATATTACATCTCATCACCCACCGCGTACCTTTTAAATCTTTCTTCATCCCAAGAACTCTCGGAAGAGGACAACCAACTAAGGTCAAGAAAATTTGAAGATTTTCTTTCATAAACATGGTTTGTAACATGTCCACTGTCAGAGCAAATTCGATCACTATCCACTGATAACTTGCTGCCAAAGATAGATAAACTTATAATAAGATTGAAACCTAAGAGTCAGTTTACAAAATAAAACATAACACAGGCGAAACTGAATATTCCCAATGATGAATATCGATCATTTTGCAGCATAATTTGGAGAGATAAAAAAGATGAGCACTAAGAATATACAAAGGACTTTTACATGTGGATACCCTCATGTTACACTAGAAGCCTGCATAATGATTATTACGTGCTCATCCCTGTGAAGTTGCATACCCGCCTAAAACGCCAACAGATTGAATTCCTTTTAGATAACATCATTTTCTTCCCAGGGAGTCATTTGTTGAAAAAAGATTATATGGAATAATGATCAGCCACAAGCACCAAAATGTTATCTACATGGTTCAAGATAGTGAGGATGGCAAGATGCCAAATAACCATGTTTCTTCATTTATTCTTCTCAAGGATTACAAGTAGCTTGGGAGTCTGCATATCAACCCACCAACCTATACAAGTCTTAATGCCAAGAAACACATGACCAAACAATAGAGTAGCAATTGGATCTAGGTAAGGTACAATTACCTATGGAAGGCCGTATCGCGATATATCGGTATCGACAGGTCACCGATATATCTCCGATATGGTCGATATTTGGCCTTCCAAGGCCATTTTATTCACAAACTTGGTTCGATATCGGTGATATGGGGTCAATATATCATCGATAAATCGACGATATATCGTATCGACATGGTACCGATGTCGATACCGATATCGATAAGGCCAACCTTGCAATTACCCATCTACTTTAGTATATAATTCTTAACACTCCCCATCTAGTTACACAAGAAACAATCTTCCCCTTGAAACATCTTCTGGTAGAGTAGGTAGGTGGGTCGGATTGCTGATCATCATGTTGTTAAGTAGATGGGCATAAGGAGTTGATCCCCAGCAGTAGCAATGTAAACAAGCTAGATGCCTCTTTTGGTCTAACTTCCCTGTGGAGGGAACGTGATTTTCCTTGTACTAGCATTGTTGGATCTTGCTGCCCTCACCGCCTCCAGTGGGACTATGTTGCCTCACACGTCCATGATTGGGGGTGAGGGGGTACTTGCTGTATCCACGTGCAATCTACTCCAAAGCGCACCATGCATGTTGTCTCGCTCAACACCACCTCACAAATGATCGCTGCCTGTGACTATTATCATCGCTGGGCATGTCACATCACCTCAACACACAACTTTCTATGTCACCTATCACAAAATCGAATCACCTTGCACAACTAGGCAATGCCTCGTGCAAATACACACCATATTGTATGACACTTTATCCCATTGTCCTTGTGCACAACTTCCAGTGTCGCCTTATTCTGCTCTCCCGTGGGTCTTCATCTCTTGGCGGTATTCTATTGTTTTCATGAAAACCATATGAAGTTGATAAGCTGCACAAACTTCAAGGAGTATGGAAGTAGAAATTAACAAAAAAACACTAACTTCAATACAAGGTCATACAACTGACTTGCTTTGATACCATGCTGAAAAAGGTAATCTTGAAATACACAGCCGCAAGTAGATGTGTGGGGATACACATACACACACATAAAGACCCACCTGCCCACTATGAAACTAACAAGATAATAGTAATTGGATGTTGGAAAGAACCAATTGTCCATCAAATATTGTACATACTTCTAACAACATTAGACATTTATTTTGCCATGACTAGTATCTTAATTTGCAATGGCATTCTTCTTCACAACTCTCCGAAAAATCGCCACCGACAACATTATCCCCAAGGTATTAAAAAGCGTGAGGTGTAATGAGGTGATTTTTCCATGATCGAAGCGAGTCATATTTTAAGAAGAAAAAACTACAATAAGAAAAAGGCGACTTCAAATATTGTGGAAGTTAAGACCAAAACTATGAGAAAACCACTTACATGGCATTCTAAACATTATATTAAGGCATTATGATCACATCTAACATTCTATATATCAAATTTCCCTACATAGCATCGATATATATATATAGGGAATAGGGAGTATGCACATAGGCGCATGTAAGTTTACATGCACCGGTGCCACACACTCATTTTTTTGATTTTTTAAAATGAATCCTTGGGGGATTTACTTAGATTGATAAGTGGAATATGCGCTTCAAGTTTCGTATAAAATAAGCATTCCTAACATGTCACATCAAGCTAGTAAAGGGGCCAATCTTGTGTCACATCAACAGAAAGTAGAATGTGCAAAGTAGAATGTCTGGCAACTGGAGAGAAAGTATCTTGATAGTCCATCCCATATATCTGGGTGAACCCACGTACCACAAGTCTCGCCTTATAACAATCCACACTGCCATATGTACGGTGTTTTACATTGAACACCCATTTGCATCTCATAATGGATGCGTCAACTGAAGCATAAACAAGACTACACGTATCGCATGAATGTAATGCAGCCATCTCCTCCTCCATATAGCCTTGTGAAGCCTGCAAACCTTCTGACACTCCCCCTCAACAGCAAATACAGGTGGTTGTTTCATATAGACCTCCTCCTGTAGATCGCCATAGAGGAAGGCATTCTTCACATCAAGCTAGTAAAGGGGCCAATCTCGTGTCACATCAACAGAAAGTAGAATGTGCAAAGTAGAATGTCTGGCAACTGGAGAGAAAGTATCTTGATAGTCCATCCCATATATCTGGGTGAACCCACGTACCACAAGTCTCGCCTTATAACAATCCACACTGCCATATGTACGGTGTTTTACATTGAACACCCATTTGCATCTCACAATGGATGCGTCAACTGAAGCATAAACAAGACTACACGTATCGCATGAATGTAATGCAGCCATCTCCTCCTCCATAGATAATCTCCACTGACTGTAATGAATAGCCTCATGATATATCTGTGGTATCTCCACGGCTGATAATGCCAAGGTAATTCTCCTGAAATCCTCTAACAGTCTGCTCAAGGAAACCTGGGTTGCAAGAGGATAAGTAGCACACCTACGTTTCTACTTGCGTAGAGCAATCGACACATCAAGATCATCTGCCAAGGGTACCTGCTCATTCTATATGAAATCCTGCTACACAGAGAACTCAGTAGTGCCATCAATAGAAACAACGTGCTCATTACATACCTGAGGCGTGTTGGATGATGGGCAAGGCCTATGAGCAGGGGGAACCAAGCAAGACCTACGAGTAAAAACACATGGCAAAATAGAGTCACAATACAAGGTGGAGCCATAGGAGCAGGTAAAGAGGCTGGAGTAGGTGTAGGTGGTATTGGTGGTGATGGTGGCGGTTGAGGATGTGGTTTTAGAGTATGAGTAGAAGAAGGTGGTAGTATGACAGTAGGAGGTGGAGGCATCTAGATCTCATCGTCGGAGTCGGACGGGGTTAGTCTATTGCCTGTAGGAGAAAAATACATGACAAATTCAAAGAAAGTAATGTCAGCGCTGACAAAGTACTTCTGCTTGAGCGGATCAAAGCAACGATACCACTTCTGGGTACAAGAGTAGCCAACAAAAAGGCAATTGACAGCTCAGGGAGAGAGCTTGTCATAACCTGAAGAGACATCATGAACAAAAGCAACTGAACTGAAAGCACGAGGTGTAAAAAAGAAAAGATCCTTCTTGGGAAACACAATCGATAAAGGAATCTTCTCTCCCGAAATAGACGATAGCAAGTTGTGAGGACAACTTCTCTCCCAATAAGCATGAGCACGACTCCGAATCAACAATGCCTGGGTCACATCAAGTAAGTGAGTGTTTGCGCTCGATAAAACCGTTCTGCTGGGATGTATAGGCACATGAGATATGGTGAACAATGCCAAGTGATCTAAGAAAGTCAGAAAGTTGTAAGGTATAGAACTCCAAAGCATTATCAGAACAAATATAATTGACATTGACAGAAAAAATATTCTTTATCTTATTAATAAAAGATTTGATCACAGATCCAGCTCTAGACTTAGTCTTCCATAAAAAGACCCAAGAAAGTCTAGAAAAATCATCGATGACAACAAGATAAAAACAATATCCCTGGTGATTAGGAACACGACTCGGACCCCAGATATCTAAATGAAGGATCTCAAACAACTGAGAACTACTCCGACTCTGACTAGATGGAAAGGAGGGACGGTGACGCTTCCGCGTGCCTTACTGGAAGAAGGATCTCGTGGAAATCTGAGGGAGAACATGGCATAGCTTCTGCAGAGGAAGGTAACCAAAACGAAGGTGCCACAGATATGGTGAGACTAGTCCAACAGGTATAGTAGAAACACCAACATGAGGAGATTGGATCGGTCTGTAGAGTCCCCGCTGCTCAAGGCCACATCCAATCACCCTGCCTATGAATATGTCTTGGAACACAAGAGATAAAGGGTCAAAGATGGCACGACAATGCAGATCCTTAATAATCTGACTAATGGAAAGTAAATTCATCAGAAAGTCATGACTATATAAAACATCTAAAGACGCATGGACGGTGTCAAATGCACCTCCCCCTGTCCTGTAAATGGGTAAGTAGTCATCATTAGCAATGACAATCCATCTACCAGGTGGTATGGTCCTGTAGGACCTCAGCTATGCTTTGTCTCCACAAAGATGATGGGAAGCACCAGAGTCCATAATCCATTCTATCATATCTGCACCATTACTACCAGTGAAAGCATAAGCGATACCCGAGGAGCTCGAAGAGGCTCTGGTTGCGGTTGCGATATATGTAGTGGTGGTTCCTGCAACAAGAGTCACGATCTCTCGAATGCGAGAGACAATATCGTCCAGGAGAGGATCGACCTAGGAAACAAGTGTATCCGAAGGCTCAATCTGTTCTGTTACGCGACTACAAATAGGATACCCATGCTTCTGGTAGTATGTATCCTCTGCATGTCCCGATCGACGACAAAAGGTTCAAGGGCCACACGAACATCCACCACCTTTTCCACGGGTGGTACGTCTTCTAGACTGGGTCGTCACTCCTCGGCCACGAGAAATGGCTATACCAGATGCGGACTGAGGAGTGGACGTAGGAGGCATGATAATCTGACTGAGATAGTTATAGGCCGCCTCTATGGGAGGCATAGTAGCCCCAGTGAGAAGCTGAGTACGTGTTGCATCATACTGTGTATCAAGGCTAGCCATGAAAACTCCAACCATCGTGGAATTCCTATATGCCTTTTGCTACTCAAGAGATGTCATAATAGGCATATAGCTATGAAATTTTTCAAACATGCCACAGAGTGAACTGTAATACACGTGCAGAGGATGACCATTATGCTTGACCTTGTAGATAACAAACTGTAACTGAAGAATCTTGGCCTCATTCTTTGCTTGAGCATAAGTGGAAGCCAAAGTATCTTGCATCATCTTGGCGGTGGGTTGGTTCAGAATATCATTGGCTATCTCTGTGGTGAGGGTCCCACATAACCAAACACGCACATACGCGTCATCTTGCTTCCAAGAAGCATTAGCCCCAGTTTTATCCGTTGGCTCTGGATATGTCAGGATGTGCTCCTTGTTATTGCACTGCATACGGGTGAGAAACTGCATGGACCACAATTCATAGTTGGTCACATCCATCTTAGCGATGGGAGACAGACCATTGAAGGCTCCGAACGAAAAAATGCCACCCTTGTTACATGACACGATGGTAAAACGGTCGAATAACGGAATTCAACTAGGGAGTATACCGATATAAACAAGTCTACACGATCATAGAAGGATTGGTTGTATGTGTAGACTCATGCAACCGTCATCATCAATCTTTGTTGATTGCTAGGGTCGGAAAATATGATTTATAAGTCAGAAATCATATTTTTCGATCAAAATCAGACCGTAGAACGACTTGCAGAGGTGCATGTAAGCGCACATGATGGCCGACGGTGGCCGAGGCGACAACCGCGGAGGTTGTGCGGCTTGATGAAGGCTGAGCGGCGGTTGGGGGCAACGACCGAATGGAGGTCGGGCGGCCCAGGCGACGGCCTGGAGGCGGTTGCGACAACCGGATGTAGGGGCGACAACTGAGGTAGGGGGGACGAGTGGAGTTTCGGGTTTAGCGGGATACGAGACATCTGATCTAGGATCGTCGCTTCGATACCATGTGGATGGAAAAGACTTGACTACATTAATGAGAGGTCCTAGGGTTCTCTTATATAGGAGTGGACCCTATTGAGAAAATTACATGAGGAACACAAAATAAATAGATAATAAGAAAAACAAAAAGAAAGATATGAAATATCTCAACACAAAAAACATAGGGGTGAGTGGACACCCATGTCTAACTCCTTGCTGCGGCTGGAAAAAACCACCCTCAGGTCAATCGTAACCAGCAGCGAGTAAGATTATGTGTTGACGCAATCAAGAGAACCAAGAATTGGGAAAACCCCGTCTAGACATCGCCATCTAGAGAAAACACCCATCCATTATGTCATAAGCTTTAGAAAAATCCACCTTCCGACGGACACCCTTTGACTAATGTCTCTTCCTAACAGCTATAATCTCAGTCGCAATAGCCAAACTTTCTACAATTAGTCTTCTCGGAATAAAAGCTGATTGGAGCGACGAGATAAAGTAATCCAGAACCATGTTCAACCTAATTGCCAAGAAATTTGATACTAAAAAAGCGCCCTAATTGTCAGCCCTACTTCAGTTGAGAACTTGTGATATTAGAAAACTCAAAATATCATAAAATTAGTTTTGGTGGCTGCGGCGTGCACCTCATCACCGCCTCATACGCCTCACCAACACCCCGATGCACACACCTCACAACTTCTGGGTGAGGCTTATGCCTCGAGGCATTTTTGATCAAAAAATACCTCTGAGACTGCTTTTTCGAACAATGATTATCCCTCATTTTCTCTTTATGCTCATATCTACACCTACATACACATGTAAGTATATAAATAAATATGTTAGATACACTCTGTGCTACTCATCTCAACCGTTAATTTAAAAAATATTTGTAAAAAAGCAAAAGTCATGAATTGTAAAAAGCATGGCTTCTAAGAAATTTTCACATACTTGCAAAGAGTTTAGCTTCTAAGAAACTAATCTATTATTGTTAATAGTATTTCCATTTAATACTCAGTTTTATAGGAAAGGGAACTTGTAGAATGCTCAACTCATCACATTCAAGATGAACCCACCTTGTATGAAACTATACTCCTCTACAGAAGGGGCTATGGTCAACCTTCTCTCTAAAAAAATATCGGACCCGACTTGGTTTGGCCTCACAGGTTCAAGAACTCTTACACGGTGTTTATTAGACACTCTACAAACAGGGGAAGGCTCCACAATATATATACCTATATGATACAGAATAAGATCAAGGATAGGCACAAAATTGAAAAAAGCAATGACCATTGCTTTATACGCGGCACCCACCAAGAATTTCCTCTTTTTGGAAGGATACAGCTGGAATTTCCTATAAACAAATTACCGTATTCTACAGGTCCTGAAGATTTTCTATTCTTTGATCCGCTTTGCATTCACCTTGCGAAAGTCTTTTTTGGAGTATGTTTCCACAAGACTATTTAGCTTATAATATAAATGTAGACAGTGTGGGTATGCTACAACATAACCTTTCAAATCAAAATATACATAAATCCATTTTAGATAGTCTGCCAAGGTGACCATAATATAAAGATCTTATAATAGGAGCTGATAAATTTTGGACAATTACAAGATTCTGACAACATTCTGGGGCATGATCAAATCGGCACCCATAGGCTTTTGCACAAAATATTTCCCATCTATTTAACAACAATTACATCAGATATTTACCTTTTTCAGTCACTCAACAGAGGAAATGTTTATGTAACTATTTTGCCCTTGAGAAATGAGAGAAGAGAAGACAAAAGTTGAAAGATAAAAAAGGGATCGATGGGGACAACAACTACATGAAGAAGAGGCGGTGTTGGGAGAAGGTGATACAAGACACCACAACAAGATTCAATGTCGAAGAATGGAAGAAGGCACAGGTGAGGTCGCCAGTATGGGGTAGACAGTGGAGGAGAGGAGCTGCATATGTGGGAGGTGTGTTGGAGTATATATGTTGTGCATCACTTATGTGGTAGATGGGTTACCACATCCAGTGTTTAGTCCCACATCTACCAGTGGTGGGACTTGGAATATCTTTGAAGGCTATATAAGAAGACAAGACACATCAGCCCTTTGAAGCGTCCTCCCGTGGTTTCATACCGCTCCTTAGGGAGTAAGGTTTCACGTTAAATCTCGTTGTTCTTTCAATGTTTATTTTCTATCTATGATATTCTCTTCCGCATTCGTATTTTCTAACATGGTATCAGAGTGGGTCGATTCTTGGTTGATTTTTTTTAAAGATTTATTGTTCAAGATCAAGTTTCAGTTTTTGGGTTTTTTCGAAATCCTAATTTTATGCCGTCATAGATTTTTGAATGATCAACTCATGCAGATTTATCGTTCGATCAAGTTCTAGGGTTCTTATGGAACCCTAATTATGTGCATATCATGTCCAGCAAGTGACCATTCTACAACCCTTTCCAATGTCACATTATTATGATTGAATGGGACTGATCAGGAGACAGTTGTTCTACATCCGTTGCAAGTGGTCGTGATCCATCAACGAGCGAATGCCTCCCAACAACAAATCTCCAAGAGGCGATCTTCTCAAAATCCACATTCCATTAGGGGCGACACCATTTTTCACTAAATCGGCCGCACGGGCCGCATATGCGGTCCATATGCCCGCGTAGCATACAGACCGCACCGATTACATGAATCAGTGCAGTAAGCGCCCTCTCCGCATATGCCCCGCATATCCTGTATATACCCCACATACTGCTCCAACAGCTCCAACTTTTCAATTTTCTCATTCAGGTCCTTCAGTTCCGTAACTCTGTCTCTTCCTTCATTCAATGGTAAGAATATGACATGCATTTCTATACAGTTGCAATGCATTACACCATTATGTATATGCAATGTTTATGTTTTTCTCATGTATTGATTTCACGAGTATATGCAATGTATCGTCGAATATTTTTTATGTATGTCGATTGAGGTTCTGCTCATGTAGTGCATGTATGTATATTGAAGTTTTGTTATTACAAATCATATAATGTGTGAAGCTTTTATGATAAATATTTTTTTGTGATTAAGTATAAGGCAATTAAAAGCATATATACACATCCATTTAACATCGACCGTTTTTCTTAGATCTTCTTTAACTCCACTTAAATAAATAAATTCAGTGGTAATGTTATTCATAGATATTTATTTATTTTTAAATTAAAAATCAGAAACCGCATAGAACCGCATATACCCCGTATATGCCCCCGCATATCGCTTAATCAGTATTCGGTGACCAGTCCGAACACATACCGCTTTCCTGAACCTCGGGCGGCACTGCAACTGTTCAGCTGGTACTGGGTTCCACGATGGAACCCCATTCCATCGAGGGTGGCGTTCCAGTTGTTCAGCCATCCACCCCTTCACCCGCATCGCTCGCAAGCAGCGCATCACCGATCTCAGTAGCTCCATGCGGAGGTCGCATCTGCGCACAAGGGGAACCCCATCGGGAAGGGGCTTCGGGCGGCGAGCTCTCCCCTCTATTCTCGAGTGGGCCTCCAGGCGGCAACTCCTCTCCACACGCCCCATCCTTCAAGCCTCCAGGCAATCCTCTCAGGTGGCGCTCTCAAGCCCCAGGCGACAAACCTCTTCACGCATGCTTGAGCCCCTCCAGGCGGCGACCCAACACCATATTGGCGGAGGAACCTCGGTCTCCAGACGACGGCCAAGCCCATTATCGCCCTCTAAATCCACCTCCCTTCCAGCGGCGACATGTGCAGGAGGAGCCCCATCGGAGGCGTCATGTCTTCAGAAAAGGGTTCCCGTGGGAACCCTAAATAAAAAGTCCCAAGTAGGTCGTGTGCTTTGAAAAAAATATAAGGATCCAAATGGGCCAAAAGAAAATTCACAAATTGTTGTCCAAGGAAATCCTTAGCTGCCCGAATGCCCTATTCATCACTTCCAGTAACAATGATGTCATCAACATAATGAATTCTCTTAACAAAAAGAGAATGATCTGTAGTGGATCTGACAAACCACTTTTGTTCAATCAACTCTGAGAGCTTATGAAACCAAGCCATTGGACTCTGCTTAAGGTCATATATGACCTTGTGTAGTCGGCACACCATACTGGACTCCCCCTCAGCAACAAATTGGTGGTTGCTGCATGTAAACTTCCTCTTGCAGATCTCCATGCAAGAATGCATTCTTCACATCTAATTGGAAGAGCAGCTAGTCACGTACCACAACAACATCAATAAGAATCCTCAGTGTAGAGCGACATGCAACAAGAGAAAAAGTGTCCTGGTAATCCACCCATAGGTTTGGGTGAACCCACGAGCAACCAACATGGCCTTATATCTATCTACAGTGCCATCAGCTCGGTGTTTCACAATAAACACCCACTTGCTGCCAACAATAAAAGCACCTGGTGGAGCCTGTACAACACTCCACGTACCACGAGACTGTAAAGTTGCCATCTCCTCCATGGCTAAACGTCATTGGCTACTCTGCAACACCTCCTGATAGGTCCTTGGTATCTCCACAACAGACAATCCCACAACAAACCTCTGAAAATCCCTGGAAAGACGGTCCAAGGAAACATGGGAAGCAAGGGGATGCATGGTGCATGTCTGCATCTGGCTCAGTAGAGCAATCAGTACGTACAGGCCCTTGGTATACGTAGAAGGTATATCAACCAAGATATCTTGTACCTCAGTATATACATACAAATCACTAATGCCATCAGTAGAACTCAAATGTTCAGAACATACCTTGGGTGTGCTGGATGATGGAGGCACATGAGCACGGGGTTGTCGCTGGTAAACATGCCGATAGAAAGTAGGTGGTGGTGGAGGCGGTGGTGGTGAAAGCGATGATGGTGGCGGTGTAGTAGAGACTATGGTGAAAATGGTATAATGGAGATCGGAGGCAGAGGTATATAGACCTCTTCTCCATCCTCTGAAGGAATGAGCTTGTCATATGTGGGAGAAAAATACATAATGGACTCAAAGAATGTGACATCTGCACTGACGTAGTACATTCGTCGAATAGGGTCGAAGCAACAATATCCCTTTTGGGTATTGGAATACCCAACAAACAGACATTTGATAGCTCTGGGAGAGAGCTTGTCAAGACCAGGAGACATTTGATGAACAAAAGCTATTGAACCAAAAACACGAGGCGTAAGTGAGAAATGATCCCTCTCGGGAAATGCAATCAAGAATGGGATCTTCTCCCCCAGAACCGAAGAGGGCATACGATTTACCAGGTAGCAAGCAATTAGAACCACATAATGGACTCAAAGAATGTGGCATCTGCACTGACGTAGTACATTCGTCGAACAGGGTCGAAGCAACAATATCCCTTTTGGGTATTGGAATACCCAACAAACGGACATTTGATAGCTCTGGGAGAGAGCTTGTCAAGACCGGGAGACATCTGATGAACAAAAGCTATTGAACCAAAAACACGAGGCGTAAGTGAGAAAAGATCCCTCTCGGGAAATGCAATCAAGAATGGGATCTTCTCCCTCAGAACCGAAGAGGGCATACGATTTACCAGGTAGCAAGCAATTAGAACCACATACCCCTCGTATGAGTAAGGAGCATGACTTTGAATCAAAAGAGTGCTGGTAACATCCAAAAGATGACGGTCTATTCGTTCAGCCACCCCATTCTGTTGGGAAGTATATGCACAAGATGTTTGATGCACAATACCAAGTGATGCAGCATGATAACAACTTTTGTGAACATTTATTTAATTTATTTTATTTATCATTTGCTTTGTTTATTTTTCTTATCTAATTCCCATGTAAAAGGCTCATTATAAAAGGCCTCTTTTTATATTTTTCTTATCTAATTCCCATGTAAAAGGCTTATTTAATTTTAGGGATTTGTTGCTTATTTTGAGGGGGAGTAGCCTCTATAAAGGGCTCCCTTTGTATTAGGGTTTTTTAAGTTGGAATAGAAATATTTTCCCATCCCTAACTCTCTCTCTCTCTCTCTCGGGCGCCGCCCTCACCCTCCCTCTCTCCCCGAGTCTCGTTTCCCCTACCCCTCCCCTCGCAAGCCGCCGCCTCCCTCACCTCCCCTTCCTCTCCCCACGCCGCCTGCCTTCACTCTTCCTTTCCTTCCCCTTCCGATTCCGCCACCCCTCATCTCCTCTCCTCCCCTCTTCCCGCATCCACCCTCTTCCCCCTCCCCGCTGCACCCCTCTCCTGTGCCGCCAACTGCAGCGCCGCCAACTCGCCCAGTGCCGCATCGCCCAGCGCGCCTCTCCCCTCCAGTCTCCTCCGCGCGCCCCCTCCCCATTTCAGCGCCGCCAGCCCAGCGCTGCTCCCCTCCCGACTCTTCCCGCACCGCCTCACCACCACTCCCGCGCCGCCTTGCCCAGTGCCCCCCCCTCTCCAGGCCCTTCTCCACTAGCCGCCACCGCCATCATCTGGGACCCTTTGCCTTCCCGTGAAGGCCCTCACGTTCGCCCGCCCAGCTCTAGGTCGCTACCGATTCGTGTAACCAACTGTGGGATCCTCCCGGGCCGCCAATAGCATTCCAAGCGCCGCGAACAAAGGCCGACCAGATCTGAAGCGTGCCTACCATTCCTTGCCGGTTGTGGTACGAGTGTACTTTTCCATATAATTTTCCACCGTACAAAATTAGCATTGTGGTTGTTATATTGCTGTTTAATTTGGTGATTAATTGAGATTCTAGACCTGCAACATCGTTATTAGTTTCCGTTAGTCATTTAACTGCTTGATTGGCCGACGTTTGTGGAAGATTCGGTGTTATATTTCGAATACGACGTCAATTTTTGTTGCTGATTTTGTCCTGTCGTGCATCATTTATCTCGTTCGTCATTTTGTTTCCATAGTTCCATTGTTAGAATCGTCGTTTAGGTTATTGCACACTTTGTTTGCATCACCAAGAGATCTAAGGAACTGGGAAAGCTGAGTACTGCAAAATTCTATTGTATTATATGAATATATGAACTTGATTTTTGCTGAAAAAATGTTCCTTATTACATTTATAAAGGATGAATAACATGACCAACATCGGACTTGTTCTTAAGAAGAAAGACCCAGTACAACATTGAAAACTCATCAATTGCAACAAGATAAAGCCTATGTCCCTAGTGATTTGGGACACGATTGGGACCCCAAATATCAAAATGAATTAACTCATATAGACTATGACTACTCCGACCCTGACGACTCTGGAAAGTGGACCGATGATGCTTCCCAAGCTGACATGCCCCACACTGAAAGGTAGAGCGAGGGGAAATCTAGGAAGAATGTGACACAACTTTTGCAGAGGAAAATAACCAAATCGAAGATGCCATAAATAGGGAGAAATAGATCCAGTGCGAAGGGAAAGAGGCACCAACATAATGAGATTGCACCAGTCTGTAGAGACCAACTTGCTCACCGCCTGATCCAATCACCTTGTCCGTAAGTATATCCTGAAACACAAGAGCAAAAGGATCGAATATGGCACGCCAGTGTAAATCTTTTGTCATATGACTAATAGATAGTAAATTCATAGAAAAATCAGGAGCGTAAAGGACATTTTGAAGCCTCATTGCGGGGGTCAAAAGCGACAGACTGTAAATCTGTTGAAGGTTTTCTACGTAGGTTCGAATCCTGCCTCTCCCACTTTTTCCCCCCATCGGTAATGGGAGAGTGTGTCTCATCTGCTATCACGACAGATCGTCCAGGCTAAGTCGGACGAAAGTCACTAAACTGGCCTCTGTCACCACAGAGATAATGAATCCATGATCCATTCTGACAAGTATGCCCTGTAACAACTAATAAAGGCATAAGCTATAATTGATGTAGATGTTGATGCTAAGGCAGCTACCTCTGAGGGACCTGAAGGAGAGCTGGTTGACCCAGGTTTAGGCATAATCTCCATGAGTCGGGCCACAAGTTCATCAAATCTCTGGTCAGGAACAGATGATTGACTTTCGACCTGTTGTATCTGCTCTGCGACCCGAGCTGAAGCAGGAAACCCATGCCTAAAATAGCAAGTTTCCTCAGAGTGGCATGATCTATGACAGTAGGTGCACTACTGACAGGGTCGACCACCCCCTCCTCTACCACGGCTAGCCCCCCGCCCCCACCATGATAGGATGTAGGGTTTCTCCTACCACGAGATGCAGCCATGGCTGAAGACGTCTGAGAATGTAAAGTATTACCATAAGATATAGATAGTCTACTCAATCTGTGATATGTCTCCTCCATCGGAGGTATGGTAGCATCAATAAGAATCAGGGCTCAAGCAACATCGTACTCATGATCAAGAGCAGTTAGAAAGACCCCTGTCATCACAATCTCTGTATGACTTGAGATGCTCCGGCATAGCAGTTAAGGGAATGTACCCATGTAGCTCTCAAACATACCCCTCAAAGAAGTATAGAGGGTATGGACGGGGCGACCATTCTGCTTCGATGTGAAGATATCGTGCTGAAGCTGCAGTATCTTCGACTCATTCTTCGCTAGAGAGCATGTAGCGGCGAGAATGTCTCACATAGCATTGCAGTAGGCTGACTCAATATCATTAGCTATCTCTGTGTATACAGTCTCATATAACACACACGTACATATGCATCATCTGCCTCCCATGAGGCATCTGTCCCAGTCTTATCACGTGGCTCCTCTGCTGTGAGGATGTGCTTCTTGCCATTGCATTGCATTAAATTCATGAACTGCAAGGCCTACAGCTCATATTTTATTCCATTTTGACAATGGGTGCTGGACCTTTGAAGGCACCCAAAGATGGAACGTCAGCTTTGTTGTCAGACATGATGACAACTATCTCCAAGGCTGGTTCAGCAACAAGAAAGGCCTGCACCTACAATGGCATACTGGAAGATGGTTGTGGGTGTAGACTTATACCACAACCTCTTCTATTTTTTTAAGACTCCTTTGGGTAACTAGGGTGTTTTAGATAATGATTGAACACCCTAAACACCCAAAAGAACATAACGTGTGAACCCTACGTGCGACGACGTAGAAGCAGTGGCACACACTGACATGTCCTGCTTCACCAAGCAACCAATCGGCATGGCACACACGGACAGATCGCGTTTGATGCGACGAACGAGGGCAGGCAGCACTGCGAGATGTAGGCCGCGACTTCGGCGAAGAGGCGCGGTAGCGGACGACATGGGCCAAGGCGGCGCAGATTGCATGCAGGCGTAGGCAGCGCAGGAGCGGGCGACTCGAGCGAACTAGGGTTTTGGTGGGAGGAGGACTCTAGGGCACATGATCCTGTCTAGGACCGTCGCTCTGATACCATATGGAAAGGAAAAATGAATCTATATTCCTCATAGCCCTAGAGCTCTCTTATTTAGAAGAAAAGCTCTACGGGAAATTACATAAGAAAGACCGAAGAAATAAAAACATAAATAAAGACCATGAGATAAAATAATATAAAAAATACGCATATGCGACCGCATGGACCGCATTTCCGAACATTGGATGCAGATACAGGGAATAAGAATGAGTGGTGCAGAGCAACGAGGAGGGCCGACCTGCAGAGGGAAAAATGAAATGAGGCGTAAGGTGTAGCCCGCTTGGACATCTAGGAGGGGAGGACACTTATAGAAGTAAAGAAGTGACAACCCTCAAGATGTATATGAGGAATAGGAAAAGTGATAAAAGAGTAAGAGAACAAGAAGCATAGGGTGGGGGAAAATGGTCCTAATACTGGCAAACGTAAGATATTATTGGTATCTAAAAAACCAAGAACCAATTCATGCACAAAAATTCTCTAGGTACTAGTTCAATCCCAACCAAATAAATTAATAAATTAGGATTGTTTTCCTTTTGCAGTTTGGACTTTTTTTGCTGAGTTGCCTCATTCATTCTCATCGGGAAGCAATGGTCTCGGAGTTCAGAAGATAGTTCAGAGACAAACAAAGAGGTGTTTGACGTGATGAAAGAAATGATTACATTCGGTTCGCATGGTTTTACTCCGAGAAAAAGACGAAAGGGCATAATGCCTTCTACATAGCAGTTCTAGTGCTTTTCCAAGCAAACCAAGATGGTCCAGACAAGCCAGTAGTGAGAATCCAGAAGCAATAGATAACGAGGATCAGTCTCACTTTCCCTTTCCTTCCATTGGGAAGCGACCCTAAAAAGATTATATTATTGGCATCTGTTAGAGTATTTGGAGCATGCGTCACTTATGTAATAGGAGGGTAATGGATCTCTCCATGATCCATTTACCCCATCCATATGTTTAGTCCCAAATCTACCAGTTGTGGGACTTGGAGGCTCTATCGAGGCTATATAAGGAGCCCCGGTAAGGAATGCAATATCCTCCCCTTTGAGGGTTTCTCCTGTGGTTTCATCCCGCTCTTTAGGGAGTAGGGTTCCACGTAAAAATCTTTTGTTCCATGTTTACATTTCTTTTCTATGCTATGTTTATCATTCACTTCCGCATTCTCTATTTTCTAACATGGTATTAGAGCGGGACGATTCTCGAGGATTTATGCCTTTTATTTATGTTGAGATTTGATTAGCAAATTCAGTTCTCGAACGTTCTTGCAATTTCTGTTCTTGAAGATTGTTCAAGAAGAAAATTACTCTGCATTTTTTTAGTCCAAGATCCAAATTCTAAGGTTCCGATCTGGAACCCTAATCTCTGTTCATGTTCAGGCCCCTCTCCAGGGCAACGAAATCATTGTGCAGGCAATCTCAAGTCACCTCTTCTCCTACGTTTAAGATCAAGGACCTAGGGTAATGTTCCTGGAACCCTGGTTCTGTTCAACACTCTGGAACATCTCTCGCGCGATCAGAAATGCCTCTAGGCGAGGCACCTCTCCAACAAGCACTTTGTTGGAATCTGACTACAAGGACAATACAATGACTCACTAAAACATACATTAACAATACACCGTTATGCGATACAACACCCTAAACTATGCATCACCTCACGTACATACACTCACTTATACTCTCTAACTATACACCACTCAAGCTCTATGTACTTTCCTCTCCAATATACTTGTTGCCTCTCTAACTCACTTGATTCTTCTCTTGGTTGATTTTACTCCAACCTCAAGGGCCCTATTTATAGAGGCCAATGGAGTACATTAGAAGAAGTGATAGCTTCTTAAAGAAGCCAACTTTGGAGATGACTTCTCAAGGAAGCCAACAATAGCTTCTCAAGTAAGCCAATAATAGCTTCTCAAAGAAGCCAAATTAGAAGTGGCTTCTAAAAAAATCAACATAAAGATTTCTCTAGAAGCTTGCTTATTTTAGAGGAGATGTTGATTTTAACACTCCTCAACATCGACTCTTCGCATTCCATGTTGTCTTCGAAAATACTCGACCTTTGTTGTGATGAATCCTTTTGTAAATATATCTGTTAGTCAGTCTTTCGTCACTAATGACTTCATCTCAATCTCTTCTTCTAGAACCTTCTCCATCTTCGTGATCACAGCCTAGGCTGGCACCGCCTGCTCGCTCTTACACTCCTGCACCATCTGCACCCTCTCACAGAACCTCTTCACGAGCTCCTCCTGGCTCATCGCCTTTGCCGCATGCGCCCTCTAGATTATGGGCCTTCGTTTTGACCCTGTATCGTGCTTCTTAATAGTCATTATCCGAGCTCCCTTGTGGATAGCTTGTTCCATGGTCTTAGGGTCACAAAACTCCGATGCCCTCGGCTGCCTCCGTCAGGAGAGGACAACCGGATGCTACTCCTGTGTGATGGTGCCCACGCTCCTCATCGGCATCGTTGGTTGATATTTTCGAGGTGCTTCTTCTTGAGTGATTGTTGCATCTGCATACTTGGGATTTGGCCTCCTAAGTCTGCCAGTCCTTCTTAGAGGCACAATTAGATCCTCTTCGATTGGCTGGGACGAACTTCTTCAGTAGTTGGCTGATGAACTCCACTCCTCCAAGGACTCATCATTTTGTCAGGTGTCTTATCTTCTTGTTGGATCTCCTCGAGCGTTTCTTCTAGCTGATCTTCTGAGGTCTTTGTATCTCGAAAGCTAATTTCTTAAGATGACCACTATGATGATGCTTCATCATAAACAACATTTCTTGATACATAGCACTTGCCATTGAGTGGATCACAACATCTCCAACTTTTCCTTTCATTATCATATCTGACAAAAATGTGCATCTTACTGCCTTTTTGTCGAACTTGCTGCGAAGGTGGTCAGGAACGAAGACATAACAAACAAATCCAAATACTCGAAAGTGACTTACAGTTAGCTTGAGTCCTATTAGCTTCTCAAAGGGAGAGAAGAATCTCAACCTTGCCTGAGATAGCCGATTAGTTACATCAACTACTGTCTTCATGAATTTTGTCCAAAATCTTTGTGGAATGCTCTTCGCATGCAATAAGCTTCGACAGATTTCTGCAAGATGGCAATTGTTCCTTTATGCTACTCCATTTTGATGTGGTGTGCTCGAACATATTAGTTGCCTTCTTATTACAGCTTGCTTTAGGTAATTGGTGAATTCCTTCGAGATATATTCTCCACCGTTATCAGATCGCATGCACTGAATCCTTCTTTCGATTTCTTTCTCAACTTTCTCTCTAAATTCCTTGAACTTAGAGAAAACATCAAACTTTTCTTTGAGAAAGTAGAGCCAGACGTACCTTGAGTAGTCATCGATGAATGCCACCATATATCGCATACCACTGACTGATGGAGTCTTGATTGGTCCGAACACGTCTGAATGGATCAGTTCCAATGGCTCCTTGGCTTGATATTTTGACTCCTTGTAAGGCAACTGATGGGCCTTACCAAACTGACATCCAACACATATTTTGTCTTCTCGTACATCCAGTTGCGGGAGACCCTTGAGCATTGATTTCTGCATCATTATCTTAAGCTGGTGA
This sequence comes from Ottelia alismoides, assembly GCA_037367405.1. NCBI lineage: Eukaryota > Viridiplantae > Streptophyta > Magnoliopsida > Alismatales > Hydrocharitaceae > Ottelia > Ottelia alismoides. The sequence goes on from JAZKJV010006092.1 coordinate 113,921, forward strand.
TAGCTTACACGTCCAAGCCTAGCATGCCAAATATCCACAGTCTCATTTTTCTTTGTCTTATCTACGAACGTAGAATCTACTGACATAACGTAGATAGACTCAACTCTTCTTCCATCCATGATGGCAGTATCGGGTAACTTGAGGTTCCGATACACTCGTACGTCCTTAGGCCCAAACACTACATAATGTCCTGTAGATGTAATTCTATACACGGAGAGAAGATTTTTCTTCGTACCTGGTACATGGTACACGTGCTCTAATGACACCTCATTGGAGTTGAAACGTGGCACTATCGTTGTAGTACCAATATGGGATATTGACAGCTTTGAGTTGTTGCATATCACAACAAGTCGCCCTCCTTTGTACTTGAACATGTCGATGAGCTTGCTTTTATCTCCAGTCATATGATGGGAGCAACCGGAATCCACAATCCAGTCATTATCCTAATCAACTCCTTTGGTCATGGTTGTTGCCAACTATTTCTTCTGAATCGATAATCGTCATCAAAGCTTGTTGCTCCCAATACTTTTCACTGGGATCTTCTATGTGATAGTTTGACACTGCAGCATTGCTTTATATTATCTTTTTCTTGATTCTACAGTCTTGCGCAAAATTCTCCTTTCGTCCGCAATTGAAGCATTCTCCATTCTTCCTTTTCTGCAAAGAATCATTTGATCTTTGTGATCGACCATATGAAGCTCCCTCTGTCTTGAAGCTCCTCTGAGAATGATGCTTCCACTGAGGAGCTGAGTCTTTTTTAATGCAGCTCCTACAACTTCCATCGTTTATGTGCACTAAACAGTGCTTCTTCACCACCTTTTACTGATAGACTAGCCATTTGATTGGCTAAAGTCTCTTGATTTGCTAAGAGACTTTCAAACTCCAAGAGAGTTGGTTGTTTAGACCAACCAGATATGGTCGTTACGAGAGCACCATATTTTGGTCGTAATCCATGATTGATGATCCTTCGCATTCACGACTCACAAATCTTTGATTCTGGATTTAATTGGAAGACTTTACGACACAAAGAGTGTACCTTGTTGAAATATTGATTGATTGTCATCTCTCCTTACTTGAGAAACATTAGGTCGTTCTCCAAGAATTGAAGTCGAGCATCATTCTTGCGTGAGAACAATGTAGCAAATACGTTCCATGCTTTCCTTGGTGTAGTGACTTCTCGGATATGCTCGATCAACTCATCCTCGATCGTGGTCTTTAATATGAACATTGTCTTCCCGACCTTGATCTTCCATTTCCTCAAGGCATCGACATTCTCCTTTGGTGGCGGTGTTGTATCGTCTCCTCCAACAATCTTCCAGAGATCATGTCCTTGTAGATAAGATTCGATGCAAATCCTCCAATAGTTGTAATTGTGCCCATTAAACTTCTTGATCCCAAAACCAGAATTGAAGGGATCCGCCATAATTTTGGGGGAAACTATATTTTTCCTTCGCCCAGCGAAGTTGGTCCTAGACCTATCCCGATTACAGTCCCTGACTGCACATGGACAGAGTTTCCCCTTACCAAACTCAAGACTTGACCGGATACACAGACAGAGGCTCCCCTAATTTATTTAGAGACCTCTACTACAACTGGATGGTCTTGATTTTCTACAATGTGGGGATTGTACCCTTACTAGTTAGGATCCTAACAAGGCTCTGATACGAGTTGTTGGAATCTGACTACAAGGACAATACAATGACTCACTAAAACATATATTAATAATACACCATTTTGCAATACAACAACCAAGACTATACACCACTTCACATACATATACTCACTTATGCTCTCTAACTATACACCACTCAAGCTCTCTGTACTTTCCTCTCCAATATATTTAGTGCCTCTCTAACTCTCTTAGTTCTTCTCTTGGTTGATTACACTCCAACCTCAAGGTCCCTATTTATAGAGGCCAATGGAGTACATTAGAACAAGTGATGACTTCTTGAAGAAGCCAAGTTTGGAGATGGCTTCTCAAGGAAACCAACAATAGCTTCTCAAGTAAGCCAATAACAGCTTCTCAAAGAAGTTAAATTAGAAGTGGCTTCTCAAAGAAGCCAACATAAAGATTTCTCTAGAAGCTTGCTTATTTCAGAGGAGATGTTGATTTTAACACACTTCTGGCCAGCAAGCAGGAGAATCTCTTCATCGTGCAACCTCGCTCCAGGTGAGGCTTCTCCTTCAAGCCCAAAAAGTCCCTTCATGCGGAGCTACCCCCGCGCGTGGCGCCGCTGCCATTGCGTAGATGGACTTGCATGATCCTGGAGACTAGTCAATCTTCAAAAGTCCAGATCATGCGACCATCCTGCTGCAGGCGCTCCCCCATGGCTGCACCTCTCTCCCGCGCCCTCGCACAGTCCTCTCCTCCGCTCCTACAACCCAGGCAACCGCAAACCTCCCAGGCAGATGAGATCCCATCGTCTCCCCCTCATGACATCTCCAGGCGCTGCAACTGCTCCATCGAGCGCGTAAGGGCGTTCTCCGACCCGATCTCCTCTCGACATCTTTGATCTTCACAGGCGGCACACCTTCCAAGGACCCCTAGGGCGGTGATGTTAGAGTTTGAGGGGTTCCTCTTTGGGAATCCAAGCAGGACCCTAAATAAAGTTACACCCAAAATGGGCACGCACTATTTAAAAAAAATTAGTTTCCATTGTATAGGTCCAGATGGGCCGAATGCTATTACAAAAAAAGGGAATGAGGGAGAGAGCAGCTGGTCCAACGGGCAGTAAAAAAATGTGTGTTTTCATTGGGCCCAGACTTTGGGCCGAGAGTTGTCTACAAAAAGAAAAGAGAGGGAGAGTTTTTTTAAATAAATAAATATATATATATATTTGAAAAGACATGTACAAAAAAATAAATGAGTCGTACTTAAATAAAAAAGAAGAAGAAATGAAATAGCCAAAAAAAGTGATGTGAGACGGCTATAAAAAAGTGAATGAAATAGCCAGGAAAATTTTGTAAGAAAAGCCGGAAAAGAATTTTATTTGAACGGCTTAAAAAATGTTTTTAAAAAATTGGTCATATTTTCATTTCCCCATATTTATGTATTATCTTGTCTTCTCTCAACTTGGTCAACAATGTCATTCCGACCAGTATGGGAGAAAGGTGGAGTATTATGTAGAGTCACAAGTCGATTTCAGACCCAGTTTCAGATTCTCCAGACCATTCAGATTCCAGACTCTATAGTTGTTCAGAATCGACGACGACACATGCCATCATTGTCGTGGTTTCCATCATTCTTGTTGTTTCGGCCTGAGTTTTCATGTAAGCCATAGGTACTCCAGAGTAGAGGACCATTCCCTATTCCAAATGGGCAAGGATTTTCATGTGGTATCATAGGGACTCAAGAGTAGAGTACCATTCTCTGAGCCAGATGGGAGAGACCCATTTTCACACTCCAGCTTGTTTGTCCTCCTCACATGCACAGCATAAGAAGCAACGTCCTCGACAACAACAGTTGTGCATGCTGAGTTGATATTGTCTGTAGTGTTATGTATTGTGAGTTGAGTTTCTTTCTGTTTGTCCAAGCTGAGCATTGCATACTCCAGCTTGAGGGGGAGTGTTAAGACTATTTGGAGCATACGTCACTTATGTAATGGGAGGGTAAATGGATCTCTCCAGGATCTATTTACCCCATCCATATGTTTAGTCCCACATCTACCAGTGGTGGGACTTAGAGGCTCTGTGGAGGCTATATAAGAAGCCCCGAACCTCCTGAATCCATTGAGAAAAAAGAATGCAATATCCGTCCCTTTGAGGACTTCTCCTGTGGTTTCATCCCGCTCCTTAGGGAGTAGGGTTCCACGTAAAAATCTCGGTGTTCCAAGTTTATTCTTTCTTTTCTATGTTATGCTTATCATTCGCTTCTGCATTCTCTATTTTCTAATAGCGTCTACTGAAAATCAGGAAATAATTCATGCAGAACAATTCTCTAGGTTCCAATTCGATCTCAGGCAAAAAAGTTGAGATTATTTTCTAACATAATAGCGTCTACAAGACCAAGACATCTCGTATTCTTACTTTGTTATGTGATTGTTCAGGTAATTTCCCTAGTGGATAAATCTCTCGGGAAGTTTTTTAACGCAAAAATGCATACCCAATACAACAACAAAGCCTTTTCCCACAATTAAGTAGGGTCGGCTACATGGATTCTTTGCCTCCAATCAGATATATCTTGTGCCAATCTCGGGCTTATATCCAAAAAATTAAAATCCCTTCGTATAGTCTCTTTCCAACACTTCTTGGGCCGTCCTCGCCCTCTCTTAACCGGCTCAACATCCCAACACTCGCATCTCCTAACTGGTGTATCAGCCGATCTTCTTTGTAAATGACCAAACCATCTTACGCGATTTTCACGCATCTTATCCTTGATCGGAGCTACACCAACTTTCTTTATGATTGCATCATTCCGAATCCGATCTTTACGTATGTGTTCACACATCCACCTTAGTATTTTCATTTCTGCTATAGCCATTCTCTACACATGTCTATGGTTGACAGCAGTGTTGTTAAAAGCGAGAGGCGCTCCAAGGCACTAGGGGGTGCAAAACGCCCGAGGCGCTAGGCGCTCCCTAGGCGCTTGCCTGAGAAAAGCAAGGCGCCATATACAAAAATAAATAAATTATGCACGAATCTATGTAATATATGCACATACACACATGTGTATGTATGTGTAATTGTAAATATGTGTATGTATAACTTATATTTCAATCTAAGACCAATCCAATATACTTGGGGGTGTGTTTACATGCACGTATATAAATGTGTACGTGTACTTGTGTGTGTATATATGTATAGTTGTAAATATATGTATGTATAGCTTATACTTCAATTTAAAACCAATCCAACATATTTGTGGGTGTGTTTATAAGCGTGTATATAAATGTGTGCATATACATGTCTATGTCTATGTATGTGTATGTATATGCTATCACCAAATTATATTTTGCGATTAATCCACTATTTATTAATATGTGTATGTATAATGTATGCAAATACTTGCATATGTATGTATATGTATTAAATATGTGTATTTATGTGTGTATTTGTATGTGTGTGTATCTGTATGCGTATATACTTGCATACATGTGTATGTGTTTATGTATAAGTATGCGTACATGCCTATGTATACATGTGTGTTTTGTCTATTTATATGTATATATATGTATTTATAATACTTCAAGCTAATATATATAGAGAAGAATATACACTTTTTAGTCAAAAAGTATATGTAATATTTAGAACTAAAACATAAATGTACATGTATACGTATATGAAATAGAAATGTGTGTAAATTACTTATACATGTGTGTGCATATGTATAAGTATGTGTATTAATGATACTTAGAACTAATATATATCTAATATAAAAACCTAAACATGGATAAAAATCACACAAAGTCGGCAAAAAGCCTTACTTTTGCCTTAAGCGCTCAAGGCGAGCACCTAGAGCTTCAAGCCAGGTGCTCACCTGAGCGGCGCCTGAGGCAAAACGCCTCGCCTGCAGGAGGCAAGGCGCTAGGGCCTCGCCTCGCCTGGGAGCCTAAGCAAGCGCCCGGAGGGCTTTTGACAACACTGGTTGACATGCCAACATTCAGATCCCTAGAGTATAGTAGGTCTCATGGCTGCTTTGTAAAACTTTCCTTTAAGTTTTAAAGAAATTTTCTCATCACAGAGAACAGCAGAGGCTCCTCTCTACTTTGGTCAGCATGCATTTATTATATTAGTAACATCTTCATCAATTTTCCCATCATGTTGGAAAATAGATCCCAAATATCTAAAAGAATCTCTCTTTTAAATGTCATCGTCACCAATCTTCACCTCGATTCCTTCACCATTGCTTCCATCAAAGGTGCACTCCATATATTCCACATTAGTCCTACTTATACGGAATCCTTTAGTCTCCAATGCATGTCTCCAGACCTCAAGCTTCTCATTTACTCCATCTCTAGTCTCGTCAATCAACAGAATATCATCAGCAAATAACATACACCAAGGTAACTCATCCTGAATGTGACTTGTCAACACATCTATAATCAAAGTAAAAAGAAATGGAGTCAAAGCTGAATCTTGATGCAAACCAATGGAGAAGGTAACATACCCAATAGAGAAGATTAAATTACAACGGTAAATCGTTTACCGGGTCCACACAATACAAACAAAAGAATGGGAAATGCAAATTGATAGGATAAAAGAATACATAAGCTCATCTTACAAATTTAAAAGTTTATACCGCGTAAGCCAACCAACCTGGAGAAGAAAATACTGCCGTCAGAACTATACACTTCAGACTGTGAGCTGAGTAAGCCATTGTGTGATCCATCATGGGTCACACCGTTCAGAACTGGTGAATTGGCACTTCGCTGATGATGATTTGTTCCAGACAACACCTTGTATTCAGATGAAACATTGCCATCCGAATGTGATCTTTTTACAACTGACCTAAAAATAAAAAATTGTACATGCTTAGCAATAACTAGTGCATCAAAATACTTAGAAAAATGAAACACTTAACGAGAAAATAAAGACAAATACAGATTCATTGATGCATCCAGAAATTTAGCATATAGCATGAAAGAGAAGGTTGACAGGCCCTACAATCATATTTCCTTCTTCGTTTATGAGTTTCATATTTGCATAGCTTTTATTTCTACAGTTTCATGGAAAAGAGATATTCCAATTTGCAAATATGACTATAAAATTCCATCTAATAAAAAAAATAAAACAAAAGACAAATGGAAGCCTGGATAAAAATGCCTTGATATTTCATCGGTGGCACCATTTGCTCGTCTCACAGGCTTGAAAGGTTGATCAGAACCAGGCTCCCGAGAAGGTTCACCCACATTAGGTTGAGACTGACCGAGAAAACTACACAAGAAAATGAAACGATATTAATGCTTCTAAAGCGGGAATAACCATCAAACTGACCCTTCTTTAGCTTACACATTAATTGCAGCTTGCTTTTCAGCATCCATGTAAGCATTGCTATAATACCGCTGAAGCGTTCTAAAAAATTCTTGTGACTGTATGGCTGCTTTCCAATGACCTCTTCTTTCAGAGAATATCTAAAATACAGAATGGACAACAATATGGTATCAGAAAACAATTTTTAGAACATAAAAATAAATAAATTTAAGTACTTGGTTGTATAAATTTGTTAAGTTTCACAAATTTGTGCAGCATCAGTCAGAGCAATAATAATTTACAGTACCCAAACCAGGTTCAACACATTGACAGTAATCCAGAATCAACTGTTTGGTAGAAGAGAATGATGCTAGAAAAATGTAATATATGTGATTCACAAAAGAAGTGATACTATAAAATGCAATCTTTGTAAATAGAAAAGGTAAACGTGAGAAATAGGTTGGAAATTTTAGTAATGATATTGTTGGAAACAATTGCCCAAAATAAAGCAACCTCAAACATATTGTGTTTCTATAGACCTAGGGATGGCCATTAGAGGATGACCATGTATAAAAAACATGTGCACGCTGAACACCTTCGTCATAGCCTGAACTTACGAAAAAGCCACCAGAACGTCTTGTCCTCACTGGTGCCCTGTAGCCCCATATCATCTTCCAGCCCTTAAGCACAGATGTCATTCCTACAGGTAATCAACAATCTTTTGAGGGCCACCAAATTTTCTGCAACTCTCCTGGTTGTCAACCCAACCCCCCCCCCCCCCCCCCGCCAAAAGTGCTTGAACACAAAAAAAAGATGGCGATTGCTGGTCTTCACCCGGATCCCAAAGAAGTGTATTATCTGATCGTGACCTCAGAAATTACTTAGTTGAGGCTGTTAGAAAATAGAGAATGCGGAAGCGAATGACAAACAGAGCATAGAATAAAGATAAACATGAAGAACACATGGATTTTTATGTGGAACCCTGCTCCGTAAGGAGCGGGATGAAACCACGAGAGAAGGCCTCAAAGGGTCAGGTTTGTCTATTGACTTTCTCAATGGTTACAGGAGGTCTGGGGCTCCTTATATAGCCTCCACAGAGCCTTCAAGTCCCACCACTGGTAGATGTGGGGCTAAACATGTGGATGGGGTAAATGGATCTCTCCAGGATCCATTTACTCTCCTACAACTCATATGGCGCACAACCAAATACTCCAACACTCCCCCTCAAGCTCGAGCATGCAATGCTCAGCTTGGACAAACACAAAGAAACTCAACTCACGCAACAGGACACTACGGACAATATTAACTCAACAAGCACAACTGTCGGTTGCTGTAGAGTACGTTGCTTCTCATGTCGTGCATGTGAGGAGGACGAACAGGCTGGACTGTGAGTCAAACTGAATCTCCTCGTCGGAGAGCATGCGCTCTGAACTGCGCCTGTCAGAGTCGCTGTAACTGGAAATGAGTCTCCTCATCGGAGTACTCTGGCCCGCCACAACATGTGGACAACTGCTCCATCTTTGAAAAGGGCCAAACTGAAAAGGTCATGGAAGTACAATCCTCGTCGGAGTCCACGGTCGCTGGAGAATGGAGTTTGAAAAGTCTCCTCGTCGGAGAACTGGGTCTCTCCCATCTGGCACAAAGAATGGCTCTACTCTGGAGTCCCTATGATACCACACGAAAACCCTTGCCAACATGGCATAGGGAATGGTCTTCTACTCTGGAGTCCCTATAGCTCACATGAAAACTCAAGCCCGACAACATATGAATGATGGGGACCACACAAAAGATGGCAAACATGTGCACATCTGAGAAAAGACTGCATACTCGTGTGTGTCTGAAACTGAAGACTCGGAATCAATCGTCGAGTCTAAACAATTGTGCATCAAACTGTAGACTCGAAATCTGAATGTTGAGTCTAAAACTTGCGCATGGAGAATCTTAATGATTTGTAGAGTCTGAACAACTGTCTAGTCTGGAGAATCTGTCATCTGAAGAAGACCTGTGACTCAACACAATACTCCCACTTTCTCCCATACTTGTCGGAAAACATAGCCGTCGATCAAGCTGGGAGAAGACAAAGAAATTGGGGAGAAAACAAAATCAGATAAGCCGATTACCGGCTTTTCAAAAACATTCATTATTTTTTTCTCGGTTATTTTCATCATTTTTTTAATAATTTTCATTTCATTCATTTTTTTCACTTTTTTTGTTCGGCTTTTCAATTGTACGCACCTTTTTTTAATTTTTTAAAATTCGAGATGCCTCACCCCCTTTTTTTAAAAACGTGACAACCCCTGCACCATTTTTTATATATTAATGCCTGCTAGGGTTCCTATCGTGGGAACCCTCCTTTGAGTTGCCACTGTCCGACGGGGTATTCCCATCTCATGTTGTCTTCCTGCGTAGGAGTCGCCCCCTCGCAAGATGGGACGAGGGAGCACCGCCAGGGTCGATGGGAGAACACGCGTCACCAGCAAGTCTGGACAACGAGGAGGAGGCGATGGCGATGCTCGCATGCGCACCGCCTCCCGATGCTCCATCTCTTGCTGCGAAGGGGGGAAAGATCGCAAGGTGTGGCTGGAAGAATCGCGAGGGTTGTGAAGCTTGGAGATGGAGTCGGGGAAGCACCGGAGCCGCGTCGTAAAGGAGATGCGGTGGGGTCGACTTCCTTTTCTGTGTGTCAGAACAACTATAGTATATGCCCTGACCCCTTTGTGTTTTGCGGATCTTCTACAGTCTGGGGGCTGGGATTCGAGGCATCGCCTGGAGGACTTATGCCTCCTGAAGGTAGCGATGCCGCTCGTCGGGGAGAGTATCACCTGGAGCAGGGGGTGCGTGAATGATCCACCTGGAGGTCCCCTGCGTGAATGATATGGATGTAGAAAGGTAGAACGCAAGGTATCATGCCGTCGCGCGACTGGAATCGCTATTGTGCCCTGGGGAGCGCCTGGGGCACCTGAATGTTGCATCGCCGCATCGTGGTGCTTCATCGACCATTTTTTTCTCACGCACGGAGGGTACGTACATGATCTCGCTGCCAAGAGTAGAGGAGACGACATAGATATTCCAGAAAATAGGGTTTCAATCAAAACCCTAGAACTTGACAGAACTTGATCAAATCACAAACACGATCTTTATAAAGAAGATCTTCAAGAACAAACGATAATGGAATGTTGATAAATAAAAACTTGAAATCCTCAAGAATCGACCCGCTCTGATAGCATGTTAAAAAATAGAGAATGCGGAAGCGAATGATAAAAAGAGCATAGAATAAAGATAAACATGAAGAACACAAGGATTTTTACGTGGAATCCTACTCCGTAAGGAACGGGATGAAACCACGGGAGAAGGCCTCAAAGGACCAGGTTTGTCTATTGACTTTCTCAAGGGTTACAGGAGGTTTGATGCTCCTTATATAGCCTCCACAGAGCCTCCAAGTCCCACCACTGGTAGATGTGGGGCTAAACATGTGGATGGGATAAATAGATCTTTCCAGGATCCATTTACCCGCCTACAACTCATATGGCGCACAACCAAATACTCCAACAGAGGCAAGTTGAAAGAATGGTAACATCTCCACAAAAAGGAAGAAGTGGTCAGTACGAGATTGCGAGCTACAATTCCACAAAGCATACTGGCAATCCTATGCATTATCCCAAGACCAGGCCACCCGAAGCCACAAATGATCTCTCGCTAGAAGAATGATGTTAAATTCACCTAAAAATCCAAGGATTAAGCGGAAACCTCCAGCAAGCCCAGTATAAATCCTCCTGAAGCTCCCCTCTCAGATGAACCTTAATAGCATCTTATAGACAAAAGAGACCGTGGGAAACACACTGTTAAAGATTCTTCTAAGAACCACCGAAGTCAATCTATGCCCAACCATATCGTCCTCCAATAGGAACTGATCACCGTTCTAACCAGTAACATCCCTTTGGAGCTCCCAACCGAGTCTGTCACTAAAATCCGACCAAATTATGCCACAAACAAGAATATGGACAATTCCTTCCAAAGATGTGATGTCCTCAGTTCAATACAACTCCTTCCCAAGATGTGATGTCATAAGTTCATTGCAATTCTTCCCAAGATGTGAGTCATGCCGATTTGGTAAATATCGTTACAACTCCTTCCCAAGATATGATGTCCTTAGTTCAAGTTGCCCTTTCTAGTTTTTCGGTGCCCTATATTCAGCGTTGGGCATATACTTTGTCAACGAAATTTCAAATCAATTTGATGTTTCCATTATGACCGTTGAGATATTACTTATTTTCTATCGTTTTTGTGTATTCACTTTCTTTCTGTTTACACTATTTAATTTGCCCAACAGTTTTCTCCTCTATGTAAGACAATCATATGGCCTCATGAATCGATAACTTATTGCATTCTCTCTTCACATGGTATTAGAGCCTAGATCGGAGCTTTAGGGCATTGGCCCAAACCGACATTTAGGGCATTGGCCTCAAGGCACCGCTTTTTAAAACCACCATAATTCTGTTTTGGTCGATACCAAAATGGTGACCGAAACCGACATTTAGAGCATTGGCCTCGAGGCACCGCTTTTTAAAACCATGGCTACAATTTATATCGTTGTAATTGCTCATCATAAACCTACCCTAGATGAAGGATTGTTGCTTCAAATAGGAAATACTACCAAGAATGCCACAAAACCTATTCTTCTGCACCTGGCCACAATAAGATAGAATGCATTCAGAAATGCAATATATGTAACAAGAAAAGTAAGAGTGTTGTGGTTAGACATTTAAGCCAAAATTTCTCAACTTGAATGCTTCAAATAATTCCTTGATTTTGCTCTCCAGTATATCCCATAACTCCTTGAAAATGAATGCATGAATGCCATCTGAACATGCTAATCATCTGCATATAGTTAGAAGACAACTGAACGAACTTCATGCACTTTAAATTCGAATATCAACCTGCTCGCATAAATTTGAGAGAGCTTGCTTACTCCCCATTCCAGCCAACCCCAGTCAGTATGTTTAGCCTGTCTGGAAAGTGAAGATCTATGCCGTTGACTCATTCATTACGTCTACAACATTTAGGTGCAGGGATGATTTGCTGCAGCACACACTATTCCACCCTTCGGCCTCCTGGAAAGGGATCAGTTCGGTAATGCCTCAGTTTCAGGAGCTCTTTTGACCAATGTTTGGTGATGGTAAATCTTTTGCATTCTATACTGACAACTAGTCGAGAGAGTGGCCCATCTCTTCCAGATTCCTCTGCCTTTTTGCCTTGGCCGCTAACTGTGAGGCACGAGTATCGGATTGTTGGCGGATGGCAACTAGATGCCATGTTTTGTAATGAATTTCTCTGATCAACGACTAGAGGAGTTCCTTCTCCTTCTAGAATCATTTCAACAGTTAGAAAGATCGGCAGATGGACGAGTGTTGAACATGTGAGCCCCGGGCGAACCATTCTTACAATAAGTGTTATTGTAATATATTTGTTTACCAATAAAAGCTATTGATGTTTCACTCCCTCTCTGAAATTAAATGAATGAATGCACTATAAGGTCCCTCTGTACAATAAAGGTTATGTACCATGGCCATCTTGATAATCATATAGTTGTTGATTCATTAAATGAATCATAGAGGCTGGTGTTTGGATGAATATCTAAAGAGTTAGATAGAGGACTCATCAAGCACCGTCAAATGATTATTAAGAGATGATCTCCAGCCTGAGTAGGAGATGGCAATCCTTTCTCACATAGGCTGATATCTGACTGACCTCTTGATGCAGGTCCTCTGCGTGGGAATAGTGATTCGGAGGTGTCAGATTAGTTAGGTCAAAGGGTTGACTTAACGAGATCGAGATAACCTAAGTCCTATGTTGAATACTGTCACAGCATAGGCACGCATCCTCTGACCGGAGACAGATGTGTTACTATATGTTTGTGTGTGTACATTTGGCAGATCAATAGGTTGATGACCTAACCAAGGTGTATACACCGGCGCGCTGGTGTGCATGTAAGGGCATATGAGTAATACGATCTCTCAAAGAGATCATACAGGTTCACTCATGAACCGGAAGACATGAGCTCACTCATGAGCTATTGGGACCAATCAAATTCCATGCATGGTCGTCGTGCTTTGGAAGCATGATAAGAATTTGAAGGTATGATATATGCTTTGGGAAAGCATATGATCGATACCGATTCCCAATGACCAAGATTGAGAAACTTGGTAATCAAACCCTGAAGAAGACAGTGTAAAATTGATCTTGATCTTCAGGTTGATCATAGGTCTTCCAGTATGCAGGATGTACATGTATTGGGAATACCTGAGGGTGATGTGATCATAAATGATTAAATGATTGTATAACCATGACGCTTCCATTCCGAGGGAGTGATGAAACATGTCTGGATTTTAGTGACTCATCTCAGTAGAGAAGCAATCTGATCTTGGTCCAAGTGTTGGACATTGGTCTGAATGAGATTCAGATGCAATGAGAAGATTAGATTTGCGGTCTTGATTTAATCAAGCATCTATGGGAGGTACATAAGATCTGGGTTTGAGATGAGATCTCAACATCCAAGTCACTATATGTTGAACAATACAATCGCTCTATCCTTATCTCCAAGTATCTGCGGAGAAAGCACATTATTCTTGAAGGGGTTCAAGAATAATTCATTTGATGAATTATGTATCCAAGCAACAAGATGATGATAATTAAATGAGATTTAATTATCAAGAATAATATGAATGGGATTCATATTATGAGAATGATTATCCAAGACAATTAAATGGAATTTGATTATCAAGGATTACAGATTATGGATAGTGCTATCCATGATATCTGTGTATATATATATTATAAATGTGATTTATAATATATTAGAGAAAGAGCACCTTTGTAAACAGCATTTGTTAATTGTTAATGTGAATTAGATTCACATTAAGCGATTAATTGGAAATGCAATTTATAATTTAGTTTGGGTTGTGAATATGATTCACATATTTTTCAATGGCGTGATTGAAAGATTCATTAATTAATTGGGAATTAATTTAGTGGATAATTTTGCAATAAATATACACTAATTAATTTGGAATTAATTTAATGGATAATGTTGCAAATGATTAAGAGATAATTAGATGAAATAAAAAAGTAGATAATACACCACCAAAATGAGGTGGTGTCGTCCATGACTTGGTCATAGGTGACGCCCCATTTTTTGGGGTGAATTATCATTTTTTTATTATCCTATTATCTTGTGTTTATTGATTTATTTATAGAATTAAATTATGTTGACGATAATGCAACATATATTTAATTTAAAATAAATTAATATGTTGTTTTTAAACAACAATGATCATGGCCATTGATTTAATATACTTATCAGTCTAACCATTGATTTAGTATATGCCATGGATTTTGATCCATGGACTTCCAAACTAATATAAATAGAGGGCAACCCTAGCCTCTCTAATGACACACAATATCAAGAGTTGTACACATCTACTCTTCTCTCTCTCTCTCATTCTCGTCCTCTCTCTCTCTAAGGTAGTCGTCCACCTTGTGTTTTGCGAGAACAAGCAATCGTCTCCATGCCGTTGTGTTGTCGCTTCGATTGCTCGTGGATCTCCATCGACGGATTTCATTGGACGAAATCAAGAGATTCAAGGCTTGGATCTTCATCGAGGATTGCGGGAGGAACGCGTCTCATCATCGCGCCAGCAAGTGCCATCTTCGTGGATCGGACTTGAATCAGGAGGATCTCTTGCTTTAGAGATCTCGTGATCGCAACGATGCTTCAAGATGTATTTCTAATACTTTGTGGTTTGATGAAACGATCTAAGAAATGTTCTTGTGATCATGTGGTTTCATCACTTGATTAAAAATTTTAATTTCCGTTGCATCTTGCGACTAGTACGACTAGTCGCCCCGATCGCATGAGATGCAATCAAAACGCTTCCGTGATGCGCTTGAGGATTCCTCGTATCCTTCAACGAGATCACTGGGTGTGGAAAGATAATACTTTCTCGATTAAGCGAGTTTATAAGGCTATCTTTAGACCACCACCGCCGAGGACAGATGCTATGATTCATGACTGCAACTTTATATGGGGACTAAAACTACAAAACAGAATTGACTTTTAATGTGGCTGATGCGCAGAAGACGCATTATGACGAAAGGCTATTGTGCAAGAGTCTTCGTGGATGTTTCTGATAGATGTCATCTACGTGGATCCCATATTGATACGATGGATCACTTTTTCTTTCAATGCGTAAAGACATCCATTATCTGGTCAGAGATTAACGTGGATTGGCTAGACATACAGAATCTGGATCATTTTTGGAACTCCTTGTTTGAGGCAAAACATCACTCCAGAGAAGAGCTTTTACGGCTTCTTGCAACGCTCTAGGCAATTGAGCTTGCTAGAAATGGTGCACTCTTTTCTTTACAATGTTTTTACTTAGAAAATGTAATCTTTCATTACAAGACTCTTCTCGAGGCGTGGCTCTTGTAAATCTTCTTATAACTTTTCTACGTCTTTTAGTATATTTGGGGCAGACACATTAGCGCATTTCGCCCTCTTTTGACTCAGAAAAAAGTGTTTAGCCCATCTGCTCAAACCGTTGAAAGTGATCCACCAAGATCAAGTCCACCTCGTGATCGCTTGGACACACTCCTTATCCATCATGATGGAATGTATGTAGTTTATGCAATGTCTACCACTCGCCATGACATGAAACAAATTGGTGTTTGTTTCTCCCTCTATCCAAATAAGCCCCGAGCTCAGCCTAAAATCCAACTCTCCCTTCTTGTCTCATCATTGTATTTTGCTGAAACCTGCGTTCCTCCAGTTTTACCCAGTTCAAGTCCCTATTATCGTCAATATTGTCAAGCATGGTTATTTTCTCGTGAGCTCCTATTACTCGAGTGTCCTTTTCTTTATATAATCATTATTTTGTAAGAACCATCAACGTTAAAGCCAATTCTCTGTCGACCCCTCTACCTAACAGTCTTTCTAAAATTCTGCCACCAAAAGTTTGAAGCCTTGCTCTAACATCCAGAAGTGCTCAGATATGTAGAAGGATAGAGGGCGGTGACTCTCACCTGAGCCCCAAACCTAATGAGTATGATCAGGATTAGATCTGGATAAGGATCTCACGAACTGAAAACTGATGCAGCGTGACCCCAAATTATGGGGCCACATTTATTTAATTAAATAGTAATCAATTTTATTTACGTTTTTAGCGGTCATATTGGTCTAATTAAATAATTGAGATCGCATGTGATCTCAACGTTTATTTCGTAGATTTTAATTGCAATTTTGGGTCAATTAATTAATTAGAGTCTAATTAGAGTAATTAGAGGTCAATTAGGATTAAATTAGTTGTTAATTTGATTTGTTTACTATTTTTGTAAACCCTCTCTCCTATATAAAGAGAGGGTAGTCCATCAGTTTTAGTCAGTCAATTATGAAGTAAAATTTGAGTTTATCTCATCTTGTCCCTCTCTCTCTCCCTCCTCCCTCCACGCGATCTCCGCGGTCTTCTCCTTCAACCCCGCGCATTCCGGCGTGTTTCTCTTCTCAACCATTCTCTTCTTCTACCAAAAATCCACCAAAAATATTATTATTTTATTAACGACGCCGCGCGAAATTCCATTTGCATCAATTGGTATCAGAGCATGGCATTTAGATCGTCCTCACGATCTAACGATCCGCCCCGGCGTCCGCACCAACACCATCATTCATCCGAACGAAGACGGCAAGTCAATGAAGCCTACGACAAGGAAACGAAGCGCATGTTATGTGATTTGCACAACAACTTCCGAGCCCTGTCTTCAATGTTTCGGGACTTCACGGCCAATCTTGAGGCCTACCGCGACGCCCAATCGAAGCCGCCACCCGTTGAAGCCGCTACCGCCAGTTTGGACGAAGAAAACGTCGCGGAAGAAGGTCAAACGGTTGCTGTCCAGATCGTTTCAGGAGAAAAACTCGACGAACCGGCTGCTGTCCAGCACGCCCCCAGCACCAAGTCCGTCGCCGGAAGCGAACCCGCCACCCCCGCCGGCCACCCCGGCACAATCCCCACCACCCCAGGTAACCCCCCCTTCCCTCCTCGCCCGGTCGAACCCCCCCAGCCGCTGATCACCCTCCCTCCCGCCTCCTTGTTCCCTTCCTCACCGACCCATCTCGCCGACTGCTACCCCCTCCCGTGCGCACCCAACACCCCAGCGCCACACCCGCATCCTCATCACCTCCCTCCCCACACGCAGCCCACCAGGCCTCGCCCCCAGCACCCCAAACCCCCCCTCCTCCTCCGCCACTCGCGCGCAGCCCAGCAACCTCCCTTTCCAGTTGCGCCTCACCGCCACCGCGAATCCCACCTCTCGCCACCAGCGCCCCACGAAGCTCGGCTGCCTCTTGCCAACCCCGCGCGCCGCCCAGTACGCCCGCCAACCGCCCTCGCGCCGATGGCGCCTCCACGCCCGCGCCCATCGCCCCCTCCCTCCAGACTTTCCCCGCGCCGCCTGCGTGAGAGCTCGAGCGCCGCCATGAGAAGCCCTAACGAAAGGAGCGCCGCCTGCTGGTCCCAAACCCAAAGATTGCGCCTCCCACGAGAAGCTCTAACGAAAGGGGCGGTTATCACGGGATGCCCATCCCATGGAAAGTGGGAATGGACCTTAAATGGGGAAAATTGCAGCATTAAATCCCAAAATTTCCCTATTTACAGTGGGGTCCAGAGCAGTTTAAAAAGAAAGAAAAGGAAAGAGGCGCGAAAATTGCGCCAACGCCCCCAGCGGCCGAAATCTTTGAAAATTAAGGCTGTAATTGGAAAATCAGGGGCTACTCCTTATCCAAATAGGACTATCATCTTGGGTTCTCCCTATTTAAGGACCCCATGGCTCCAATTTTTAGACACATCTCCCCTTCTCCTCTCTTTGTGCCATTGCTTCATCATGGATTATTCAAGTGCCATATTCTCCATGCCGCATCAATTCTTTGAGCACCTCGGGGAGAAGACGACGATCGAGCCGACGCCACCGTACGCCCCGCATATGTTCTTCAACCACGGTGGCCACGCCTCTTCCGCCCGCACATGGACTCCATCGTTCGCGCCCCACATGTTCTTCGAGAAGACCCTTGACGTCGCCGAATCATCCTCCAAGCTTGCAGTTCACGCAATTCGTCAGGAGCCGAATTTTTCAAAGCGGCGGAGAGTTGATGCAGCGTGACCCCAAATTATGGGGCCACATTTATTTAATTAAATAGTAATCAATTTTATTTACGTTTTTAGCGGTCATATTGGTCTAATTAAATAATTGAGATCGCCTGTGATCTCAACGTTTATTTCGTAGATTTTAATTGCAATTTTGGGTCAATTAATTAATTAGAGTCTAATTAGAGTAATTAGAGGTCAATTAGTATTAAATTAGTTGTTAATTTGATTTGTTTACTATTTTTGTAAACCCTCTCTCCTATATAAAGAGAGGGTAGTCCATCAGTTTTAGTCAGTCAATTATGAAGTAAAATTTGAGTTTATCTCATCTTGTCCCTCTCTCTCTCCCTCCTCCCTCCACGCGATCTCCGCGGTCTTCTCCTTCAACCCCGCGCATTCCGGCGTGTTTCTCTTCTCAACCATTCTCTTCTTCTACCAAAAATCCACCAAAAATATTATTATTTTATTAACGACGCCGCGCGAAATTCCATTTGCATCAAAAACAATCAACATCTCTTCTAACAACAAGAATCAGTCTAACATGAGACTGAGCTCGAGTTTTTCCAAGTATATATACAAGGATACACCAAGGCCCGCGAGCAGTCTTGGTCATTGTAAGCACTATTTACGAATAATAATAGAATATTTACAGTAGGATGTGCCCCGCCAAAACAGGTGCAGACCTCTTTCTCCTTCAAAAAAAGTATGACTTAGCTAACTCAACAAACTCCTTATTTCCTAAACCGATCCAACAAAACCAATCTTATTAATCCCTGATTTGATTACTTGATGCTGCATATATTCAACCTTAGAGTCAAACTCCCATGCAAATAGCTCCTGCTAATGACAAGTTTCAAAGTTTCTGAATTCCTTCGGCAAAGATAGAACATTGTCGAACCATACAAATAGCTCCCCCTTTTTCCTATTAAAAAAAAATTACTATATGCATGTGGTCAACCTCGCAAATTCTGGATTTCATGAAACAACAATTTCTGATTTTAAGGATTAAAAAAAGGGAACCAATTGAGAAAAAGCTGACGAAAAAAAAACATTAACCGTGATATTGATAAAGATACCTTATTATGTGCTGCAGATCCAGTATATTGTAAAGCAAGTGTATCACCCATTGTCTCATAAGAGTTCATCAGTTCATTGGTCAAAGGATCATCTGGATCGATTTTGGAATTTTCAATCAATCCAAGCATGTGAAGCTGGCACCCAAGTGCAGCTAAACCATAAGCATATTGCGCTACATTTGTACGATCCAAACAATCTATGCAGTTTGTACGCAGAACTCCTCGTTGAAGTATGGGAGCCCTCACTAAGTTATTGCTGGTGGAATCGTACGAAGCCCCCTGGTTATCCACGTTCTGAATGTTATTGAGAATACATCCACTGGGACCACTGTTCCTGAACATGATCACCCAATACAAAAAAGTTGACCAACTCATGCTACAGAAAAATCATCGTACCAAGGGTGCAAATTTTCATAGCTCATGGTCTAACTCATGCTACATAAAATCATCATATCAAGGGTGCAAATTTTCATAGCTGTCGGTCTAAATAGACGCAATGAATGGAAAAAGCTATAACCCCAAAAAGCAAAACAAATGCAGATCTTGAATTTAATAAAGAGCCTTCAGTTCAGGTGACTTCAGTTAGGCTTTTTTTTTAATGCATACTCCTAAATATATAAAAAAAATTAGCAACTCTGACATTTGGCCATACCACAGTGCAAGTTATCCTTGGGTTGCTGACTGGATCGAGGCAGGGGCTCCACATAACAAGAGCTGTTTGCTTTGGTTTTCAGATAAGATGGTGACAGTGGCGGACTGCTGATAAATTCCGCTGTGGGTCATTTTTCTTGGACCAAGCTCTGTGGGTCATGTCTGGATGCTGTTATTCTGTCGCTCTTGGATCAACGGGTGCAAGATTTGTCCCAGCTCTCGGAGGAGTTTATTCGATTGAAGGGGCTATAAGGGAAGGGATCACTGGACTCCGGGGTATTGGGGACTTCCGGTTGGAAAGGCTTATAAAATTCTGGAAAGAGAATTTGCATGGGAATGGAGCCGGGATTAGAGGTTATAAAGAAAGCAGAAAAGTGAGGCGCCATTCAGAGTAAATATATTCGCACGCTACTGCGGAGGGGAAGAGTGATGATGGGAGATTTCAGGACGAGATCATTCCAGTTACAGTTGAGAGTTGTCCGCTATGCGCAGAAGACTAAAAATAATTGACCAAAATCATGTTGATTGACTCTTGAAATAACTCCTAATTTAATTGAAAAATAACTTATAATATCATACCTAGAGACGTCTAATCGATATTGATTTGATTATTAATACAAATATTATAAGGCCTAAAAAACCAATGATTTGGGTTGAAACTCTCAATTTTATGAAATTCTAAATTTTCAATTGCACAAGTTATCATCTATGAAAGCTCATCTCCAAGAAGTTTCCTTTTATTTGCCAGTCAGAAGCAAGAGGTGTGACTTTAATGGAACATCAAGTGTTGTGACCCTGATGATGTTCCAACACTCCGATGGTGAAAGTCTCTTTCTGGTCATTGTTGAATAATATATGACTGAGTGGTGGTCGTGGATGTAATGAAGAAAGTAGCGTTACATACCTACTTTGTTTTTATTGATGTCAATGCATGGTTATCTAAAAGCAATAATTGAACAACATACGTGGCGATTGATAGAAGTTCCTCTCCACCCTTCCATTTATTTATTTATTTTGAGTCAACAAAAGAGGAAACACGCTATGGTGTCCACCCCAGATATATTAAAAAAACTAGGGAGAGTTACAAAGAGACTTATAGAAGCCATGACTCAAGTAGAATTTTGTAATGGAAAATTACATTCTCAGTATAAAACCAATGGGAAGAAAAAAGCACACCATTTCATGCTAACCAAATAGCCCATAAAGTTCCCACATGCTTCAAACGATCCTCCCTAGGCTTGTGTTTTTCTACAAAAAGCGATTCCCAGAAACCAACCAGATTTTGTAGATCCAGCCCTATAGTATCCATCTCTAACCAAATTGCCGAAGTTTTCACACAGTGCAGGAAAAGATGATGCACAGTTTCAATATGAGCTTCACAAAGGAGACATCTGTTAGATATATCCGGAAAAAGTCTTGCACATTGGTCTCGTCCTTTTTTTTGATGTAAGATAGGGTGAAATCCCAATGCGGGATTCAACTAACAGTGTGATTCATTGATTAAGGTTTAGAGTACATTACCGTGATAGCCAAAGGCGATACAAGGAGTTTACATGGCAAACAACATTTTCATAGTGAAACGTCTGGTTTCTGAAGATAACGTCGTTTCTTGCAGTCCAAATGCACCATAGAACAGTAAATCAGATCGGGATCGCCGCAAGGACGTGCTTAAGAAGAATCAGCTCCCCCCCCACCCCCCGAAAGCGTAGTCGCCTTCCACCCAGCCAGTCTTTGCTCCATCTTCTGGATCACCTTGTCCCAGTTCGACTTCCTCAATTTGCCCGCAACAAGCAATAGTCCCAGGTAGGTAATCGGCAACTCACCCATCCAACAACCAGTTATTTCCTCTAACTCAGAACGTTCAGTCTCCTCTAAATGGAAAGGTACCATCGTCGACTTGCGCCTATTTATCTAAAGCCCTGAGAGACTGCTGAAGATTTGCACAATCTGCGTCGCATTAGTGTTTTGCTCTGGCGACCCTCCAAGAAATAGAAGTGTATCGTCTGCATACTGTAGGATTGGAATAGAAATATTTTCCACCCAAAAACTCGCGCACCAGCCGAAGTCAACAGCCCGCTTCAGTAATAAAGCCAATGCATCCGCAACCAGTACAAACAGCATAGGCGCTAGCCGGCATCCCTGGCGCACACCACGTTGGGGCTGAAAGTAACCACCTTCCGACTTTCTATAGATCAGGATAGAATAAGAAGAGGTAGCCAGGCAACGTTTCATCCAGTCAACCCACAAGCCAGGGAAGCCCCTCTTCTGAAGGGAGGTCCACATAAACCTCCAATCGACGCAGTCATAGGTCTTTGTGTAGTCAATTTTCCACAGTGACCCCCTCTTCTTCAACTGTTTCCATTTCAGACATATCTCAGACGCCATCACTAAACCATCAGCCAACTGCCTTCCTAGGATGAAAGTTGACTGCCCAGGTAACACCACAGAGTCCATCACCAACTTCAACCAGTTTGCCAGAATCTTTGCCATAATCAGGTAGATGGCATTGGAGAGCGTGATCAGCCTGAAGTCGTCAACATTCAGAGGTGACTCCTCTTAGGTAGGAGGAAAAGTAAGGCCCTATTAATCTTCTCGAAGCCTCTATTGCATTCTCTAAATTCATTGACCGTTTGGAGGACCTCATCCTTAACCATATCCCAAAATTCCCTGTAAAATAACACTTGGAATCTGTCTGGACCGGGGGCGCCATCTGCATTTAGCCCCCAAACCGCCCTTTTAGCCTCGTCCTCAGTGAAGGGGGAGATAAGAGAATCCGCCTGCTCGTCGGTCAACGAACGCACTCCTCTACCCATCCACCCCCATCCCTCACTGATCCTTCTTCTCGAGGCTTGGAAAAAGTGGTTCCTCAGGGCCCTCCCAATCTGCGCCTCCCCGGTGAATCGCTCCCATCCAATCTTGACTTTGTTTCCTTCTTTTACTCCCCGAGGCCATTACATGGAAGAACTTTGTATTAGTGTCTCCCTCTTTAAGCCACCTCTGACGGGATTTCTGTCTCCACTCAATTTCCTTTTTCTTGTCTTCCTGCAACAGGTCGGCACTATGGTCCGCCCTCTCAAGCATCTCTGCATCTATCAGAGCTCTCTCGTCATCCAACGCATCCAGTCGGGCCACGCCAGCTCGCGCAACCTCCCTCTTAGTCTTATCCCTCCTTATGAGTTTGATCTCTTTGCCGAATTTGATAAGGCGTGTTCGAAGCAATTGCAGCTTAGTCGCCAGCCTGGTAATCGCCGAGCCCTCTGGCGCCCACTCGATCCAAAGCTTCGATACCTCTTCTTTGAAGCCATCCTCAAGGAGCCAGCTTCGTTCGAAACGGAAAAAGAATCTACTCTTTCTCTCCTCCCCGGAGTACCACAAAATTGACGTGTGATCGTAAAGCGTCCTTGGAAGCGCACAAGCCCTCGAAATTGGGAAAGCCGCCACAGCCTCCGAGGATAGCAAGAACCGATCCAATTTGGATCTCGCGTGCGCATTCCTCCAGGTGAAAGCACATCCAACCGCGTCGATGATGGAAAGGCCAAGCGAGTGGATCGCTTCGCGAAGAGCCTCCGAGCCAGGGTCGCCACCGCCGCCCCGATGCGGGCGATCGTCCGAAATAAGGGTAACGTTGAGGTCCCCACCCCCCCGCACGAGCCAGAAATCTGACGCATGCTCCGACCCCAGCTGCTCAAACTCAGCCGCCAAAGAGCCCCTTTCGCTCCCGAGAGGCCCGTAAACATTTGTTACATACATGGTCATATCATCACTTCTCCTTTTGAGACTGACCGTCGAACACAAGTTTGATGAAGATACGCTAATCAAGTCGAAAGCGTCTCTCTTCCACCCAGTCAGCAAGCCCCCCACGGCTCTCAAAGCTGACCGATCGGCAAGCTCAAACCTGCCGCCCTCTTCTCGGGGCGCCTCAGTCCCATAACGTTCCAAGATAAAAGCTTCATTTATCAACAGGTTGGGCTCTCTTTTTCTGCGGAGGGATTATCCCCAGATGCACCGCTATGTTTCTGTCCAAGATTGAGAAACGATTCCACTGAATGTCGGGTTGCAAGCACGAACTGACATCTCTCTGTGGTTGCTCCTCGCGGACAAAAGCACGAAGTGCTGCCGCTCTCCTCAACCTCTTCTCCGCTCCTCTGGCTCTTTTTCTCTAGTAGCAATTACCAAATCTGTAGCTTTCATCTTCTTGGCCTTGATGATTCTGACCAGTTTCTAATGTCTATGGTTGGTCGAGCAAACCACCTCCAAGAGCAGATTCCGCCCCCCGAACTTCCCCTGTTAGCAGATCCGATCCAGCAAGAAAGGCAGGCCCCTGAAGAATCCCTGTCACCGGCCACCTTATGTTACCAATTGTCGGGACGTCATTGCAGTTTTCTCCCCCCCCCCCCCCCACACCAAAACGGTTGAGTGGAGCTAAAATACGTCAAATATGCAAGCATTGACTCTCTCTTGACCTCTCGCCTCAAGGGGAGGCAGACCAAGGGAATCCTCCGGAGGCCCATCTTTTGCATCCCCCTCCCCATCCATCGCATCGCGCAACGACGAGCCGCAGACACCCTCGGTTTGGTAAAGCTCTTCAGGCGCTTGTCATGAGTGGACCAAAGAAGGTTGGTCCAACAGGCATCGCTGGGGAAGCGAAAGGAGCGCGCTACCAAGGAGATCCGGGTCTAGGGAATGCGGCTCTGAACTGCCCCCAAGGGTATTATGGCCCTCCTTCAAAGCAAGAATAACTTTCGGGTCCAAAGTCCCGAACCGAGTTGCGAGCTGAAACCCGGACGATGGGAGATTCGGACCCGCGTAACTCGAGCGTGCGTACACCCCCACGCCCGCGATCAACACAGGAGAAATCCTAACTTCCCGAGGTGATCTCCTAACCGCCACATGCTCCTCGATTCCCTTACTGGGCGCCACTGAAAAGGCACCATATTGAAGACGTTGTGGAAGACGAAACGGCAAGACCGTCTCTTCGACTGCCCCCTCAGAGGTATGTTGGTCGCCTGCCACCTCCGCCACGCCTCCGCACTGATGATTCCCAGGAACCGGACACCTCGGCTCCGGACCAGAAGTCTTAGCATCGCTCTCGCGCTTCCGATCATGTTTCCCCGACGCCCATCTGACGATCTCCAGGTTGATGATGTGTCCCCTGAACGACACACTCCAGCCCCCCAACTTCGTCGAGTAGAGCCCCTTTATATGTACGATTGGGTCAATCGGCTCACCCGACAAGCAGCCCGAGCTTTCAATCTCTACTACCTCTGCTATATTATTCAGCAAAGTACGTAAAGTGGTCAGGCTCTGGTCACCCTAGAGGATTCCTTTAATGCAAATTCGGTCAAGCGACTCGGGGATCAGGCGACCATCTATGGCTGACGCCTTCCGCCACTTGTGCTGGGTCCATCCCTCCCACGTCCACCGTAGCAACTCGCCGACCTCATCCTTCGAAAGACCTCTAGCAACCACCCGCCACGAAATGATTAGAGCAACATCGCCGCGAAACCATACCGTGGAGACCGCGTCAATGTTAGAGGAGCCCATAAACAAGGCATCTCTTCATCCGCCTTCACCGATTAGCAAAGCTCCACCTTCTACCGAAAACCCCCCACCGTGCAATTCCTACTCCTGTGAGAACTTTGGCCGCAACGGAAGCACGGGAGAGTTTCGCGGCAATGACGAGCCCAGTGACTGCTTGCGCCGTATCGAAAACATCCATTCCCGAAAGGATTATCGAAGAACCAACTATGTTTTCCCCTCTGAAATTGCATGTGGGATTTCTGTTTCTTGTGCGACACCAATACCCAGTCGCCTTCATCCGACAGCCCTCGTGCTCCTCCCTTCTCGCCATCGTGCCTTCGCTTGTCCGACGTCGGACCCTCTCCAAACGTAGGGCATTGTTTCCACAAGGTATTACCGGAACGAACTCACCACCGAAGCCGCTCCCTCTTTCGTCGCTCCATCCTCTTCCCCATTGGTCTCTTGTCATAAGTCGTCTTATGTGCAACAACCACATAAAAAACGATTCTATTAGGCATTTAAATCCCATATCAGATTGCAATCTCGAATCAGGGCATAAATCCGTGCCGGGAGGTCTAGAGATTGCTTTGTAGGCTCCTTTTACAGTAAAAGAGTTATGCTTCCAACCCAATGATCACGATCATCTGTCGGTTTTTCATGATGTCTGAGAGAGTCAAGAAGGCTAAGGAATCCCTCCAAACGTTGATATGAAAAGTCCAAGAGGAATGATGTCATCCAGTTGTCGTCTGACCAACATTCAAAGAACTTAGCCTCTCGATTTGCGACCAAAGTTATAGAAGGTTGTATCGGGGATATATCGGTGATATATCATCGTTGATATATCGAGGGAAGTGGTTTCGATATCAGCCAATATATCCTATTACAGGGAAACCTACAGGTTGCATGCCCGACCTGTAGTTCTACTCCAAGTCATTCATGACGTAAGACATGATCCTTTTCATGATCCAACTCAATACACATCAAATCCCATGATGTAATTCTTTCGTTAAGTGTTTGATTTGCATAATCATCAACACTTAGTATAGACTCACATATATATTATTCATATGTACATATGCTCGTATTTATGTTCATTTTAACTCCCAGGGATCCAGAACCTAACTTTTCAAAGCGCTGCATCAATTCGAGGCTTAGACCTTATTTTAGTTGAAATCACAAAGCAACTTTTTATTTTTCTCAAAAGTAGCCAAAATTAGTATTCTTCGTAACAAAGAACATAAAATCAGAAATTTCAACGATCTCATATGGAAAACCCAACAGCAAAAGGAAGGATTTTGTTACCTAATCGAGATCTCTCTCACGTATGCAATGATTTATCGTGATTCTTTTTCAGAAAGGATGATTTATGACTCTTGAAACAATTGAATTTCATTTTTATATCAAAAACGCTAAAAACATGCCAAGAACGAACGAAGAACACGAAGAATGTGAAGAACGTGAAGAACATATTTTCTCTTAAAATTTTGGTAGAGCTTCCCCTTATACAGGGTGATATTTCTACGAAACTTTTGACCGAATTTACCCTTATATTGGGACATATTTCTAGAAAATTTTCGGCAAAATTTCCTCTTATATCGGGACATATTTTGAAAAGAAACACGAAAAGAATTTCCTGTATAAAATTACCAAGAGGAAAACAACAACGAAACTGAAAGAATATAATCAACCAACAAGAGATGGAGAATCGGTAGACACCGCGCGTCTTAGATGAGTGAATGTGTGACGAATCACAGGTTTCACTGACGTGCATAGCCGTCCGCACCTATGTAGGGTATTACACAGATTTCTCCATAAACAACTATAAAAGAAGAAAAGAAAAAATATAATCATAAGCGATGGAGAATCGGTAAACACCACGCGTCTAAGGTGAGTGAAAGTGTGATGAATCACAGGGTTCACTTATGTACATAGCCATCCGGACCTAAGTATGATGTTACACAGATTTCTCTACAAACCACAACAGAAAATGAATAAAAAAGAAAGATGAATCGAAAACAAAGTTAGAAAAAGAAGAGGAATCGAAAACCTAGCTTACGAAGCAAACTAAGAGAGGAACATACGTTTCTTTTCCTTGTTCTCCCAACAGTGCTTCGCTAGCGTTCCTTCCCTGCCTTTCACTCCTCCCGACCTCGTAACCCAAACCCTTGAGGTGGTGGTGGTAGTGGAAATCGTTGAGAATGAATAGGTAGGGGGTATTTATAAGCTTCGGAAAACCGCTAACCATGGTTAGTAAATCATGGTTTAGACCTTAACCACGATTAGCAGCCCATGGTTTTGGCCAAAGCTTATCTGGAACTTAGGACTTAAATTAGAACTATCCAGAAGATTCTAGATTCGCTAATGATGTTCAAGTAGCGCTAATCGTGATTAACTTTACTACTCGCGATTTAACTTTTACGGCTCACGCTTAACTTTTGCTAACTATTGATTAGTGTTCGTTAATGGTTATTAACGATCCTCAATTCATCATTAGTTTCTTTAATCATGTTTAATTAATCTTAATGACAGTCATTAAGAGTTAATGACACCTTAAGTCTCTTCTCTTTCTTCCGAAAATTATAATAAATCGAGACGAAGTCCGATTCACACGAAACGAATCCCGTTGGTTTCCTCTTGACGAGCCGGATCTTATGATATAGGATCTGAGAGACGGTCAAATTTAATGCTTTACAGCTACCCCCACCGCACCCCCGCAAGGGGGGGACCAATCTAGGCCCCCAGACTCGTTGACCGGGCAACGAGACCCCCGTATTGGTAGGGTATGGTACGACAGGAGGGTGCATACAGTGGTTCTTCAACTTGGTGTATATTGCAAGTTATTTCATGTTGTAGGAACTTGAATGAAATCCATTTCCAATATCTATATAGTCAATTCTTCAAAAAAATCTACAAGTCAAGAATCAACATTAATATCGATATGTTCAAAATGATCGATATATGTGATATAAGCTTCATAGATGATCGATATGTGGGATCTAAGAGTATATTTATAAGTTATTTAGTGATCTAAGAACTTGGATGAATTCCATTTTCAATATATATAGGTCAACCACTAATAACACCAGCGATATGTTCGATATGACCGATATGTGCAATATAAGGATCACAGTCTTCATAAAATGATCTATATGTGTCATCTAAGTGTATATTTATAAGTTATTTAATGTTATAAGAACTAGAACGGAATCCATTTCTAATATCTATGGGTCAGGAATAAACATTAACAAGGATACGTTCGATATGACCAATACGTGAGATATATGGGCTATAAATGACCAATATATGTGACATATGTGTGTATTTGCAGGTTATTTGTTGCTTTAAAATCTTGGATGATCTTAATTTCTGAAAAAACGATAAAAATGGCTTCTTTGAGCCATTTCCGGCATTTCCACCGATATCGTTGATATATCATCGATATATCCATTTCCAGGCGGACCGAAACGATATCGATATTGATATGGCCTTCCTTGGCCAAAGTGAATAGACGTGGGAATCTGGATGCAAGTGTTCCCTCCCCTATCCAATTATCACACAAGAATGCAAAAGATCTTCCATTACCGAGCACATGTCTAAAAAGTTCCTGGAAATGAGGCATCACTTGATGGATTCCTTTCGAAAAGGTTGAATGGTGAAAGAGTGAATGATAGGGCATATTGTCCCGAACACCGATGTTGTAAATGATGTGGATAAGACAGTAACATAACTCTTCACTTCTACCCCAAATCATGTTCACCCACTTTAGAAGTAAGGCCTCATTCATATTCTCTAAGTTTGGTATCCCAAGCCCACCAACATCCTTCAGCAATGTGATAGTATCCCAATCAACTAAGTGTATTCATGAACTATCCTGGCCAAACTTGCCCCAAAGAAATCTCCTCATGATTATTTCCAATCTGCGTCAGATGCCAATTGGCAGAAGACGAGATGACACAAAACATAGGAATAGCCACTATGACTGCCTTCACAAGTACCAAACGCCCACCTTGCGATAACAAAGTTGCCTTCCAACCATAAAGTTTTTCTCCATCTTCTCAACAATAGGAAACTAGTAAGAAATTTGAAGTCTTCATGCAGTTAAAGGGAGACCCAGATAGCAGATCGGCAACGAGCCACAATCTGTTACCAATTCTTCGCAGCATGCAAGTGCATCAGTCTCTAAACGACCAAAAGGGATAGACATAGACTTCTCACGATTGATGATCAACCTTGAGAGTTCTCCAAAAATTTCGATCATTGTTGTCATTCCTTTGGCTTCCTCCTTCCCTCCCACGATAAAGAAAATGATGTCATATGCATATTGTAGTAAAGGAATACATATATCCTCAATTAAATAGCCATTTGTGAGCTCAATCTACCGCACATGTTCAACCAAGCAAGAGAAGATGTCTGTAGCAATCGTAAAAAGCATAGGTCTAAGGGGACACCCCTGCCTAACTCCTCGTTGTGGTTGGAAAAAGCTCCCCTTTGGCTTACCATTAACAAGCATCACATAAGTGGTAACACAACGATTCATCCATGAAACCCACATGCTGGGGAAGCCTCATTTAGTCATTGCCATCCAAAGAAAATACCAGTCCATAATGTTATAGGCCTTAGTAAATTCCACCTTTCAGAGAACTCTCTTGTTTTACGATGCTTCCAATCTGCAATAATCTCCATTGTCATGGCCAAATCTGTTAATTGTCTTCCAGGAATAAATGTTGACCGAACAAGAGAAATAAAGTGATGTTCAACCTGATTGCAAAGACCTTAGCCACAATTAAATAGATTATATTGGAAAGCGCAATAGGACTATTGGGCCCAATTCTCTCAGAGACTTCCTTTTTGGGTAGTACGAAGATAAGAGCTTCGTTTAGTTTCTCGAAGCCCGCATTACCTCTGGTAAAATCTTACACAATCTCCACAACCTCATCTCCCACCATTGCCCAGAACTCACAAAAGAAGAAAACTGGGAATCCATCAGGGCTAGGTGCTTCATCTGCATTCATGTTACATACTGCATTTTTTAACTCCTCTGTTGTAACATCAAGAACAAGGTGATTTGCATGTTATCAAAGAGATGAGAAGCCCCAAGTCCTGACCACCTCTAAGGTCTAATTGCATTCCTCCTAGAAAAATCACAAAAGTGCCATGCAATCGTGTAGCCCATCTTTCCATTGACAACCATAGTACGGAGCAAGTTATATCAGCGACGCCCACTAGCAATTCTATGGAAGTAAGCCATGTTGGCATCCCCTTCTTTCATCCAAGAGTA
The DNA here is from genome assembly GCA_037367405.1 of Ottelia alismoides. NCBI lineage: Eukaryota > Viridiplantae > Streptophyta > Magnoliopsida > Alismatales > Hydrocharitaceae > Ottelia > Ottelia alismoides. Next base: position 144,544 of record JAZKJV010006092.1, read on the forward strand.
TCTGGATCTCTACTTCCACTCTGCAACACGCTTCTTGTCCTCTGCCAGAATGACCTTCGGTTTCGTTGCTCTAGTAGTGAGCTCGTCTAAAGAAAGATCTCTAGTACCTTCCAAACATTTATTCTGGAGACTTCTTCTTCCGCCTCTACACGATGGGCCCTCCTACTCTCTCTAACCTCCTTTCTGAAAGCCCATAGGCATATCCTCAAAGAAATAAGTTTTTGAGCCAAACACGATGTCGTTGAGCCTGATACCACCATAGAGCTCCAGTACGTCGAGATTGGTTCTTTGAACCGCTCCTCTAGGAGCCATGCCCGCTCAAACCTAAAGAAACCTTTGGTGGGAGACAACTCCCCAGAATCCCATATAAGTGGTGTGTGATCTGATCTGGTACGAACTCTTGAAGTGGATGAAGAGAGGGGGAATACCTCCAGTAGCTCCACAGACGTTGAGAAGCGTTCAATATGGGATCGAGATCCAGAATTCCTCCAGGTGTATTTCGAATGAGTGGCATCAATCACTTCCAGTTCCAGATCGTCAATCAATTCAGCAAAATCAACCGAACTAAGGTCATGTACACTCCTCATACCCGGGCAGTCTAAAGAGAGTCAAGTAATATTGAAGTCACCTCCAATAGGCCATGCGACTCCAGGGAGGGCAGATCTCGCATTACATAGATCTGACCACAAATCTACTCTAGAATTCGGAATACATGCCCATATACACAAGAAATAGCAATCTGCGAGTATGCCACGAAGTTTTCTAGCAATAAAGTAAGGGCATGCCTTCCTTTTATCTCTGACACCAGATTAAACGCATTGTCTCTACAAGCAATAATCAGTCCCCTCCCCGGTCGATCCCACAACGTCCAGTGTTTTAAAGTTTTTTTAGGCCAAAAAAGGGAGAAACACACATCGGTGCCCGCCCCAATAAATTAATTAACTAAAAAAAGACATTACAAATTACAGAAGCCATGAATCAAGCAATTGCTTATAATGGAAACAGACATTCTCGAAGTAAAAACGGAGTCCATAAAAAACATATCATTATGGGCCAGCCAGATGGCCCACAGGACCGCTACCGGAGTAAGGATCTCTCTTCTTTCTCGACTATGCACCCCAAAAAGAGAAGACCAAAAAGAGTCGAAATCATGAGTGTACAGCCAGTCCAATCCCACATCACTCCACGCAGGCGAGGAAACATGGCACCGGAAAAAAGGTGTTCCAGCTATTTGAGATGGTATCCAGTGTTTTAGAGTTCGTCAATGCGTCAGAGCCCAAAGATTTCCACAGGAGAAGGGGGCAGGAAGAAAGCTTAGATTCTCGTAATAATACAACATCACAACTTCAATCATTAAACAGAGCACCCAACGAGCTCTATTTTTCTGGGTCACCCAGTCCCCGAACATTCAATGTTAGGGCTTTCATTAAGACAACAATGAGGAGCCCAACGCATGTAGCGCACTTGTCTCCAACGCTACCTTGGCCCAGTGCATTGATATTTCTACATGCTTAGTCTTTTTTTCTCGCTCGGTAGCGCTTTGATCTTCCTCCAATAATAGTACCTATAAGAGGTGCAGGCAAAGAGGGAGGCAAGAATGAGATAGCATGATTCTGCGAAGCACTTTCTGTAAAGGGGAACATTCTCGAGTAGTTATGATCCATGGCCGCGTCAAGAGTGGCAATCGTCTATTTTAGAGTCATTGACTAGAGGTAAAGGGCCAAGAATCGATTCCAAAGAAACGGTGACATCTGTGTGTTGTTGCTGACAATCTGTATATTTCTCTTTTGAAACCCCGAACCGTTGCGCCCCATCATACAGTCCAGACCAAGTCGGCAAAATAGTGGGACGGAGCAAAGAGAGGTTGTTGCGGTGACAACATCGCAACTGCCGATGGAGGCTCTACAAAATCTATGGGTGGAAAGTGGCACAGTGGAGGAAGCATCCCAGATTTCAAACTCCCAAGATTAAAAGTCGGATACACCATTCTGATCGTGTTCTGCAGGTCCGAGAAAGAACCCAAAGTAGCACCCTTAGGCGGAGTATCCAAAATCAAAGTTTTTCGGGCCGGGCTAAAACCCACCCGACTAAGTTGGTTTTTCAGTAAATGCACAACACCTCCCAAAAGAACCCGATCCCTAAGAGGATGCTCGATGGCACTGAAGGCGGAGGGATGCGCCGAAAAAATCGTTGCCATCCATATTTGTCCCCCAGCCCCAAATTTTGAATCATAATCCGCAAAATCCTTTTTTACTTTAGAATTTTCCCAATCCGGCTCTTCTGGATTTTCGGTTGCTGACTAGATCGAGATTTCTGTAAACTTCAGCAATGGCAATGGCATCACTGAGGAGGAGCACCCAAGGTTACTGACAACGGCAAAGGAGGTGGTGGGGCAAGAAGAGTGCATACCAGTAACTTGAAACAAACGTGACCAACCTTCAATTCGCAACATAACTCAGCGGCAAGAATTTCATACGCTTCAAGGACTGCAATCGCCGATCGTAGATCCGATCCAGGGCTTCGCCTATCGGCCAGAATCTTTGTCACCGCTCCTAAACCCCTCAACATCGGCTTGAGGGCCTCAAACAAATGAGAGAGGAAAGGGACTCCACAAATACAAATTACATGAACCTTATTTATTTTTTTTTCTTCTATATCTATGAACCTTGGACGATACCAAAGGACTCCAGATTCTGACTACTCTATAATAGGTGCATGCATTCTTCTTCTGTTAGACCCTCGCATAAAAATTCTTCAAGTCCAGCTCCACGACATCAACATTGAAAGACCTTCCGAGCAGAAGTTTCATATCCCCTAACAAGGCGCCGACCTCCAGATTGTCTATTGTCGAGACTCCAATAAGCAGTTCAACCGAAGTCACTTCTTCAACACAACCATCCTTTACAATCGATGCAAAGGTCTTACACCATTCGCACCCTACTGAAAAACGGTATGGCTTCAATCCCTAGCACTGTAGGCCTCAATAAATGGCAGAAGCTTCAACCCACAAGTGTTTTTCCGATGCTCTTCCTTCCCATAGGCGAAGCATCAACGAGGAAGCGCGCATTGGATCTCTTTATGCTCGTACTTAACACACCTATAGCAGCATTGCCCACTCCTTCGATGAGAAACGATTGTCCAGCCCACTGCTGTAAAGTCGGCTAACTAGGCTGACTAGTGGAGTCGAGGGGGTGGCCAACTCGACTAGGCCTAGTCGGTCATTAGTCGGTCAACCCGACTAATCAGACCGACAAGTCGGCCTAGTCGGTCGACTACTCAGTCGACTTTTACATAGACCTTTTTTTTTGCTTTTTTAAAAGCAAACTTATTCTAATATGTGTAATGTTATGTTTAAAGTCAATTACTTCTTTTGTTGCATTATGATAGTATAGAAAATGTAGTCACTCGACTGCTGATTAATCAAAAGGTAAGTGATCTAGCCGACCGATTACCGACTACCGAATTCTACAACCTTGATCCAGCCTTCAACAACCCCCACTCCCTCTCGATCGATGTCCCTCGCACACCTTACCTCCTCCATTTTGATCAGCCTCTTCAATGTCGGCACGCCTGAACGCACCTCCCACCTTAGGTATTCTTTCCGACAGCAAGAGTTTTCCATCCTTTCTTTGTTTTATAGGGTCCCCAAATGATTAAGCACAGTGGTGTAGAGATTTGAGCATCCACCCTTCCATTAATATAAAGTTTCTTGCTATTCACATTCTCATTACTCATATATTATAGGTTATAACTTTCCCAAGATTCCCTATGAGGACTGTTGGAGTATATAATAGATGGGTAATTGGATCTCTCCCAGATTTAATTACCCCGACTAATGTTTAGTCCAATATCATCTATAAGTGGGACTCCAGTCTGTCTGTAGGAATATATAAGAATCCCTACACGCCCTGTACTCATCGAGAAACAATATAGAAGATCCGATCCTTTGAGGCATTCTCCCATAGTTTCATGATTTCATCACGCTCCTAAGGGAGTAGGGTTCCACATAAAAATAAGATTTTATGTTTGATTTTTTTCTCTAATTACTAATTTTACTTCCCCATTTTCTTCTTCCGCATTTATATTTCATGATTTTTTCATTGTTCGTCCGTTTCGGGAGGCTAGATTTGTACATGATTTCCAAGATTCTCCAGCAGTGGCCAACGGTTCATTCTTGAAAGAAAAAAAAGGGCTAGGGTTCCTGTTCTGTAATTTCTTTGTGATGTAGCAAGGTCGCGTGCAACTACTTGGAAAATCATGGCAGCATTGTTGGGTTCATCCAGGAAACCTACTCCTTCCAACCATGGTGGTGGTGACCTATGTAGTCCCCCTTGATCTCGCACCCATCTTATGGTGACCTATGAAGAAGAAGAAGCTCAAGATGGGGCTGCTACTACAGTCGATTGAAAAAAACTAGGGTTCCATCATTGGAATCCTAGATCAAGAAGCCACCTCCGTGAATAAGTGATGCCCTAAACCACGAAGTCACCATCTCCAGGATATCCAGGTCGCATCTCAGAGTATCGTTCTCCTCGATTGCTCCAGGCCCCTTCATCCCAAGGGGCAATCCTAGCCTCACCGTGCGAAAAAAAAGAAAGCCATCTCCAAGAAAGGCCACCTCATCATTGTGACACACCAGAACACCAGAACCCTAATTGAAGAAGAAAATGGAGATTGACATCCTCTCCCAATGTGCAATTCGACCTTCATGGATCCTCCTAGGAGGTCTTGATCTCCTCCAGGCACTCTTTCGAACAAGCACGAGCGACGTCAAGAACTTGTTGAAGCCTTAGCTGCACCTCCATGGGGTGGATGCTTCGACTCCCCACTCATGGCGACGCGCAATCTTAGGAGAACCCAATCGGGAGGGCTTTACAAATTAGAGTCCGGAAAGGGAACCCTTATTTATTAAGGGTGGGTTGTTTGTCTGAGGCCCAATGGGCCTTGTTTCCCTTTTAAAAAAAGAGAAAGAGGAAAGAGGATTCGATTGAAAAAGAAAAGAGATGACATGAGTTGAAAAAAAATTGATTTGAAAAAAAAGGTGGACGGCCAAAAAAGGTTGATAAAAAAAAGGGAAGCCAAAAAAGTGAACGGCTTAAAAAGGGAAAAATGAAAAGAGCAAAAAAAGAATGATGTTAGTCATTGTTTCTCCCAAATTGAGCATTCATATTCTTTATTCTATTGTACGGGAGAAAAAGGAAGTGTGAGAAGGGCATAATTCTATTTGAGATGTATCTAAATGATTTCTACCTGTGACTCCTCAGCAAAGACAATCTCTTCTCTCGAGATATGCATAGGGATGACGACTCTACTTCTGATGGCTCCTCAACTGTTAGAAAATAGGGAATGCAGAAGTGGAATGATAAACAGAGCAAAAATAAAAGAATGTGAAACATGGAACACAAGATTTACATGGAACCCTACTCCCTAAGGAGCAGGATGAAACAACGGGAGAAGGCCTCAAAGGGCCCTATGCTTCATTGTGTTTTCTCAATGGATACGAGAGGTTTGGGGCTCCTTATATAGCCTCCACAGAGCCTCCAAGTCCCACCACTGGTAGATGTGGGACTAAACACTAAGATGGGGTAAATGGATCCTGGAGTGATCCATTTACCCGTCTACAATAAAAAATACGCACAACCAAATACTCCAACATCAACAAAAGCAATCTTTTCTCTTGAGATATGCATAGCAGACGACCACTCTACTTACGTTGTTCGACTTTAACATCAACTCCAGCTGGACATCTCTATTTGAGATCATCTCAGACTTCTATTGCCCATCTATGACATGACAAACTGACACTCTATACTACTACAGCTATCAACCATCTTCTCCGAGCATCGACTACTTCGTCGGATGTCTTTCCCCGACTTCTACTCCACGTTGGACTTCTTCTACAACGATTTTACTGCATGCATGATCTACTCCGAGCATCGACTACTCCGCAGTGACTCTACTACGGGCATGACCTGATCGTCGTAGACCCATCCTCATGCGAGGTCTTCTACCATCAGTGACTACTCCGAGCGGGTCTCCTCTCATCTCTCTCAAATGTATCAAGTAAAGAAGCGTTGTATATTTTCTTTTATTACAAGTTGCACCTTTCTCAACTCCAACTTGAGGGGGAGTATTGGAGTATGTAATAGATGGGTAATTGGATCTCTCCAAGATCCAATTATCCCTACTCATATTTAATCCCACATCATTTATATATAGGACTCCAATCTGGTTGTGATGATATATAAGAATCCCCACGCCACCTATACTCATCGAGAAATTTCAATAAAAGATCCAGTTATTTAAACAAAGACAAATAGTTTTTCTTGTTAGGACCTCCATTTGAGCCCCTAAGGGTAAAGGGATTCTCACAATCGTCATGATTCTAACCTCCTTACTGACCTTGTGGAATATATGACTATTATAGGATAGTACTGAAGTTGAAAGGAATTTAGTATCTAAGGGTCCTACATAATAATTCTTCAACCCAAAAGAGTTGTCAAACTTTTCACTGCATACTGACTTTTCCTAGCTCCAATCTTCGCGAGCCTTCAAGGGAAGTAATTAAAGTGTCAGCTCTTGGGGTACACTTCCCGATCCAAATCCATATCGAATTTTCGGATCCCCATTAATCTGATTTCCGATTCCCCACGATATTGCCACACCAGTGCTAGCTCAAAGATTCAGAACATTGTTTGAAAAAAGTGACTAGCTCATTTATAGTATGAGGACTTACTAAAGGGAAAACAAAGAGAGTCAAATACTATATTCCCACCAAAAAATCCATTCCACCCTTTGATTCAAGCAGAAGAGTGAGGGAAGGTACAAGTGTTGGCAGCCCTCTTACTCGCATCAATGTCTGGTCGGTCTTTCATATCTGGTCACACCTTACTTGACCCAGATCGATCTTGAACATACCAATTGCTACGTTCATCTCGCTTTTTTTCCTTGAAGTGGAAAAATCCACTGCAGCTTATTTAAGTCAAGGCAAGACTGAATGTGATCCCCATTAGTACGAAGCGAAGCACGGTATAAGAGAGTAGTTATTTCCACTGGCTATGCTATAATTAATTTTCTTATTTTATCCGGTTATAGTAGGAAAAGGAAAGATAGGGGAATACATACAACATTATAAGGATGTGTAAGATCAAATGAATCATAAACTAGGGTCTCAAGCAAATAATGGAACCAACTGCCAATCCATTCTTGCTCCTTATAGAAAAATTATGGTCTTATGCAAGAAAATTGTGGAGCCCTTCATTCTACCACAACGGTTTTCTAATAGAACCATTTTCAAAAGAATACCCCAAGCCTTCTGGAGATGTTACTCACAGAATAAATGCATGTTAGCTAAAGTGTAGAGAAGACTATTGTTCTATGTGATAAAAAAATTCCTTAGAAAATCAAAGGAAAATATTACAAAACAGTCGTGAGACCTGCTATACTCTATAGATCTGAATGTTGGGATGTGAATCATAAACATGTGAAGAGAATGAAGATAGCAGAAATGAAAATGCTATGGTGATTTGTGGATGTGTGGTCATACACAAAAAGATCAGATTGGAAAAGAGTGATCAAAACAAAAGTTGGTGTAGCTGTAATAGAGGATAAGATAAAGGAGAATCGCTTAAGGTGATTTGGCCATTTGCAAAGTAGGTCGGTTGATGCACCAGTTAGAAGTTGTTGAGCTCGTTAAGAGAGGGCGAGGAAGGCCCAAGAAGTGTTTGAAGGAGACTATCTGAAGGGATTTTTATTTATTTGGATCTAAGCTCAAGAATGACCCAAAACAAATTTGAATGGAGGCAAAGAATCCATGTATCCGACCCTCCTTGATGTGAGAGAAGGCTTTGTTGTTGTTGTTGTTGTTCTCTGTGGTGAAGGTTAACCACAAGAAAATGTGTTTGTCATTTGGTTTGTCACTGAGGTAGAGGCTAGGAAGTATGGGTAGTTGTCGAGATCACCATGGTGTGAGCTTTCATTAAAATATTTAGACATATCCCTAACTGAAGGCAAACTTTGTAGTACAAATACAGACACTTGTTAGAGAAGCAGCTCTAAATGGTAGGCTGGAAGGCTAGGTGGACTGGTTATGGTAAATCAATGTCATCAATAATTGCAGTATTCAGCATGCTTATGCATAGATTTTTTATTTGAGTTCGTCAAAGGCTGGATGAAATCCTATACAGAATCTTCTAATATAGCTACGGGCAGGATAATAATGGGGTGATGCAAAAAGATTGGACATCAACCACTTAACCACTTAAAGATGGAGATGTGGAGGCTTACAAGCTAAATAGGTGTGAGCTTTCAAGGCATCGTCCATGTTTTAGAAGGGCAACTGCTCTATGCTTACAAACTCCGTTCCCATAATATGAAGACTGCTTAATGACGGCATCTTCTTTATGTTCTGATAAGTGGTTGGATAGAGGCATCCTTCGCAATCTTTTCCCCTAATATTTTGTACATGGGTTTAAAGAGGCATTATGGCAACTTGTCGTTCAAACTCTATGGGTAGGCCCCCTACTTTCTCCTCTCTATTCTCAGAGCAGAAGATACAAGATTGCATACACCTATTAGAGATGTTTGACTCGACGACAGGTTGTTCTCGGACTCCTCATTTTGTCCGACTTTTCACAACCACTAGAATTGGATGGATAGGCATTTTTCGAATGGTGGGCATACAAGGCGCTTACAACAACTCAACTCAGGTCAGCTCCCCTAACTCGAGATTGGAGGTTGATTTGAAAGTCTCAGATGCCCTGAGAGTGAAGATTTTCAAGCGGTTCTTGCAGAGGTCCAAGATGATGACAAAGGTGCTGAAGGCACGATTATTTTCTGCATATGAGGTTACAAGTGCATGCTGTCAAGACCAGTCGAAGGAGGCATGACAGCTCTCGTGTTTTTTTTGTACAGGAATGAGGAAGGATGCAGGATGGATTGGGGGACATCTTTCCACTCCATGAGAGAGGACAAGGCCCTTTACTTTTTGTGGCAGTCTTGGAATGATGTGGTTTTTCAAGGAGAATGGCTCTGTGAAGAACATCATAACTCACAAAAAAAAACTGTTTGACTCATGAATGACCATCCTAGCTTTTGGTGTCTAATTAACATATTTTACCAATGAAAAACTATCATGGATGATCATCCTTCACAATTTTAAATAAAAAAACATGCACACATTTTCTTTTTCAATTCCAATTGGGTGATTTTGGACTGAATATATAAAGGGTGCTATCACCTAAATTTTCACTTCAAGCAAACTCAAATGACCAATGAGAGGGATGCATCCAACTCAAAACATTTTGGCTTCAAATGGAGAGATCTAACATGTAAACAAGGCTCTAAATGTCGGTTTCGGTCACCATTTCGGTGACTGGCCGAAATGGAATTTCGGTCCAATTTCGGTCGAAATTCGACCCTAATTCCGGTCATCTTTTGTACTAAGGCCCCTATATTTCGGTCATTTCAGCCTAATTTCGATTTCAACTGGATATCGATATTCTACAGAAATTCGACTGAATTTCGCTGAAATTTGAGGTCATGCATGTAAACAACTTTTGATATTTTTCAATAATAATTTATTTTTGAACACAACATCCCACATGCAACCTTTGTAGCAGTGAACAAAAAAGTGGAGTAAATGAGTGAAAAGGAGGTTACATCTCAAGCATAAAACATATATGGTTAATGCCATGTCAAAGAATCCAACACAAAACTGACTGGCGCAGAGTGCAGATATGAACTATTTTATCAAAAGTTAAACACATAAATGTAGCACCAATAGTGTCTCTGCTTCCCCTTACATTCAGCTATAAAACCTTCCTTTTTGAAAGTCAGCTGCAGAAATATTTGCAACTACAAACCTGAAAGGTGATAGTGTACATACCCATGCTGTGCCAGTTGACAATGGAAAAACCCTGTTGACTTTAAAGCAGATCCTGCCACTTTTCCTAAAAATGCCAATGCAGCGGTAGCATCCCTGACAAAGTGACAAAAACATTCAATTAGAAGAGATGAACTACCTCTCTTTTTCCATAAGCAGCTGGGCTGCCTCTTGATTGCTAACACAGTAAACTAAATGGAATGTAGCATACATTTTAGAGTATCTACTAAGATCCCAATGCAAGAATCTCAAATAATCTTCTTCCGACAGATGTCTATTAATGGATTCAATCGCATTAGCGAATTCCACCCACAGTTTGGACTCACGAGGTTTTCTCTCATGTGTCTGCAAAAGGTGATCATGCGGTCAAAAAAGAAGAAAAATGAAAAATGAAGCACTTGGGAAGAACCATAATTAACTGTCGCCATGAGGAATGCTCTATAAGTTCATGTAGGTTCTTACCTTAATCAAATTTAGAATTATAATTGGGCTGCCATATCTCTCCACAAGATTCTCAAAATGAAGCTTGGTTGCTTCAAATTTTGGATCTTTTTCTTGCACTGAAAAGAGAAATAACAGTCGTAACAAAATTTTGGATCTTATTCTAGCACTTGATGGATTGATGCCCATTGAGAACTTACAAACAATATCAGGCTTGAGATTCAGCTTAGAAGTTTCTTGGGACCAAAAGAGTGGTATGGAACCCCTATATTGTACAACAGAAGATATCTGTGATGGGTGTTCGCCTGGGACATCTTCAAACACAATTTGCTCAGTCTCGACGTCATTGGCTACACTACCCTTTTCGTTAACACCCCGTTTCATAAACCTGATGACAAATCAATAAAATTTTAAGTTGCCATCAAGCAGTGAAAATTATCAGAATATGCAAGTCAAGAAACCCTCATAAATTCAATTAACAACAAACAAGATTATGACAAATAATTTAACATTAACCTGGTGCCAGCGTAATGACGTGAGCGCCTCGCGATGAGTGTCAACTTAAACTCCTTTCCAGATTCTCTAAGTTTAAGATTTGACTGGAATTCAAAGACAGCGGTCATAAACAGACTGCATAACCGGCTTAGATAATGTACAATGCAGGAAACAAGGGATGGAACTAAAATATTTCTGAATCAAGTAGATGTAAGCTGCAAATCAAGCAGAAGATGAGTATGGTAGCCCGTGGCAAGTATTAGGCAATTCATCCAATATTATAAAGTTATCAATGGTAAATTTTCAATTAATGGCAGCAACTGGAGGCTTTTTTCTTAATTGTGTTGGACTAATCTGCCCAGTGACTGAGGCTTGTTGAATGGGAAAGGGTGGAAACTATCAAACAATGAGAAAACGGACCTTCCTTCAGCAGATCCTTTTGATGGGCTGTTTGATTCTCCTTCGGATACAAGCAGGTGTCTACTTCTTAGTTAACCCCTAGATTCACGAAATGCAAGTCTGTTTTGAAGTCAAAGAAGGGAGAAACACGCTATTGTCTCCACCCCAAATATATTAGAAAAGGAGAAATGATGGGGTTACCTTACAAGAGCCAATTCTCAAGAAGAGTTTTGGCTGAAAACATTAAACGATCACTCGAAAAAAGCCATTCCGGGACGTCCAATTACCTAAAGAGTCGCAATAGGAAGGAGAAGCTCGTTGTTGGTCCTAGCTTTTGCAATGTGAAACGAGCCCCAAAAGTTGTCAAGATCCTTAGTGTTAAGCCAACCAATCCCCGGGTCCATTCACATGGCCTTCATCTTAGCACAAGCAAAGAAGAGATGATTAATTGTTTCCACCTCATCTTCGTAGATGGTGCACCTTTCATCGTTGTCTGCAAACATCCTAAACCATCGATCTCTACTTAAAATACACACTCGGCGCAGACGCCACAAGAAGACACCAATTTGTATGGAGATTCTCAACTCTAAAATATGCTCACATTCCCTGATCATGTCGTCCATTTGATTCATAGGCAGGCTAACAACCGCTTTATAAGCTCGGCTCACAGAAAAATCCCCATCTCTCCAGACCCAATTGTTAAAGTATGTAATAGAGGGGTAATTGGATTTCTCCAAGATCCAATTACCTCCCCCTAATCATGTTTAGTCTCACATCTACTATTTGTGGAAACTAGTCTGTCTGTGGGGTTATAAGGAGCCCCACACCCCCAGTACTCATTGAGAAACTTCAATAGAAGATCCGACCCTTTCAGGCCTTCTCTTGCGGTTTCATCATGCTCTTTAGGGAGTGGGGTTCCACGTAAAACCCGAGCGTTTGATATTTTATATTCTCTATTTTATAAGTTCTTATTCTAATTATGCTTCCACATTTATATTTCAACATGGTATCAGAGCAAGAAAGAGCAGAACCAACAGGTTCCGTTCTTGGATTTTTTTATTTATGAAGATTTGTTTTTTGGTGATTTATTTGTGAAGATCTTTAATGTTCATGTTTGTGAATCGTGATTCTTCAAGAACAAGTTCTAGAGTTTCTTTTGGAAATTGTAATTCTGCGTCGACACGAGTTCTGATATGTTCAACACTCGGAAGATCACGATTTCATCTAAGATCAATGAAAGCTAGGGTTCCTGATGGAACCCTAATTATCCAAGCACGCGTGATTCAACACTTATCTCTCTGTGCATCACTCCCATATTTGAAGATGAAGGATGTGCAACCCTCTAGTGCACAGAACCGTTGATTATCAGTATGTACGTGAAACCCCAAGCATGAACCCAAGTTTGGATCATCCTACAATCGAATTTCTCCCCAACAGCAGCTCCATGCAACCACACGCACCGTCCTCATGCGCAAGTTCCTCCATCATTTAAAGAAAGAAGAAAGAAGAAGAGGTATCCCCAAGGGATGCACTCCGCCATTAAAGCCTTCTATCGAAGACCTCTAAGGCATAAATATCTCCATATTCACATGTGCAGCTCTTCTCATGGCACGGAAAAAAGGGGCAACAAGGCGATTGTCAACGAACAACAATGACAATTGGCTTACAAACCCATGGAGATATCTCTCCGCACAGGCAGACACTCCAGGTGGCGACCCTACATCCCCCTCGCGGCGGAGACATCCTCCTCTCAGCCGCATCCTAGAAGGCACTGGAGCCATCGGGTAGCGCCCGAATCTAGAAGTCCCTCACGCAGGCACAAGACCCTAATCGTTCCCTAGCTATGAAGCAGATGAAGTTCCATCGTGGTGTTGACAAAAAAGAGAAAGGGTTCTGTCAAAGGGAACCCTAAATAACCAATTTTTTTGTTTGGTTGAACGCAACTGCTCTCGAAGATTTAGTTTCCGCCAAATGGGCCTATTTCTGTTGCTGCACTTAAAAAATGCAATATTTTTCGGCACAAGTGGGCTAAGAGTTAAAAAAAGAGAGGAAGGAATTGTGAGTTGTTCTTGAGCCCAAAGATGGGTATGGCTAGAAAAAAAGAGGGGAGCTTCTTTTGGTCCCCAATGGTAGGCTACTGCAGATTTGGGCCTAATTTCGATTATGCTTTCAAAAAAAACTTTTTAAAAAAATGGATAACGTATAAAAATGAGAGAAAAAAATTGTACGTGAAAAAAAAATATTTGAGAAAAAAGGGCTAGAAATCTAAAAAAGGAGGAAAGCATGAAATAAAAAAAGAAAATATTTTTTTAAAAAGGGAAAGAGTTTTTCAAGAAAAAGGAAAAAGGTTATCGTATAAAAATACCAATACGAAAAAAATACATGTTTGGTTTTGGTTTTCTCCCACTTGATCATTGATGCTTTCTATTCTATCAATTATGGGAGAAAGGGAGAGTCAGAGATGGAACATATTCTTCAGGACTTTTATTGCTCGTCCAAGACTAACATATTGATACTCCAAACTATTAGTGCCATCAATCGTCTTCATCGAGCATCAAATACTTTGTCGGGGTGTCTCTATCCTCGACAATTACTCAATGATGGACTATCTTCTTTTACAAGAACTCTAATCCGAGCACGGCCTGTAGTTGCAGCAACTACTACAAGCACGGCCGAGGCTCTTTCCCGATGACCAGATAAGTCACAGACCCATCATTGAGTGAGGTTTTCTGTCAGCAACGGTTCTTCAAATGGGTTCTCTATCCTCGTCTGAGCGAGGTCTCTCTATCCATGTCTCTCTCCAATGTATCAAGTGAAGATGTGATGTATATTTTTCTTTTGTTGCAAGCTGCAACTTTCTCAGCTCCAACTTAAGGGGGAGTTTTGGAGTATGTAACAGAGAGGTAATCGGATCTCTGCAAGATCCAATTATCCACATCCCGTCATGTTTACTCACACATCTACTTTTTATAGGATTTGCTCTGTCTGTGGGGCTATATTAGGAGCCCCACAGCCCATGTACTCATTGAAAAACTTCAATAGAAGATCCAGCCATTTAGGGCCTTCTCCTGTTGTTTCGTCACGTTCCTTAGGGAGTAGAGTTTCACGTAAAACCTGAGTATTCCATATTTTATATTCCTTTATTTTGTTCATTCTTGTTCTGACTATGTTTTCGCAATTATTTTTCAACACGAATTATTTCTTCCTATTTTTGGCACATGACACTTACCATTGTCATCAAACAATTGCACGAACTCCTCCAAGCACTGGTCGGAGGAGCTACAATGAAAAGAAGGCATCCAGGAGCCCTCCTCCCAGCAATCAGACATGCATGTACTACATTCCAAGGAGAGGGCAAACAAGCGCAAGAAACAAGAAGCCAGACTGCCTCCCCAGTCTAGTTGTCCGTCCAAAAAGCAAACAAGCTCCCATCACCCAACACTGGCGAAAGTGAGAAGGAAGTTGCACGAGACCGAGCATATCCCATTCCAGAACACTGATGTATAGAATAAATGACGACGTTCCAACTCAGCTTGTGCACCTACCCCATAAATGCTATAGATGAGCCGATAACAAAGGTACTCACTGTCGCCCCAAATTCTGGCAATCCATTTCATCATCAGGGCTTTATTCATACAATCAAGCCTAGTGATCCCCGACCACCAACCTCCTTTGGGAATGTAATTGTCTCCCAATCCACCAAGTGAACTTCTGCAATCCAGAACATGACCGACTTCAAAAGAATTTCCTCATGGGTATCTCAATTCTTCAACAAGCACCAACCGGAAGTAGCCTTGATGGCATGAAAAAAATTGGGATCGCCCCAAGCACCACCTTTACCGAGACCAGTCGCCCACCACGAGAGAGGAGGGAGGCCTTCCACCCTGCTAGCTTTTTCCCAACTTCTCAATAAGTAGTAACCAATCATCAGTACACAGCAGCCCTTGTAACCAATAAGTTTTCGTTATAGTAAGGTGTTGCATTTCTACTGTGTTAGATGGTTAACAACAAGCGGAAACCTGCCAGAATCCTTTTAATAGGAATTATTGCATAAAATAGAACTCATTGGACGCTTCGAGCATCCCTACCCATGAGCACATTTGCATAGCCCGAATACGACAAACAAAATGGAAACATATGTAGTCGTGTAGTGCAAAGCTTGCAAGGATTCTCACAGAAGTGATGGATGCGAGTAAAATGGTTAATCTTGCTACCTTGGTGCACAAGTATATTGAAAAATCATCAATTAAGGCAATCTCCACATCTCCGTGGATGGATTTGTGAGGTAAGGAAGTTAATTCAACAAAATAAAATGTGGATCGGGACTTGGGATATTGGTATTCTCACAAGCAAGCTAATGGAGGCAGCATGCACAATGACTGGGAAAAGATAGGTATCAATGCTTGAAAGAGACAAAAATGGTGAGGGGAAAAAGAATTGATCGAAAAAATCAATTTTAAGTTATAGTATGCGGTAAATGATAAAGACTGAAACAATGTATGTGTTGTTGTGCGACATAAAGAGGAGAGCAATAATGAAAGTTTAACTACCCAACATTGTTTATTTGCATACAAGTGACAAGAGAAACAAATGGTGTCCTGGTAGAAAATAACTAAATGGTAGAATCTTAAAAAAGAAAATGATGATTCAATGACGGGGAACTTTGCTGATAATTGCATTTAATGGATAATTGTATTGAAAGCTCTTGAACTCGGAGGAGATAGAGGGATAGAGAACGCATGGGGTGGAGGCTTAGGGCGGCGTAGGGGGGATGGAGCTTCGGGCAGTGCGATGAAGGGGTGACGGAGGCTCGAGGCAATGTGGGGAGGTAGGGCGAAGGCTCAGGGTGGCACGGGGGAGGCGGTGCTAGGTGGGGAAAGGGAGGTAAGGAGGGTGAGGGGGGAGAGGAGAAGGCAGGCACTCATTGTAATTTTGATAAACAAAATGGGTATTATGTAAAAGAAATTAATGGAACCCAATCAATTTTAACATCCAAATGGATGGGAGTTAACCACAGGATTTGTGGGATAAGAATTAGCAACTTTACGGGCACGAGGGGATGATAACGATGTTTACAAGGTCAAAAAGGTAATTTATAATGATTTTAGGGTCTGTGAGATAAAAATTCCAAAATAAAGAAAACGTGAACGACCCCAATGTTAACATCAGTGCAACTCTTCCTCCCTCACAAGGAAGGCGGTCGCTCGCTTCCCCTTCTAATTGTTGAAATTGGTGTGGCTGCCTAACTATATTAGACACCTCATCCACTCCTCTTCTTCCTACAGAACTCATACGCGCTGCTCCTCCAGCTCCCTTCCTTCGTCCACTCTTTGCAGTCGTACCCTACAATAAGAGGTCTACCACCAAGTAGAGAGGACACAATCATGGTCAATGACCACAGCCTCCACCTTCAACCCAGAGAACAATCCCCCAGATTAGTTGCTCTCCTTTTGCCCATGTGACAATAAAGGGGGGCAGCCATCCTCCTCCATCTCAAAGTGACCCCAATCTCTACTCTTCCTACATGTGTTCACCACAAATGCATTGCAAACTCTACCACACCATGTGTACCTTCGCACCTTTGAGCCCCAGCATCGCAACCATGACATACGACAAAAGATGTGGCAGATGATCCTAGTCCCAGTTACTCTTTTAAAAAAACATTTTTAATTTTGGCTTGTGTTTTGAAGTTGTAGGACTTCGCTGCAATTTCGTAAAAAGTTATTTTCTATGCAATTTGGATTTTTTATTACTTTATTTTCTGTGAAACTTGTGATTTTTAATTCTAAGTTTTAATATTCTCATTCAAGTGCACTTTATTTATTTATTGTACAATTTACCCAAATTAAAAAAGAAAATTAAATTAGTGGCTGGTGAGTTTTCGAAATTATAAACAAGTCCCTAGGGATAAGTTCTACTTACACAGGTACCTTAGATTTTTAGGCATTACATTTAGGCCCTTATAACTTCAAAATTTCACAAAAGATAGCCAAAAATTCTGAAAAAAAACATGGGAAAATCCATGAAAACATTGAGAACATAGCGGTGTAGGTTTCAATGCATTTCGAGATCCTAAATAACAAAACAAAAATAGAGTCTTAACAGCCCCGAAAACAAATAGAAATATGTGCAAATCCAAAAGTCTCCATGTTCAAACCTCAACTTGCCTTGCATAGTTGCATGTCATAAGAGAATAATTAGCTAGTTCATTATATAACAACAACAAAGCCTTGTCCCATATTAAGCAGGGTCGACTACATAGTTTCTTTGTCCCCATTTAGATCTATATTGGACCATTCACGGGCTTAGATCCAAATAACTAAAATCCCTTCAGATAATCTCATTCCAACACTTCTTAAGCCTTCCTCTCCATCTCTTAGTTGGCTTAACATACCAAATCCCACATCTTCTAAATGGTGCATCAACCGACCTCCTTTACAGATGGTGAAATCATCTAAAGCGATTTTCTCTCATTTAATCCTCATTCAAAGCTACACCAACTTTCCTTCTGATCGCATCATTATGAATCTGAGCTTTTCGTGTATGACCACACATCTACCTGTGAACCCCCGAGGATCCGAGTACCTGTTTACGACACATTTTGTAATATTTCATTTATTGACATCGCATTAAAAGCATAATTAATGGGAAATTTCTCACGCTTGAACCTACATATGGCATTCACGTTCACATTCATAACCACAAAGCTAATAGAGACAAATGCCACCAAAATTCCTTTCATTAACTTCCATATATTTACAACATATACAGTGTCTGATAATACATACAATATCCCAATAAAATCTGGCTGAATAAGAAGTATTTTACATTATCAACCGAACCAAAATGTGAAACAAAATAAGCCACACCGTCTAGTATAAACCCTGTCTCCTGGAAGCATGAACATATTCAGAAGTTTTTATTCTATTATTCAATCATAGGCAGAGAATGGCAAGTAAGCCTTTGTATATAAATATATATTCAGAGCTTAGAGCTTTTCATTCTGTTATTAAGTGATTAAGAATCACATCATTCCAAATGAAAACAATTATTCACTAATTATAACATGTAGTATTATTATGTGTTATAAAATATGAAGAATGCGGAAGCGAACATGGAAAAGATAAAGAAACAATAAGAATGCGGGATTTTAGCGTGGAACTCTACTCCGTGAGGAGCGGGATGAAACCACGGGAGAAGCCCTCAAAGGGGCATATGCTTCATTCCTTTTTCTCAATGAGTACAGGAGGTCTGGGGCTCCTTATATAGCCTTCCCAGAGCCTCCAAGTCCCACCATTGGGCGGTATGGGACTAAACACAGGATGGGGTAAATGGATCTTCTCCAGGATCCATTTACCCTGTTACAACTCAATAGGCGCACTACCATATACTCTAACACTCCCCCTCAAGCTGGAGCATGCAATGCTCAGCTTGGACAAACAAACAGAAAGAAACTCAACCCACGCTACATGACACTACGGACAATATCAACCCAACGCGCACATGCTGTAGTCGAGGACGTTGCTTCTCATGCCGTGCAGGTGAGGAGGACGAACGGACTGGAGTGTGAGTCAACTGAAGACTCGAAATCTGACCATCGAGTCTGAACTTGCGCCTGAAGTCTCCTCGTCGGAGAACTAGGTCTCTCCCATCTGGCTCAGAGAATGGTGCACTGCTCTGGTGTACCTATGATACCACATGAAAACCCTTGCCCTCAAGGGAATGGTCCTCTGCTCTGGAGTCCCTATGGCTCACATGAAAACTCTGGCCGAACAACAACAAGAATGATGGAGACCTCTGACAATGATGGCAACATATGCTCATCTGACAATGACCGCACACTTGTGCGTGTCTGAAACTGGACTCGGAAGACAATCGTCGAGTCTGAAACTGGATCTGTAGAGTCTGAACAACATGCACTGGCCTGGAATATGAAGATCTGACATCTGAAGCATCTGAATAGACCTGTGACTCTACATATACTCCCCCTTTCTCCCATACTTGTCGGAAAATGAACATCGACCAAGTTGGGAGAAGACAAAGATAAATAGGGGATAAAACAAAACCCACTTAGCCGATTACACATTTGTCGGCTTTCAAAACATTCAATCCTTTTTTTTTCGAAACATTTTTTTAAGCCGTTGTTTTTTTTCGACTTTTCATCTCTCTTTTTTTTCCGCATACGGTTTTTTTTGTACGCACCTTTTTCATTTTTCTTTCTCTTTTTTTTTCTTTTTTTGTCTTCTTTTTTTTTACCTTCGGCCCATATATGCCCCAATCATTTTGGTTTCTTGTAACCGAAACCCCCGCCCCACCCCCACGCCCCCTCCCCCACGCATCATCATTTTTTATATAAAAAATTAAACCGGGCCCTATTGGGCTACGCACAACATTTACTAGGGTTCCCAGCAGGGAACCCCTTTACACACAGAGACAAAGAGCGCCGCCGAACATGGGCTCGCGAGGGGAGAAGAGTCTGTCGCGCGGGGGACTTGATCGTGCAGGGGGCTTGGGGCTTGGGGGGGACCTGATCGTCTGTTGCGCGCCGCCCCGAGCGACTGAAGAGGCGATGGACTGGAAGATGGAGCCTTGAGGAGCGGCTGTCAGGAACCCCTGGGGCGGCATGACACCCAGCGATGCTGCGGCCTGGAATCTGACATCAGATGATCGCCTCGGCTAGCGATGCTGTTGGAGTTTGATGCGGGGCCTGCGACTAGGGAGGAAACGCCGCCAGAGAGGAGCGGCGGTGAAGGAGGTTTCGCCTGGACTTGGAGGCCTGTTGCGCCGCCGCTAGGGCTTGATCTCGCGCCGCCTGCGCGAGATCCGATAGAGTCTTGAGCGCGTGCGATCGGCGATGAGGTTGCGCGCGGGGGTCTTCCCTGGAGGACTGCAGAGCGCACACGGAACATGCTGGATGACGCATCTTGCTGGATGACGCGAGGAGGGAAGCCGTGTGCCGCCTGGAAGGAGATGCGCCAGGACATTGCTGCTTCGTCTCCAGAGATGGGTTATCAGAACCCTAACATCAGATCATATGGGGCGTGGAATAGGCTGTATCGCCCGCTCCTTAACGGATCTGGATACCCGTTTACATATCACCCGTAGTATTATGTTCGCTAAATTATCACATTAGAGTGCTGAAAATCAGGGGGAAATTTTTTTTTATACAGATGACATTCGCAAATTTAATAACAAGCCACAGAACTACACTATGTCACAATTATATTGCATAAATTCCATAGCAGTTGGCATGTAACAATAGAAATTGTATTATGTACATGCATCCCAGTTATAGAAGAAGAGAAATAAAAAGCATATAATAATTTGAATAAACTATAGCATGCGTACCTGATAATTGTAACTGCAGAAGCTGATGTTCAATTCTCCCAATACAACGGTGCAGGTATTTTGCCTGCAATCCATGGAATAGGGAGAAAAGAACATCAAAAACGTTGAGTACATCTAATTTATTAATAATAACAGGATATTGAATGTCTACAAAAGAAAGCAAGTAAATTGGCTATGATAAATTAAAATTTAAAGCTACTTGCAATGAAACAGGCTTTGTTTGGTATGTAAAACTCCATTCTACTCATCCTACACTAATTACCCACATTAATCATTGATATACAACCATCATATGATCCATATTTAAGTCATTGCCTTTCTATTTGAGAATGTGAATGATGAGACTATGATATGATCATTATCTCTATTAAATGCTGATATTGATGATTAATAATCTTGTGGATTGATCATAGTAAGGGTATAGGATGGATCCGGGGTTTTGATTCTTTTCTTGTTGATTTTCTTAAGCTTAGTGGATAGTCTGTGGTCTTGGTCTAGGTAAGACCTCACACTATGACTCTAAGGTAGTAAGGAAGCCTTAGGGTTGGGGTGCCTCCGTAGGCATGCGGTGGAGTAAAATGCATCCTAACTAAGTTCCCAACACGTCCACTAACTATATCTTACAACTATGGTAGTAGTTCGAAGTCTGATAAGGATAATTGTCATGATATGGTCTTTTCTCTTTGTCAGGAATTATTGGCAGAAAAGTAACTAGTTCAACGGAAACCAACTCAACTGTAACCAAGCTTCCATGTAACCAATTCAACTGTAATTCAGCTTCATCCAAACTTAATTTTGACTCAATCCAATCTCAATGTAACTTTTCCAAATTCAACTGTAACTGATTCAGATGTAGCCCTAGAGGGTTCAGATGTATACACGGATGATTCGGATGTAGCATCGCCAAGTCTGCTGGCGAAAAAATAAACAAAACTCAAGCGGTGAGGAAGCCTACAAAAGGCTCTTCCGTCTCGCCCTCTAATTGGAAGGCGGTCCATTAGAGGGATAGGTCTACTCCAAAACTACGCCACTGAGACGGGTGAGAGAGACTCTCTAGAAAAGTCGCTCTAAAAGAAAAACCGGCCCGACCGTACGGGCTCACGAGCTCGAAAAACTAAAACCAAGGGTCCTCCTGCCTAGGCACCCTAAAGAACAAGGGTCAGCGGAACCGGTCTTTAAAAGAAACCTGTGGATCCCAGAGAGGCGTAAAAACTGCGAGCGCTCGCGAGAAAACCGAGAAAAAGACTGGGATCCTAGACCCGCGCACGAAGCGGCCGCTGCCCTAGCTGGGCTTCCTATCTCCCGCCCAGTTGAGGGTCACCGCGCCCTCGCACAGTCATGTGTAAGGTTCACCATGACTGGCACTTATTATTTATCAGTCATTACTGAGTCATCGTCACTGTCTTGATTCCTCATTCTCTCTCAATTTCTGTTGTGATTAACTTTACAGATCTAGGCATGTCGACAATCTTATGGAATAGTGATCCATAATAGTGATTCATACTTAAATGATTGATCATGAAATTTGTCAGTCATTGATCATAGATTATCTCAAAATTTGGCACCTGCTTGTGGATCTAGATTATATAAATTACTTGATTACGGATTCTATCCTTATTCTACTGAGAGAACTTAATAATGATAGGGAAAATCTTTCCGAGGTTGTAAGTGGTTTGTCATATTTTTAAACTTACTGAGGTGTCACGCCTTCTTTAGGATACTATATTAGAGTCAGAGATGATGTACATCACATAAGCCTACAATATCCCGTATTAAGGGGATTGAAAATATTAATTCCAAGACCTAGTGTGATGAAAAAGGCGTTATACTAATGAACTCAACAACTCCAAGGTTCTCTTGTGATAATAGCATAGTTGAATACTTTCAACATTCAATAAGCAATGTAAATATGATTTTCTCTTTTCAGTAGTAAGCTCAGTTAAGTTAACAGAATGTGTTGATCAGCTGTTTGTAGATCACTAATAAACTTGAGATCATGAAATCCATAACCACTTAAGTAGATGCTTTCAAGCCGCAACACTCTTACATCGAGGATAGAACTAGCTAATAATTACTTGATGAACCCTTCAGGCCTATACCAAAGAAATTTGAATTTCTGGATAAAAACTGCAAAATTTCTTTCTTTCTTTCTTTTTTTTGTTTTCAGATCAAATCTTTGGAGTCTTTTCCTTTATAGGTATAATTTGGTTGATAGTAAAGGGAGTTAACATCAATGTTATGCTTTATATAAGAGGTTAACATTCCAAAATATATCCAATCTCTAACCTTCCTACATATGTCAAACTAAGTAAACCTCTATAAGAACACATCATCCCAATCAGATAGGCTATTTTGTCGTATAGAAATCAAGATAAATCCACAACCCAAGGAGTATGTGTTAAATCCTTATCAACATGTGATACTCAAATGCTCAGCTAGGATATGTTCCATTTCTATGAATTACCCTAGTGTTTTTTTTTCTATTTGAGAATGTTTATTTCCACAGGCAACAGTTCATTGAACCATCCTACTTCCCAATTTGTCCAAACCACACATAAATGTGGCATCTAGAAAAGCTTCATCTTATGTTCCATGCAAACTTTGATTTGCAGTGATTATCGATAATAGCGTGCCCACTCTTGTCAGGAATAAAAGAATTTTCAGGCCACAGGTCAACCTGATTAGCTGGGTTAACTTTAAGAGCCTAACCCCCAATTTGCTTCTATCTTTAAACCTATGTTGGAAATTATTGAATTGATTCAAAACTTTGATTAAATACATATCACATTTCATCATTTCATCTAATTTCAAAGGTAAAATAATAGACTCTGAAATTAAGTTTTAATGAGCCTAAAGGCAGCAAGAAGAGGTCACAAATTGTACAAAGACATGGACTAATTCATGAACACTTTAATCTTTTCTTGATTTGTAACCATCCAGGAGTATTGGTTTATAACCTTATATAAGTCAGAGGATGGAATAATCGTGTAAGAACATGGATTGCAGCAAGAGATGGATAAAGATGTACCTATATTGATCTTCAAATTTGGAGAAGATCAACATTTGCATGCAGCATTTTCTTCGTCAGTTGCTGAATGGTGGCTTTTAGCTTCAACTTAAGCAGCAAGAGGAAGTCTTAGATAGTTGTTGGCTTCAACACCATTGATTGGAGTCAGTAAATGGCTGATTGAAGCAATGCTTAGAGAGTTGCTGGCAGCAAAGTTGTTCCAGTACCTTTGGATCTTTAATTTTTGGAGATCTCACATGCATGTGGCAGAACATGCAAGCAAAAGCTTCAAGTAGATCAGCAACACCTTGATCGAAGAGGGAAGCAACAATTTAGTTGCTCCAGAGAGGTCTTCCAGTTGCTTGGATTTGGATTTCCAGGAGATGTTGGAGCAGCTGATTTGGATTTCCAAGCAATGCTGAAACCAAAATAGGAGGGCTGGGGGATCTCACGTGGAAAAGGAATTGGGAGCCTCTTCGGTGTGGTTAAATTTGAGAAGTTTGGGGGTTTTCAGATTGTACCTTGTATATCTCCCATTTTGGAGATCAAAACCAGCATGTAGTGGCTTTAATAGAGGGCCAACTGCAGTAGCAACATCCAAAAAGGGGACAGCAGTGACTCCTCAAGGACATGCAGCAACATCATAGCAGATTGGGGGACTCCAAAAATGATAGGAAAGCATCGGTAGTTGGAGATAGGATAGAAACTCCATTTTCCCGCAAGGAATAGAGGAGAAAAGAGGGCTCGTCGGCTGGAAATTGAGAGGAGAAAGAGTGACTTTCTTGGTGGGAAAAAAAAAAGAGGGAAGAAAAAGAACGAGGGTTGGGGTTTATATAGTAAGGAGAGAAGGCTTATTTCTTGCCAAGTTGAGGGTATAAAGAGGCCAAGTGTAGGGAGGGACAGCTGCTGCTGTCCTGGAATTAAAAAAATTATTTTATTTATTCTTTTTTTTTACCATATTCTTTGAATACCAAAAACATCCGCATTCGTGCCTCGAGTGTCGGATTTTGATGTACAATAGCTCGTTTCGATCGTCTCTGAATGACGATCAAAATGAGTATAATATTCATATACTTTCGGTCGGGTTTTGAATACCCGCAATTTTCGGATACGGCTTTTGTCTAAGAATAAATTTTGTAATTTAAAATATCATATGACCTCCGATTGACGAACGGTCGATTCCGTTGGTCTTGTATCATCGAATCGGATCTAATGATGGTCTCGGCTTGTTTCGCGGTTTCCGAATTTGCGTCGCGGCTTTTCACGGCGCGCGTTACGGATTGACTGATTTTTGGTCGATTTCTCCCGAACAACTTTTGATTCACGATTAATTGATCGTTTTAAGTTGTTTAGCATTGACCGATAATGTTTTTGGGTTCATTAGACCCAAAATCGGACGACTTCAGGTTTGATTGGAAACCGGATGTTACAAATATAAAAACCTCAAAGGGAGTCTCGTCCTCGAGACTCGAGTTAAGGCTATTCGGTGACTTGTTTGAATTTCATATGGCCATAAAAACCTCAAAGGGTTTTGAACCCATAAAAACCTCAAAGAGAAAACAAGTCATATATTCACCTATATATAATTACGAAAGCTTGTTGTGCTTATTTTACTTAGAAAAGCTGTGGATATCTCGCTCGTATGTCAGCTTCGATCTCTCGTGTCGCTTCTTCGATGCTGGGTCGGTACCACAACACCTTGACCAATGGAATCCCTTTGCTGCGAATCTTCTTCACAACATTATCTAGTATTTGTACCGACCTCTCCTCGTATGTCCAATCTGGCTCCACGTCAAGATTCTCGTAACTAATGATGTGTCGAGGGTCATGGACATCCTCAAGTTGGATCTATGAAAGACATCATGTATGCCTGATGAGTCTGGTGGATCGGTTACTTGATAGGCTGTCTTACTCATACAAGTAAAAATTTCAATTAGTCAAACATAAACTTGCCATGAACACCAAATCTTTGTATTTCTCTTCATGGGAGATATACGTAGAAACAACCTATCTCCTTCCTTAAATTCCAAACTCTTCTCCGACTATCTGCAAAACTATTCTAGCAGCTCTTTTATCGTCAGAAACATTCACCTTACAAGATCAACAATCCTTACAGACTCTTCCAAGAGATCTACAGAGTAAAGAGTGTGTTCACCTATCTCATGCTATCTGAGAAGTATGAGGCATTTCCACATGTATAGGGTTTCGAATGTTGTCGTACCAATACTTATAATGATGGTTATTGTATAGAAATTCTACCAACAACAGGTAGTCCTTCTAGGATCCTTTTCACCCAAGGGTGCGTGGATGAATTAATTTCTCGTATCTGAATAATGTGTTTGCTCTGCCCGACGGTCTATGGATGGAATGCAGAACGCATCTTCATCTTTGTCTGAAGTGCCGACATAACTGGTGTCGGTGTCGGTAGTGAGATGTAAATCTCGAGCCTCTGTCAGACATTACTTCACGTGGTACTCATAAAGTCTGTTACTATTCCGCACATACCACCTAGCCAACCTAGATGGAGTGTAGATTATGTTGTCAGGTATAAAATGAGCTGACTTGGTCAATCTATCAACAATGACCCAAAAGCATTGTGGCCACCTGGCGTCTTCGGCAATCTGGTGAGGAAATCCATAGAGATATTCTTTCATTTGGAAATGGGAGAGACTGTAATAACCATAACTCATACTTGTTCAGCTTAAATACTACTTATGCTCTTTCTGATCTAAGATGTACTTCAAACTTTTACGATCTGTGAAAATTTTGAAATTTACCTCGTAGAGATAGTGGTGCCCAATCTTTAAAGCGAAGATAACTATCACCAACACCAAATCAAGGATGGGGTAATTCCGTTCGTGCAGTCTCAACTGACATTATGCATAACAATCATGTAAACTTACGAACCACTCTTAATCATTCATTTGAAGCATTTGTATATACTGCATAATCTTGAGTGTCTTAAGAAAGTGTAAGAATAGGCACAATTGTTAATCTATCTTTCAATGTCCTTATAGGTCCGGTCACGCTAATTCGTCCCAATGAAAGGAACTCTCTTCTCGTGTCAGGAAAAGAATGACTCAAGAAAAGCTATTGACGAAATGTCTGTCATAACTATCTAGTTCAGGGAAGCTTCAAATTCGAATGATTGTCTTGAGATGTTCCCAAAACATAACTTCCTTAATGTTCGTAGGGTCAACTGGCATATCTGTTCCAGAAATGACATGCCCAAGGATTGGGATAATTAGAACTTACATTTGCTCGACTTGGTTTACAACTTGTACTTTTGAAGTATATCCATGTCTGTCTTTATATCACTGATGTGATCCCTATTTATTTCGGGAATATATCAGCAACACATCATAGATGCATACAATTACAAACTCGTCCAAGTATGGACGGAAGTCCTGTTCATTATAAAAGTTGTAGGGGCATTTGTGAGCCCAAATGTCATCACGACAAACTTGTAGTGCCCATATCTAATCTTGAATGTTGTTTTTGGAATATTCGAATATCAAATCCTTGGTTGATGGTAACCATGTCGAATGTCGATCTTCGAGGATACCGAAGATCCCTGTAACTGATCAAATAGGTCATCTATGTGTGGCAAAGCATAATGGTCGTCCACCGTTTTCTTGTTCATCTAAACGTAATCTATGTACGATCTCATCGACCCATCATTCTTTCTGACAAAATGAACTGGAGCATTTCAAGGTGGAGTGTTCAGCCTTACGAAACCTACGTTAAGTAACTCTTGCGAATGCATCTTGAGTTTTCTTAAGTCGGCTAGTGCCAAGCGGCACAAAGCCATCGAGATTGGTTGTATATATGGTAATAATGTAATTTCAAACTCAATCTTTCTCAGGTGGTAATCATGACAAATCATTAGAGAATATACTAGGAAAATCTGACACAATCATGATGTTAGGAGCCATCGGCTCTCCATCAGATGTCTTTCCGATAATTACTAGAAATGTGTCGCATTCACGATCTATGAGTCTTTGAGCTCTCAACACTGAAGTGTACTCCATTTTGGAGTCATGTAAGGTATTCTTAATGGTAACTCGGGTATGTTCGGAATCTTGAAGACAGTCGTCTTCATGAATTAATTACTTAAGGCATGATGAGCTGACATTTAAATCATACCCAAAGTTGGGTCAACTTATTGAGCTGTAATAGCAGACAGTCTGCTATCGTCTCATGTCCACCAATCAACATTGGTAGCTATCAGACTATTAGTCTTATGATGATTAACTAGCCACCCGGCCCATAATGTGACAAGGATGATATAGGGCATCTGCACCTCTACCTACCGAAGCTAGAACTCGAAGTTCGTCTATCGCTTCAGAATCAATTAAAACAAAGAAAGGCCGATTCAGGACGCCATGGTTCTATGTAAGAACCGATATCATTAGTATTCATGGATATTTCTAACTATGCTTTTTCTCTTCTTGGGATACATATGGAAATTAGTTGCAATTGGTGACATCTGTGGTCATTAGTTTTGAATGTCATATTTCCCCTTCAGACTCGTGACAAGTCAGAGGACTGTCGTAATCCGAGAATTCAATGTGATCAGAACTATAATACTACGAATGTATGTAGCGGGGTACCACTGCTCTGATACCAAACTGTATCGCCCGCTCCTTAACGGATCTGGATACCCGTTTACATATCACCCATAGTATTATGTTCGCTAAATTATCACATTAGAGTGCTGAAAATCAGGGGGAAATTTTTTTTTATACAGATGACATTCGCAAATTTAATAACAAGCCACAAAACTACACTATGTCACAATTATATTGCATAAATTCCATAGCAGTTGGCATGTAACAATAGAAATTGTATTATGTACATGCATTCCAGTTATAGAAGAAGAGAAATAAAAAGCATATAATAATTTGAATAAACTATAGCATGCGTACCTGATAATTGTAACTGCAGAAGCTGATGTTCAATTCTCCCAATACAACGGTGCAGGTATTTTGCCTGCAATCCATGGAATAGGGAGAAAAGAACATCAACAAACGTTGAGTACATCTAATTTATTAATAATAACAGGATATTGAATGTCTACAAAAGAAAGCAAGTAAATTGGCTATGATAAATTAAAATTTAAAGCTACTTGCAATGAAACAGGCTTTGTTTGGTATGTAAAACTCCATTCTACTCATCCTACACTAATTACCCACATTAATCATTGATATACAACCATCATATGATCCATATTTAAGTCATTGCCTTTCTATTTGAGAATGTGAATGATGAGACTATGATATGATCATTATCTCTATTAAATGCTGATATTGATGATTAATAATCTTGTGGATTGATCATAGTAAGGGTATAGGATGGATCCGGGGTTTTGATTCTTTTCTTGTTGATTTTCTTAAGCTTAGTGGATAGTCTGTGGTCTTGGTCTAGGTAAGACCTCACACTATGACTCTAAGGTAGTAAGGAAGCCTTAGGGTTGGGGTGCCTCCGTAGGCATGCGGTGGAGTAAAATGCATCCTAACTAAGTTCCCAACACGTCCACTAACTATATCTTACAACTATGGTAGTAGTTCGAAGTCTGATAAGGATAATTGTCATGATATGGTCTTTTCTCTTTGTCAGGAATTATTGGCAGAAAAGTAACTAGTTCAACGGAAACCAACTCAACTGTAACCAAGCTTCCATGTAACCAATTCAACTGTAATTCAGCTTCATCCAAACTTAATTTTGACTCAATCCAATCTCAATGTAACTTTTCCAAATTCAACTGTAACTGATTCAGATGTAGCCCTAGAGGGTTCAGATGTATACACGGATGATTCGGATGTAGCATCGCCAAGTCTGCTGGCGAAAAAATAAACAAAACTCAAGCGGTGAGGAAGCCTACAAAAGGCTCTTCCGTCTCGCCCTCTAATTGGAAGGCGGTCCATTAGAGGGATAGGTCTACTCCAAAACTACGCCACTGAGACGGGTGAGAGAGACTCTCTAGAAAAGTCGCTCTAAAAGAAAAACCGGCCCGACCGTACGGGCTCACGAGCTCGAAAAACTAAAACCAAGGGTCCTCCTGCCTAGGCACCCTAAAGAACAAGGGTCAGCGGAACCGGTCTTTAAAAGAAACATGTGGATCCCAGAGAGGCGTAAAAACTGCGAGCGCTCGCGAGAAAACCGAGAAAAAGACTGGGATCCTAGACCCGCGCACGAAGCGGCCGCTGCCCTATATGGGCTTCCTATCTCCCGCCCAGTTGAGGGTCACCGCGCCCTCGCACAGTCATGTGTAAGGTTCACCATGACTGGCACTTATTATTTATCAGTCATTACTGAGTCATCGTCACTGTCTTGATTCCTCATTCTCTCTCAATTTCTGTTGTGATTAACTTTACAGATCTAGGCATGTCGACAATCTTATGGAATAGTGATCCATAATAGTGATTCATACTTAAATGATTGATCATGAAATTTGTCAGTCATTGATCATAGATTATCTCAAAATTTGGCACCTGCTTGTGGATCTAGATTATATAAATTACTTGATTACGGATTCTATCCTTATTCTACTGAGAGAACTTAATAATGATAGGGAAAATCTTTCCGAGGTTGTAAGTGGTTTGTCATATTTTTAAACTTACTGAGGTGTCACGCCTTCTTTAGGATACTATATTAGAGTCAGAGATGATGTACATCACATAAGCCTACAATATCCCGTATTAAGGGGATTGAAAATATTAATTCCAAGACCTAGTGTGATGAAAAAGGCGTTATACTAATGAACTCAACAACTCCAAGGTTCTCTTGTGATAATAGCATAGTTGAATACTTTCAACATTCAATAAGCAATGTAAATATGATTTTCTCTTTTCAGTAGTAAGCTCAGTTAAGTTAACAGAATGTGTTGATCAGTTGTTTGTAGATCACTAATAAACTTGAGATCATGAAATCCATAACCACTTAAGTAGATGCTTTCAAGCCGCAACACTCTTACATCGAGGATAGAACTAGCTAATAATTACTTGATGAACCCTTCAGGCCTATACCAAAGAAATTTGAATTTCTGGATAAAAACTGCAAAATTTCTTTCTTTCTTTTTTTTTTTGTTTTCAGATCAAATCTTTGGAGTCTTTTCCTTTATAGGTATAATTTGGTTGATAGTAAAGGGAGTTAACATCAATGTTATGCTTTATATAAGAGGTTAACATTCCAAAATATATCCAATCTCTAACCTTCCTACATATGTCAAACTAAGTAAACCTCTATAAGAACACATCATCCCAATCAGATAGGCTATTTTGTCGTATAGAAATCAAGATAAATCCACAACCCAAGGAGTATGTGTTAAATCCTTATCAACATGTGATGCTCAAATGCTCAGCTAGGATATGTTCCATTTCTATGAATTACCCTAGTGTTTTTTTTTTCTATTTGAGAATGTTTATTTCCACAGGCAACAGTTCATTGAACCATCCTACTTCCCAATTTGTCCAAACCACACATAAATGTGGCATCTAGAAAAGCTTCATCTTATGTTCCATGCAAACTTTGATTTGCAGTGATTATCGATAATAGCGTGCCCACTCTTGTCAGGAATAAAAGAATTTTCAGGCCACAGGTCAACCTGATTAGCTGGGTTAACTTTAAGAGCCTAACCCCCAATTTGCTTCTATCTTTAAACCTATGTTGGAAATTATTGAATTGATTCAAAACTTTGATTAAATACATATCACATTTCATCATTTCATCTAATTTCAAAGGTAAAATAATAGACTCTGAAATTAAGTTTTAATGAGCCTAAAGGCAGCAAGAAGAGGTCACAAATTGTACAAAGACATGGACTAATTCATGAACACTTTAATCTTTTCTTGATTTGTAACCATCCAGGAGTATTGGTTTATAACCTTATATAAGTCAGAGGATGGAATAATCGTGTAAGAACATGGATTGCAGCAAGAGATGGATAAAGATGTACCTATATTGATCTTCAAATTTGGAGAAGATCAACATTTGCATGCAGCATTTTCTTCGTCAGTTGCTGAATGGTGGCTTTTAGCTTCAACTTAAGCAGCAAGAGGAAGTCTTAGATAGTTGTTGGCTTCAACACCATTGATTGGAGTCAGTAAATGGCTGATTGAAGCAATGCTTAGAGAGTTGCTGGCAGCAAAGTTGTTCCAGTACCTTTGGATCTTTAATTTTTGGAGATCTCACATGCATGTGGCAGAACATGCAAGCAAAAGCTTCAAGTAGATCAGCAACACCTTGATCGAAGAGGGAAGCAACAATTTAGTTGCTCCAGAGAGGTCTTCCAGTTGCTTGGATTTGGATTTCCAGGAGATGTTGGAGCAGCTGATTTGGATTTCCAAGCAATGCTGAAACCAAAATAGGAGGGCTGGGGGATCTCACGTGGAAAAGGAATTGGGAGCCTCTTCGGTGTGGTTAAATTTGAGAAGTTTGGGGGTTTTCAGATTGTACCTTGTATATCTCCCATTTTGGAGATCAAAACCAGCATGTAGTGGCTTTAATAGAGGGCCAACTGCAGTAGCAACATCCAAAAAGGGGACAGCAGTGACTCCTCAAGGACATGCAGCAACATCATAGCAGATTGGGGGACTCCAAAAATGATAGGAAAGCATCGGTAGTTGGAGATAGGATAGAAACTCCATTTTCCCGCAAGGAATAGAGGAGAAAAGAGGGCTCGTCGGCTGGAAATTGAGAGGAGAAAGAGTGACTTTCTTGGTGGGAAAAAAAAAGAGGGAAGAAAAAGAACGAGGGTTGGGGTTTATATAGTAAGGAGAGAAGGCTTATTTCTTGCCAAGTTGAGGGTATAAAGAGGCCAAGTGTAGGGAGGGACAGCTGCTGCTGTCCTGGAATTAAAAAAATTATTTTATTTATTCTTTTTTTTTTACCATATTCTTTGAATACCAAAAACATCCGCATTCGTGCCTCGAGTGTCGGATTTTGATGTACAATAGCTCGTTTCGATCGTCTCTGAATGACGATCAAAATGAGTATAATATTCATATACTTTCGGTCGGGTTTTGAATACCCGCAATTTTCGGATACGGCTTTTGTCTAAGAATAAATTTTGTAATTTAAAATATCATATGACCTCCGATTGACGAACGGTCGATTCCGTTGGTCTTGTATCGTCGAATCGGATCTAATGATGGTCTCGGCTTGTTTCGCGGTTTCCGAATTTGCGTCGCGGCTTTTCACGGCGCGCGTTACGGATTGACTGATTTTTGGTCGATTTCTCCCGAACAACTTTTGATTCACGATTAATTGATCGTTTTAAGTTGTTTAGCATTGACCGATAATGTTTTTGGGTTCATTAGACCCAAAATCGGACGACTTCGGGTTTGATTGGAAACCGGATGTTACATAGGCTTCCAGAAAAACCCTGCCCTTGGATAAGATGGAGCTCAACGGAGAAAAAAAAAGTCTTCAGGAACAGAACTACTCTTCGATCTCGATTAGGATTTTTGGAAAAAAAAACCTTAGGGCTTGAACAGACTATGAACAGGTCTAGATCTCCATAAAACCAATAATCACATCTCGAATCTAAAAATAAGCCTTCAAATAAAAATCCTCGAGAATCGAACCCGCTCTGATACCATGTTATAAAATATGAAGAATGCGGAAGCGAACATGGAAAAGATAAAGAAACAATAAGAATGCGGGATTTTAGCGTGACACCCTACTCCGTGAGGAGCGGGATGAAACCACGGGAGAAGCCCTCAAAGGGGCATATGCTTCATTCCTTTTTCTCAATGAGTACAGGAGGTCTGGGGCTCCTTATATAGCCTTCCCAGAGCCTCCAAGTCCCACCATTGGGCGGTATGGGACTAAACACAGGATGGGGTAAATGGATCTTCTCCAGGATCCATTTACCCTGTTACAACTCAATAGGCGCACTACCATATACTCTAACATTATGGTATTAGTAATCTATATAACACCAGAGGTTAATACAATTAATTAAAATGAAAGTAAGATACAGACGTTCATTCTCCATTATTTCTAAATTACCGGTACTTTACTTTGACTTTAATTTCACCTTGTTTTCCTTTTTACTCCCCTAAATTTTTTTTATACAACTAATCTATGATAATCTATCAACAAATGTCAGGAAGGGTTGAATATTAAAATTCAGATTTTTCACCTTACTCAAGTAACCAAGATCCATGCATCTTATAATTTGATAAATAGTATTTAAAAATATATTTCAAAGTTTAGTCGAGTCAAAAGTTAAGTTCTCCACAGTACATGTCTAAAAGTCACATGATATAACAATCTCTTTTTCTTCTCTCTCCCCTTTTTTTTAAACGATACGATAATAGTTGTGAAAAATGAGTGATCTATTACTCAAGGGAACCCTAGGGTCTCTTATATAGGGAGAGACCTCAAGGGTAAAATACATAGAAGTCCAGAAAAATAAAAATGGCGAACAGGTACATAGCATATGAAAATATCTATCTCTACACTCCCCCTTAAGGTGGAGCATAGATGTCTATCATGCTCAGCTTGGAAGAACATCTCTGGAAAGGTCCCCTGAGTAATGACTTGGTAAGTACGTCAGCAGTCTGATCCTCTGAGCTCACATGAGTTGTAGATATCAATCCTCTCTGGATCAAGTCTCTAGTGTAGTGGTAGTCAACTTCAATATGCTTTGTTCTTTCATGAAATGCTGGATTGTTGGCAATAAACAAGGCTGCCTGATTGTCACACTGAAACTGCATGGGTAGAGGTACGGTTGCATGTAGATCCTCTAGAACCGATCGAACCCACATCATCTCCGTGCTTGCTTGCGCCATGGCCCTATATTCGGATTCAGCACTGGACCTCGCCACAACAGTTTGTTTCTTGCTTTTCCAAGAAACTAGAGAGCTCCCAACAAAAACTGCAAATCCTGAGGTCGATTTTCGATCCTTAGGACATCATGCATAATCGACATCAGCACATGCTGAAATAGATAAATATGTGCCCTTTCGAAACAGCAACCCTGAACCTGGAGAAGACTTCAGATACCTCAGTATCATGTATATGGCATCCATATGAACTTGTCTTGACTGCTCCATAAATTGGCTCACCCGGCTCACTGCAAAGGCAATATCGGGTCGAGTTATGGTAATATAAAGGAGCTTACCCACCATTTCTCTATATCTCCTCTTGTCCACTTCAGCAGTGTCATCATCATACAGCTTCGTGCTTGGATCCATGGGAATACTTGATGGTTTGCATCCAGTCATGCATGTTTCAGTCAAGAAATCTATAATGTACTTCCTTCGGGTCATCACCAGACCCTGCGCATTCCTGGCAATTTCCAACCCCAAAAAGTATCTTAGGGTTCCAAGATCCTTAGTGACGAACTGACGGCCTAAAAATGCCTTCGCCCTTTCTATGCCCTGAATATCATCTCCTGTAACCAGAATATCATCAACATAGACCATGATAACAACCGTACCTGTTGATGATTTCTGAACAACAAACAACGAGTGGTCTGCATTCGATCTCTTGAATCATTGTCTTTCAATTAGGTTGGAAAGCTTCTGGAACCACGCTCTTGGACTCTGTTTGAGGCCATAAATTGCCTTGTGAAGTCTACACACCATATGCTTCTCCCCCTCAGCAGTAAACCCTGGTGGCTACTGCATGTAGACTTCCTCATGCAGATCTCCATACAAGAAGGCATTCTTGACATCCAGCTGAGAAATACTCCAGTCACGTACCACAGCAACGGATAAGAGAATGCGAAGAGTAGAATGACGAGCCACTGGAGAAAAAGTATCCATATAATTGACGCCATAGATTTGTGTAAAACCTCTCGCTACCAGCCGTGCTTTGTACAGATCTAGACTGCCATCAGCGTTGTATTTAACTGTGAATACCCACTTACAGCTCACAATAGATGCATCAGGAGGAGCAGTAACCAAGGTCCATGTGCTAAGAGACTGTAATGTGCGCATCTCATCTTCCATAGCCTCTCGCCAGCAATCAATCTCCATAGCTTCCTAGTAGGTTCGTGGTATGTCCACGGAAGTCAAGGCTGCAGCAAATCTCTGAAAGTCGCCTGTGAGGCGATGGAAAGACACTTGTGAAGTAAATGGATAAGATGCACATGTCCGCCTCTGCTCCCGAATAGCAATAGGAATATCAAGATCATCTTCCGTTGTGCTGGATGGTGTAATCTCCTCCTGCAATAAAGACTCCTGCACATGTATCATATCTGACCCGTCAGTAGTAATGCCATCTGAACATACCTGAGGCGTGATGGATGTCTGACGTGTAGCCTAAGCAGGACCTGACCGCCGCGTATAGAATTTTGGTAAAAGTGGAATAGGAGGTTGTGGAAGTAGTAGAGGTGGTGGAAGTGGAGGTGGTGGTGGTGATGATGGCGTAGAAGCAGGAACAGGAGTAGACTCAGGTGAACTCCAAGTAGGAGGCGGAGGGACATAGACATCATCGTTGGTAGTAGATGGTACCAGTCTGTCACCTGCAGGGGAAAAATACATAACAAACTCAAAGAACGTGACATCAGCGCTAACAAAGTATTTTTTGTTTATGGGATCATAACAACGATAGCCCTTCTGGGTCCAAGAATAACCAACAAAGACACACTTGACAGCTCTAAGAGAGAGTTTGGCAAGTCCAGGAGTCAGGAGATGAACAAAGGTAACAGTACCAAAGATACGTGGAGTAAGTGAGAATAATTCCTTATCAGGGAAGATGATAAAGATAGGAATTTTCTCAGCAAGAACAGATGACGGCATACGATAGACCAGGTAGCAAGCGGTAAGAACAGCATCCCTCCAGAAAGAGAGAGGAGCACAACTCTGAATCAGTAGGGTTCGAGTAATGTCAAGAAGGTGGCGATGCTTCCTTTCTGCCACACCATTCTGCTGAAATGTGTAAGCACAAATGGTTTGGTGAATAATGCCCTTTGACGAAAGAAACTGAGAGAGGGACCGTGTGCAGAATTCTAGAGCATCATCTGTACGAACATTTTTGACAGTAGAAGAAAACACATTTTGCACTTCATTAATCAAATTCTTAATTACATCGCCTGCTTCAGATTTATTCTTTAAAAGAAAGACCCACGATACACGAGAAAAATCATCTACTACCACTAGATAAAATATGTGTCCCTGATGATCGGGTACACAGCTTAGACCCCATATATCTATGTGAAACAACTCAAACGGGGAGCTACTGCTCCGACTCTGACGACTAGGAAAGCTAGACCGATGATGCTTTCCCAACTGACACGCTTCACAGCGAAAGGAAGAACTGGGAGATATCTGAGGCAGAAGATATCGCATTTTCTGAAGCGGGAGATGACCAAAACGGAGATGCCAGATGTACGGAGATACTGGTTCGGCAGAATGAGAAGAGACACCAGCATAAGAATTCCGGACCAGCCGATACATACCATTCTGCTCAGAGCCACAGCCAATCACCATGCTCGTTAGTATGTCCTGAAAAATAAGAGAAGAGGGGTCAAATATAGCACGACAGTGCAAGTCCTTCGTAATCTGACTAATAGACAAGAGATTCATTGAGAACTCAGGAGCATGTAGGACATTCTGTAGATGCATAGTAGGAGATAGGAAAACCTCCCCCTGACCAACAAGAGGGGAATGAGTACCATATGCAATCTGTATTGAACGGCCATGAGGAATGTCCCTGTAGGACGCAAGTCTCTCTCGATCTCGGCAGAGATGATTTGTGGCACCAGAATCTATAATCCAATCAGAGATATCATGAGAAGATGTAAATGCAGTAGCACTACCTGAGATACTAGCAGTAGCAGAGGAACTGGCAGATGTTGTAGCAGCAACATCTGAAGGTCCACCAGAAGAATCACCAGATGATTGTGGCATAATATCACGTAGACGTGCCACAAGTTCCTCAAAAGGATTGTCTGATCATTCAATATATATAGATATGTCCCAAGTTTATGACATGTGCAAGAGATGGAGTGATTCCAGTGGAAATATTGGCCTCTTTTTAAATGAGAAACTAATATGTATATATATATAGATATACATTTTTTTTCAGAATGGATTCCAAAGTAAATAAACCAGATCCTGCTCCAGACCTTCTTAATCATAACCACAGACCTTATTCCCTTAATTATATCTCATGGATGGCAGTAAATGGGGTGTAATTAGACATGCATGGCAGCAAAGAATGGGCTGGTGATGGTACCTTGGTTTCTCCCACAATTTGGAGATGGAATGAAGAGTATCAACCCTCCAATTGTAAGGAGCAGCAGTCTCTTGATATCTAGACAACAGCAGCTTGCTGTTGCAAGAGTGAAGCAGAAGGAAGGGGGTCTCCATGCTTTAAAATAATGCTGGATCGTGATCTCCATCAGCTAAAAAGGAAGCACCAATAGCCCTCTCGGTGGAAAAGATGGAGAAAAATGGGCAAAATTAGAAGGGTGGAGGTTGGGGTTATATAGACAAGGAAAAAGGCCAAGTGTTGGGTCACTTTAGGCAAATGGATGGAGAAGGAAAAGCATGTGGCTAGATTTTCTTTCTTTTTTTTAACCGTAGCAGTCTGTACACGGTAGCAGAAAATTTCAATTTATATTTATATATATATATATTATTTTTCTTTTGTTTATTTAAGATGTAAAAAAAATGTCCGTAAGGGCACCTCGAGCTTGCGATTTCAACACGCAATATCTCAATATGACCGTCTTTGAATGACGATCAATATGAGTATAATATTGCTATACTTCTGATCGGGTTTTGAATGGCCGAAAATTTCGAGATACGGTTTCGGTTTGGGATTAAATTTTGTGAATTTAAAATACCAAACGACTTCCGATTAGCGAAAGGTCGATTTCGTTGGTCTTCTTTTGTCGAATCGGATCTCATGGCGATCTCGGTTCGTTTCGCGATTTCCGAATTTGCGTCGCGGCTTTTTCGCGGCACGCATTACGATGCGATAGATTTTTGATTGATTTCGCCCTTACGACTTTTGATTCACAATCAATTGATCGTTTTAAGTTGTTTGGTATTGACCAACAACTTTATTGGGTTCATCGGACCCAAATCGGGTCAAGTTCGGGTTTGCGTGAATCCCGGATGTTACACCACCTTAGCATTTTCATTTTTGTTGTTATTTGTCTGCACATGTATATGATTTGTAGGACAACATTCAAATCCATAGAGCATAGCAAGTCTTACAGCTGCTTTGTAATACATTTCATTTGTCACATAGAATAGTTGACGCTCCTCTCCACTTCAGTCAACCTGTATTTATTCTATGGGTTCGTTTGGTAGCAGGGTTGGGCAGGGTTGGGTTGGCCTAACCTGGGGTACCCCTCCTTCCAAACATCCCAATCCTCCTCACAGTTTACTATTCACAGGGGTACCCCAACCCAACCCAACCTTGCCCAACCCTGCAACCAAACAAACCCTATGAGTAGTATCTCCGTCGATTTCCCCAATCATATAACATAACTGATACCAAGTATTTAAAAGAATCTTTCTTCTGAATGCAATCGTTTCCAATCTTCACCCTGATTCCTTCACTATTACTTACATCAAAGGTGCACTCCATATATTCGATCATAGCCTTACTTATACGAAATCCATTAGTCTCTGTAGAGATACATGTTATGATTATTTGTATTGCTTCATATTTTCTATTTTCTTATGGACTCTTGATGTAATTTACCCATAGGCTACTCCCCGATATAAGAAAGTCTCAGGCGTATGGAATAAACATGTCTCTTATTTTTTCCCAACATGGTATCAGAGCGATGGTCCTAGACCGGAGTTCTCGAACCAAACCCTAACCCTAGCCCCCACCTCCAAGCCCTCTGCATGCTGCCCCCTAGGTCGTCGGCCATGCGCGCCCTTCAGCGCGTCGCCCCCCCAGGCGCTCCCTCCGTGCACCCCCCTCGGCCCCGTGCGCCCTCTTCGACGCCCCTCGGCCTCCCGCACGATCCTAGCTCCGTGTACCGCGTGCTCCTCCGGCGCTCCTCGGCACTCTGTGGGCCCCTCCGCGCACACCTTGGCCCTCTATGCGCTGTGACTCAGCTGCGTACATCTCGGCTATGTGTATCGGCAGTGCGTGCATCTCACCTATTGCACGTCGCCTCTCTTCCTTTGGGCCTCTTAGGCCTCGTGCACAGCCCCACGTCCTAGGGTTCGGCCAACCCTAGGGTATCTTCGTCATCAAGGAGACTTTCGCCCACGTCTCCACGTTAATGGGTTTGGTTGCTTGAGTTTACACATACGACTGAACCCGTGAATGTCAGTGTAGACAATCATATCTTCAGTCTATAACCCTAGTCTTCTATTATCATCATGTCAGAAAGCAAGGCAGATATCCCATCGACAGGTGCCTTCAGAGGTCCTGCGCTTATTGTGAAGATGGACGGGTCAAATTACGAACTATGGGCAATGCAGTTCATGAGATAAATCATGAAGTCGACCGGTAATAAGCATATTCTTGCTGAGGAAGATCATGCTGAGAAGACTGGGGTCAACGTCTCATGGGAGGCAGATGATGCATATGCCAAGGTTTGGCTATCAGGAACATTAGCAATTGAGATTGCAAATGATATTCTCCATCAGCCCATTGCAAAAGCAATGTAGGATATCCTGGCTGCTACCTATTCACGGGCAAAGAATGAGACGAAGATTCTGCAACTCCAATATGACATCTTCACAATCAAGCAGAATGGACAGCCTCTACACTCATTATACACGTCTTTACGTGGAATGTTTGAGAAGCTTTACAGCTTCATGCCTCTCATAGCCACTCCTGAGCAACAGAAGACCTACCGGAATGCCACTATGGTTGGTGTATTCCTGGCAGCCTTTGATCCAGAGTACGAGGCAGCACGTTCCCAGATCTTGGCAGATTCTACTATTCCTCCGATGGAGGAAGCCTTTCACAGACTGAGTTGTATTATTGTTCCTTCAACTACTGCCAATCAGACCGCCTCAGCTATGGCACCATCTCGAGGTCGTGGGGGTCATCATTAGTTTCGTGGTCGTGGACCTCGAGGCAAAGGGGTCGCGTTCGGCCATTATGCACTTTCTGCCACCGTTCTGGACATGCTGATGATACATGTTATTCCAAACATGGATTTCCTGCTTCTGCACGAGTAGCTGAGCAGATTGAACCTCCATCTGCTTCCTCTTTAGATCAACGATTTGATGATCTTGTAGCTCGTCTGAGGGGTATTATTCCTCCATCAGGTCCTATTGCATCAGCGCCTACATCTAAGGGTCATTCTGATGTTGCTGCTTCTGCATCTACCAGTACCTCAGGTAGTACTTATGCATTCACTAGCAATAGTGGATCTGATACTTTAGAGTGGATTATGGACTCTGGTGCCACACATCATCTGTGTGGTGACCAAGGTCTACTTACAGCCTACCAACAGGTTCCTCCAGGCCGTACTGTGGTTATTGCTAATGGGACGCACTCCCCGATTATAGTGTCAGGGGGAAATTGGCCTGACACCATCTACGCACCTTAAGAATGTGTTGCACGCACCTGATTTTTCTATGAATTTGTTATCCATTAGCCAACTTACAAAGGATTTACATTGTCGAGCAATTTTTTATCCATCTTCTCTCATTTTTCAGGACATCCTTACGGGCAACGTGATTGGGCGTGGCTATGAGCAGGGTGTCCTATATCGTCTCAGTCGGACCCCATATACCGGAATCTCCTCTCTTCCTGCTGGACATGTCTTTCCACATATGTGACACTTGCGCTTTGGCCATTTACCGCTTCAGAAATTGTGTCGTGTTTTACATCAGGTTTCACCTCACACGTCCATCCAATGTGAGGCTTGTCAGTTGGGAAAGCATCATCGGTCTACCTTTCTCAGTCGTCAGAGTCAGAGTAGTAGCTCCAAGTTTGAGTTGTTTCACGTTGATATCTAGAGTCCTAGTCGTGCTCCTGATCATCAGGGACACAGGTTTTATATGATCATTGTAGATGATTTTTCTCGTGTATCTTGGGTCTTTTTGCTAAAGAATAAATCTGAAGCTGGGAATATTATCAGAAATTTCATAAATGAAGTTCGTAATGTCTTTTCTGCGTCTGTAAAGATTGTGAGAAGCGATAATGCCTTAGAATTTTGTATTCATACTCTTTCAAATTACTTTTCAACACAAGGGATTATCCACCAAACATCATGTGCCTATACTTCACAACAAAATGGAGTTACAGAAAGGAAACATCGTCATTTACTTGACGTCACCAGGACGTTTCTCATACAGAGTCATGCTCCTCATTCTTTCTGGGATGATGATGTCCTAACGACATGTTATCTCATTAATCGCATACCGTCGTCTGTCTTAGGTGAGAAGATTCCGTTCTCCCTTGTTTTCCCTGAAAAAGAATTGTTCTCTTACTCCATGTGTGTTTAGCTCGGTTGCCTTTGTCCACCAGTTGTCTCCAAGTATTGACAAGCTCTCTCCTAGGGCTATCAAGTGTGTTTTTGTCGGGTACTCTAGGACACAAAAAGGGTACAAGTGTTATGATCCGTTGCGCAGAAAATACTGTGTTACTGCTGATGTCACCTTCTTTGAGTCTGTTATGTACTTCTTTCCTACAGGTGATCGGTTGGTATCCTCAGACACTGATGAAGCAATATACATGCCACCACCACCTCCACCACTCCCTACATCACCTACACCTCCAGTTACAGTTCTTGTTCCTCCATTGCCATTCCACTATACCCGTCGACCTACTTCTGCTCATGGTCACCGCTCATCATTTAGCTCGCCTGAGGTATGTTCTGAGAATATAATCAATAATGACGAATCT
Source organism: Ottelia alismoides (assembly GCA_037367405.1). Classification (NCBI taxonomy): domain Eukaryota; kingdom Viridiplantae; phylum Streptophyta; class Magnoliopsida; order Alismatales; family Hydrocharitaceae; genus Ottelia; species Ottelia alismoides. The sequence continues at coordinate 186,912 of JAZKJV010006092.1, forward strand.
AATTATTTACCTGAGCAGGCTGTGTTACAGAGGACAGATGAGGATGCAGGTGATTTGGATCTACCTATTGCACTTCGGAAACAGAAGCGTAGCTGCCGTCATATCCTAGCATCCACAATTTCTTTTGATCGTCTATCTGGGGAATTCAGGAGCTTTGCCATTACACTATATGCAGTGGATATTCCACGGAATTAACAAGATGCATTGAAGGACAGTAGATGGCGTTTAGCTATGGAAGAAGAGATGGTTGCTCTTCAGTCAAGAGGTACCTAGAGCCTTGCACCTACCAGTGTGTCTACAGTGAGTTGTAAGTGTGTCTTCACAGTTAAGCAGAATGTAGATGGCAGCATTGACAGGTACAAGGCACGCCTGGCTGCTCGTGGGTTTACACAGACATATGGGGTGGATTATCTTGATACATTCTCGTCGGTTGCTCGTCATTCCACCTTACGGATCCTTCTTTCTGTTACAGTTACTCGTGATTGGCCATTATTCCAATTAGATGTTAAGAATGCATTTTTATATGATGACTTGCAGGAGGAAGTCTACATGCAACAGCCACCTGATTTTGCTGTTGAGGGGGGAGTATTCTAAGGTATGTAGACTTCATAAGGTCATCTATGGCCTTAAGCAGAGCCCTAGAGCTTGGTTCCAGAAGCTCTCAGACTTGTTTGAAAAACAGGGGTACATACGTTCCAATGCAGATCATTCCCTGTTAATACAGAAAACATCTAGAGGTATTATTGCAATTATGGTGTATGTGGATGATATCCTGATTACAGGTGATGATGGACAAGGAATTCAGAGAGCGAAAGAAATGTTGGGTCGTGAATTTGTCACCAAGGATCTTAGAGTCCTTAGATATTTTTTGGGATTAGAGTTCGCCAGAAATCCATATGGACTTGTAATGACCCAGAGGAAATATGTCACTGACCTGCTGAGTGAAACAGGAATGCTTTGATGCCGACCGACCACTACACCTATGGATCCGAGCATGAAATTATATGATGATGACACTGATGAGGTGGATAGGAGAAGATACAGAGAACTGGTGGGAAAACTTCTTTATGTTACCGTTACCAGACCCGATATTTCTTTTGTTGTTAGTCGGGTGAGCCAGTTCATGGAGCAACCACGTCAGGTACATATGGATGCTATACATATGATACTCAGGTATCTTAAATCATCTTCAGGTGCAGGTTTATTGTTCAAGAAAGAAAAGGAGATTACTATCTCAGCGTGTGCAGATGCAGACTACGCAGGATGTCCCAAGGATAGGAAGTCCACCACTGGATTCGGTGTATATGTTGGAAAATCTCTTGTCTCATGGAGAAGCAAGAAGCAAACTGTTGTAGCCAGATCCAGTGTTGAGTCTGAATATAGGGCTATGGCCCAGGTTAGTACAGAAATGATGTGGGTGAAAGATGTCCTTACAGATCTATATATAGAAGTCCTACTTCCTATGGCTCTGGAATGTGACTATCAAGTAGCTATATTTATTGCCAATAATCCAGCATTTCATGAACGAACCAAGCACATTGAGGTTGATTGTCACTATATACGAGATATGATTCAGAAGGTTTTATTTCTACGTCTCATGTTAGCTCAGGGGACCAAATTGTAAATATCTTTACCAAGGCGTTACTTAGAGGGCCATTCCAGAAGTGCTCGTCCAAGCTGAACATGTCGACATCTATGCTCCATCTTGAGGGGGAGTGTAGAGATATATGTTATGATTATTTGTATTGTTTCATATTTTCTATTTTCTTATGGACTCTTGATGTAATTTACCCATAGACTACTCCCCTATATAAGAGAGTCTAGGGCGTATGGAATAAACATGTCTCTTATCCCAACAGTCTCTAAGGTATGTTTCCACATCTCATGCATCTCATTTACTCCATCTATAGTCTCATCAATCAACACAATATCATCGGTAAATAACATACATCAAGTTATCTCATCCTGGATGCAACTAATTAACTCGTCTATAATCCTATTTATCAAAATTATCAAATATGCAACTATGGACGATTAAAATATACATCAACTAATTCATTATATATAAATTTATAAAAAAAAAATTGAGTGAGAACAAGACATATAAAATCGCATTTCTAAGAAATGATTTTGTGTTTTCACCAATAAACGACTTGTTTGATGCATCCACTAGTACACTTATATTGCAAATCTCTTCATGAATACATGTGGTTTGGGGCTTCTTATATAACCCTATAGACAGACCGGGGTCCAAATTATATATGATGTGGGACTAAACAAGAGAGCATGGTAATTGGATCTTGGATAGATGCAATTACACAGTAATTACATACTCTAATACTCCACGTCAAGCTAGAACTAAAAATCTAAGGTTTGAAACAAAAGAAAATATACACAATACATCTTCACTCGATACGTCTGAGAGAGATGAGAGGGAACCCGCTCGGAGTAGTGGTTGTTGGGACAAGACCTACACGAGGATGAGTTTACAACGATCAGAACGTGCATGTAGTAGAGTCATTGTGACGATTAGAATGTGCCTGGAATAGAGTCGCTCTAGGAGAAGGGTAAGGAAGAGAGTAGTCGCACTAGAACAAGACTTGTGTGAAAGTAATCGATGTTCGGGAAGATGGAGGGAATGTGATAGTAATCTGAAGCAAGCTTGCAAAAGTCTACTGACTAGGCCGACTAGTCGGCCTGCTAATTGAGTCTGGGGGATAGTCGACTCGACTAGGCCTAGTCGGCCGACTAATCGGTCGAATATTACATCAAGGTTTTATTTTTTTTGCTTTTTTTAAAAGCAAAATTATTCTAATATACTTCATGTTATATTTAAAGTCAATTATTTCTTTTGTTTCATTATGAATGTACAGAAAATGTACAAATCTATGTTAATATATAAGCAAACTTATTCTAATATGCAATAATGTTATAGTTAAATCAATTACTTCTTTTGTTTCATTATGAAAGTATAGAAAATGTACAAATCTATGTACTAAAATGATTTATATATTTAAAATAATTAAAAATTTCAAAACCGACTAATGGACGACTAAATCCGATTAGTTATCCGATTGTCGATTAATCCTTAGTCTGTGACCCCACCGACCGAGTCCTGACTACCTCTTTCTACAACCTTGATCAGGAGTGTTGGTCTTTATGTTGTGGATGACAGTAGGAGTCCGAGATGATCCCATGTAGAGAAGTCCATTTGGAGTAATTGATGTCAAACATCATAAGTAGAGTGTTCGTCTCTCATATGCAGATCTCGAGAGTTGGCCTCTCATATACATCAACTCTGAGAATAACCTCGCACATATCTTGTGGGGGCCTAGACTTGATTCTTTTAAATGACTTTGGAGATGAGATCGCTTCCTGAAGAGCCAGGAGTAGAAGATGATAAACACGATAGAAAACCTGTAGATACATCTCATCTGAAATAATATGCCAGCCTCTCTCCACCTTTCTCTCATACTTGTCAGAATAAGAACATAGATAATCAAGTTACGAGAAACATAAAACATGTATTTTTATTCTCAGTTTTCTTTTCTTTTAAGCCGTCTTTTTTCCTCCTTGTTTGCCATAAGTCACTTTTTTAAATCGGCTTTTCCTTTTTTCAATTAGCTCTTTTTTTAAGCACGCCCCTTTGGGCTTTTCTCTTCTCTTTTTTTACTATTGGTTTGTTGGGGCAAACTGAATAACAACCCCACTTTCATCATCTTCTTTCTCTCTTTCTTGTTTTTTATAGTTGTGGCCCACTTGGGTCCAGAATACCCGATTTTCCACTCTTTTTTAATACAATCGATCTCCCTCACTCCCCTCATTTTTTAAAATAAAACCAAAGGGGGTCCCCCAAACAAATGCATCTCCCCCATTAGGATTCGCCAAAGGAACCCATTATTCCCCTTTTTTGCACCATTGTCTATCCAGGATCGCGGAGGAGGTACGCCTACGGAAAGGCTACCAAGGAGATCATCGAGGGGTCTGTGAGGTCCGAGCCGAAGGTGGTGTTGCCACACTCCTGGAGATGATGAAGGAGATCTTTCGCCATGAACTAGGTCTTCAAGTCGAGGTCTTATGGCTTCGCGGTGAGGGGTTGTTTCTTCTCTTAGAGATACACCCCATCAGAAGGATCATAATGGTGGAGAGGGTGCACCGCCTGCGTGAGGTGTCTCGGAGATGGCCCGTGTGTTTTATCGCACACGAAGGGAGCAGCCTGGAGATCTGTGTACACGATTAGCATTGCATGGAGAGGTTGCACATGGAAGTGGTGTAGCATGGGGGCTCTTTGCAAGTTACCCGAAGGAGGTGCCTTTGTGTGGGATTCAATCTCATGTATGATCTGCATGGAGATCTACCTAGAGAGTAATCGCCTCCAGGAGTGGAGGCGCTGGTCACTAGTAGGGTTCTGGGGCCTAACCGTCGTGTGGAGATGGTTGCATGATCGTGCTTTACATATCAACTCACATTATAGGTCGCAAATGGCCTATAGATGGCTGGATATGACTGCATTTCGCCATGGGTCGAAGAAGAAACACTGGGGGCATTTGGAATGGGGGCTATCCTTGGGCTATCCATCTAGTGGGGTAGTCCTAGTTAGTGGGATGTCCATGAGGATAGCCATGTGGTATAAAAAATGTTCATTCATTATAATGAATGGGTAGTTTTTGGAGGCGTGGTCCTAATTTAATGGGTTGGACCTCCACCCCTCTTAGGAAACAGAGGATGGTTGAGGGATCCTACCAAATGGAGGAACATCCTCCATTCTAAAGATGAACCCAAAATGTGATGGTTGACCAATAATGCTCCTCATAAATTTAATAATATGAATAATAATAATAATTGAATGAATCAAGTCTCCCAAAAATCGACTAGCTCGATATCATGTTGAAATAAATCAAGAACAATAAGCACGCGAAGTTTTACGTGAAACTCTACTAAATAAGGAGCAGGATGAAATCACGAGAGAATGTCTCTCTAGAGAAAGATTTTCTATTGTGAATCTCTCTATGAATACGGGGGCGTGGGGCTTCTTATATAACCCCACAAACAAACCGGAGTCAGATGTACTTATGATGTGGGACTAAACAAGAAAGCAGGGTAATTGTTTATTGGAGATATCCAATTACACATCAATTACATAATCTAATACCTTTATTATGTCAAAGTTTCCTTCATCTTTTGCATGGTGACATCTTGTTCATAGGACATCCTTGGGAAACAACCTTAGACCCATAATCTCCCACGTAATTTCTTTGCAAAAAAAGATAAATTGTAGAGAAATTTAATATCAACAAATTCAAGGCACAATGTAAAATTCCTCGCCACTTTATTGTCTATCATCCAAGACAGAGCAGTCCCCATCCAAAATCATACAGAACAGATCAACAAAATGTTGTCTCAATTCTATTTGAACTTCTCATGAATTTACGTTTAGTCCCTATTCTTAGCATCAAAAGATCTTCAAATAATGTCAGGTCGACCCTGAGCCATTATCAGTATTCACCTTACTATAAGCAGAATCAAAGATCGTCCAGCATGCTAATGGATTTTCAAGCAAGTATTAAACATAAAAATTCATCATTACCTGCTTAAAGTATCCATAAACCAATGCCACAGTCCACAAGGAATTTTTCAGATGATTTCTAATTCCTCGAGTCAAGAATTCGTTCCACACAAACATGGTTTCATAAGCACTTTCCCCTTTCTGACTATCAGAGAAGTTCTTCTGAAGGCTGAGCATGACATGAAAGGAGTAGCTGAAGAAGAAATCCTTTGTCAGATCCACCATGCATAGAAGCTTCTTGTACCTATGAAACAAAGAAGCAACAATTAAGCCATCTAAGAGGAAAATTGTAAATGAAAATTGCGACCATTTGTTGAAGTGACATCGACCACACATGAAATGTAGCAATAGGCCCCCAAGGTTTTGTTAAAAAAACAGTAATAAACTAGTGTTTGGTCCTAGTCAATATCTAAAACAAATCAGACCACAATACTTTAATTGATTAAAAAATCAGATCTTTCTTTTTTGGAAAACCAAAGAAGATAAATGATCAGCCAAATTTCACTAATTTAAAAGAGAAAAAAAGCGCAGTTAATGTTGTGTATCATCATTCCAAGAACTCCAGTAATGGCAAACCAACTACTAGACATTCTTACAATACGGACTAACTATCTCAAATAAGACTTCATTCCTTTGCATCCAAATGGCACAAACCACCATGAGAGGCCTGGTTGCCTCTCCTTTTCAATGCAAGCAACTCATTTGTTTTATATTTGTTCTTTTCTTAAACTATGCGAAAAGGACTCAAAAGAGTTGCTCAATATTCTTTTACTCGTCGCAGGAAAGGGGGCAGCATCTGTCAGCTCAAGAACCCAATGATTCCTATAAACCTAAACCTTGGAAGAGGAACATGCATACCCTACTCAGAATCTAACAAGATGACAGGTTTGGATACACAGAATGAATAACTCATTCATCTTATTCTGGCCGTTTTTCCTCGAGCTGGAGCATAGGCACCAGTCATGCTCAAATTGCACCAGCAACATTTGATTTTCTAAGCTAATATGAGCAGTGTCGACGAACCATTTCCGAATTAAGTCTCCTCAGTAATGGTGGTCAACCTCCGTGTGCTTGGTTATAGTATGAAAGAACAGATTGTTACCCATATAAGCTCAACAATGACATGTGTCACATGGTATTTAGACTCTGCACTAGTGCACACAAGGTTAACTCCCGCATAGGTGCATAGTAATAGACTTCATGTATTTGGGGCAGCCTCCATAGTATGCAAAGCATTTTTGGTAAATATCAGTCCAATTTCTGGACAAGACTTGAGATATCTCATAGCATTATGGTCGCCTTCCAATATGTTTATAGGTGTTTTCTCAGCATCACAGTTGCCTTCCAATATGTTTGTAGAGGTTTTCAAATGAATTGAGGTTGCATTGAGGTTGCTGACTTGTATGTAATGGAAGAGGACGAAGGGGTCAATGTAGAGGCCACAGATTTTAGATAGTGGGACACTATTTTCTCGATCTGCTTGGCCGCTATTTCTTAAGGGTGGACCGGTGTGGTGCCAAATGTCATTATTTTTTTATTTTGTCTCCATATTATTGTTATCTTTTTGTCTATTTTATATGTTATATGTTTCTCTGGGTACTTATCATGTAATTAACCCAAGGGCTTTTCTCTTATATAAGAGAGCCCTCGGTCTATTCTAATGATATGAATCATTTTTTTCCCAACATGGTATCAGAACAACGGTCCTAAACCGGGGTTCCCTTACTGATGCAAAATAGAGTTTGCGCGGCGACGGAAAATATTTTTGACGGTGGAATTTTCGGTAGAGAAGAAAAGGAGGGGTTGAGAAGAGAAAGCTCGTCGGGAATACGAGGGGAAGAAGCGCGAAGATTGCGTAGGGGGAGAGAGACGAGAGAGGGAGATAAAGAATAAATCTCAATTTCTATATCAACTGAACTATCTAACACAGTAGCCAATCATCCCTTTATATAGGAGGGATGAGGTTACAAAAATAGAAACTCGAATTCAAATTGAAACTAATTATCCTAACTTGACTCTAACCGACTAACCGACTAATTTGAAATTCAAATCTTCAACTAATTAATTGAGATCACAGGCGATCTCGTTTATTTAATTAAAAGCACGACAACTCAAATAAACGTAAATAAAATTAGCGGATAAAAATTAAATAAATGCAGCCCTATATTTCCATTTCACGCTGCATCAACTCTCCTCCGCTTGAAAAATTCGTCTCCTGACGAATTGCTGGATCTGCAGGCTTGGAGGTGGATAAATCCGAATCGGCGCCCTTGATCATCCCGTGAAAGAACTGGTGAGGACCGAATGGTGGGATCCATGCGTGTGGGATGCGAGTGTTGGCGACGTGGACTTCGTGGCGGAAGAGTAGGTGTGGCGCGCAGGCGGCCTCCCATCCGGGTTTCATTCCTTTGTCATGGTGCTCGAAGAACTGATGGGGCATCTTCATAACGATCAACTCGGCCTTTGGAGAGCCCATAGTAAAGCAATAGCACAAGGAGAATAGAGGAGGAGATGTGTCCAGGGAATTAAGGCATGGGGCCTTTAAATAGGTGTAACCCAAGATCCTAATCCTAATAAGGTAAGGAGGCCACCCAAATTTCTTCTTATCAGCACTCCTCTTTAAACATTTCTACAGCAGGGGGGTGGGTTGCAATTTTTGTACCCCTTCAATGAAACTAACCTCGTAAAAGGAGTTTTTGAGTTTTCCCTTTGAATAAAAACTTTTGCATGGGGAAACTTTCTTGTAATTTTCCCAAATTAACTCCCAATCCCGGATCGTATGGGATTGGAAGCCCTTTGAGGGAAGACGCCCATCAAGGGTTTCGATCCCCTGTGAATAGCAGCGGCAGCGGATGGTTCGGCCCCAAGAGCTACGCAACCAATGGTGGTGGGCAGGGAAACGGCAGCAGGATGGTGGCGAGGGGAGCAACATGTAACAACAGTGGGGTAAGGGAAACAAGGGCAGCGAAACCGAAGGTCGGGCGGGGGTGGGTAGCAGCAGCGGTGGCGATGGGGTAGGGTGGCGGGATGTCAGCAGGGGGTGGGTTGGGGTTGGTGATGAGAGGGTGGTGGCGGAACAGGGGGGCAAGGTGAGGGGGAGGCGGCCCGTAGAGGGTGGTGGCGATGAGAGGAAGAGGGAGTAGCGTAGCTGGCACGCGGGAGAGAGGCGCGAGGCTGCGATGAGGTGCGAAGGCGAGGGAAGGAAAGGCGGAGGAAGGAGGGGAAGGGTGGTGGTGAACTGGGGCGATTTGCCGAGGGTGCAACTGTAGCGATTGGGAGACTTGGAATTGCGCGTGCAGCGGGAGAGGGTGAGGGACCTGTGGGGGTATCAGCGGGAGGAGGTGGCGACGGTGATGCGGTAGGGGGGTTCGTCGATGATGCCGGGATGGCAAGCAGGGGTTTGGCAGTGGTGACGGGGCGGGGGGGCTTGCGGGGGTTGCAGGAGGGGTCGCTGGAGTTGCGGGACGAGGTGATTGTGGCGATGGTGGGTCTGTGGCTGGGGTTGCGAGCGCGGCAGGAGAGGTACAGGTGCTGGAAGAGGGTGCAGGGGCTGGGAGGACATAGCAGGGGCTATCGGGAGTGGCGAGGTTGAAGTAGAGGGTACCTGGGATGATTCCGGTGGTGCTAGGGCGATCAGGGGGCATAGTGGAGTTGATTCCGAGAGCGGAATCTGATCTGGGGTGTGCTGGACAGCAAGCGGATTGTCATTTTTCCCTTCTGGAGCGATCTGGACAGCGATCGAATCCTCATTTAACGGCGAGATTTTCGTGATTTTCTTCATCGTGGATCCGGACAGCGGCTTTCACGTTCGAAGACTTTGATAGGGCGGCGCACATAGCCTTGAAATTAGCCACCATATCTCGACATTTGGACTGGAATTCTTGACATTTGGACTGGAGATCACGCAGTTCGTCCATCATCTCCTTGTCGTAAGCTTCGTGGGATCGTCGTTTCCGTTCCGATGAACGATGGCCCTTCGTTGCGTGATGATTGCATGAAATTTTGTATGGATCGACAGATCGTGAGGACGATATGTAAGCTATGCTCTGATACCAATTGATGCAAAATAGAGTTTGCGCGGCGATGGAAAATATTTTTGACGGTGGAATTTTCGGTAGAGAAGAAAAGGTGGGGTTGAGAAGAGAAAACTCGTCGGGAATACAAGGGGAAGAAGCGCGAAGATCGCGTAGGAGGAGAGAGATGAGAGAGGGAGATAGAGAATAAATCTCAATTTCCATATCAATTGAACTGTCTAACACAATAGCCAATCATCATTTTATATAGGATGGATGAGCTTACAAAAATAGAAACTTGAATTCAAATTGAAACTAATTATCCTAATTTGACTTTAACCGACTAACCGACTAATTTGAAATTCAAATCTTCAACTAATTAATTGAGATCACAGGCGATCCCGTCTATTAAATTAAAAGCACGATAACTCAAATAAACGTAAATAAAATTAACGGATAGATTAAATAAATGCAGCCCTATATTTCCATTTCACGCTGCATCACTTACCCCACCCAAAACCCTAACCCTACCCCCCCCTCCAGCACCTTCCTATGCTACTGTTGGGTGCTCCTGCATCTCACGCCATCGAGAAAGGTGCCCCACCGCAACGTCTAGGGCACAGCGCGGCTCCTCTGTGTTGATCAGAGATCTGATCTATCGTGCAGTTCGTGATATTGTTTGATTTCCATCGTGTAGTGCAGGTATAAACCTCGCACGGACACCTAGGGATGGTTGTATGAGTCTACAGATACAACTAATCCCTTCTATGGTTCTGTAGACACATTTTAACCTTGATTTACTCCTCGGTGTTCCGCGTTTCGGTTTCTTGATACGATGTCAGAAAACAAGGGTGACATTTTCTCCTCTTCCGGTGCCTTCAAGGGCCCGGCACCGATTGTGAAGATGGACGGGACTAACTACGAGTTATGGTCCATGCAGTTTCGTATCCTGATGCAGTGCCACAACAAGGAGCACATCCTGACTGATTCATAGCCGACAGACAAGATTGGGGCCAATGCAACATGCAAGCAGGACGATGTCTATGCTCGTATTTGGCTCTCTGGGACGCTAACCACAGAGATTGCTAATGACATCGTTAATCAGTCGACTGCAAAGGCTATGTGGGATATATTGGCAACCACATACGGCCAGGCCAAAAATAAGAGCAAGATTCTTCAACTGCAATTCGATATTTTCCCGACCAAACAGAATGGTTGACCGCTATACGCACACTTCTCTCATCTGAGAGGAATGTTTGAGCAACTACATAGCTTCATGCCGATTACCACCAGCACTGAACAGCAGCAGACATATCGAAATGCCACCATGACAGGAGTTTTCTTGTCCTCTCTTGACTCAGAGTACGATTCCGCTCGTACTCAACTTCTGACTGGAGAAACGATACCACCGATGGAGGAAGTATACAAGCGCTTGAGCAGGATTACTACCACATCCACTACTACGGTCCAGACGACTCCTTCTGCGATGGAAACTACTCGTGGCAAGGGGGTCGAAGCAGTTTCGTGGTCATGGACCTCGAGGTCGAGGAGGCAGCTGACATCGTGGTCCTTGTTCTCATTGCCATCGTCCCGGTCACTTTGAGGAGACATGCATTCAAAAGCATGGATATCCAACGTCTGCACGTGTTGCTGAGCAGACTGAGCATTCTAGTGCGCCTACTCCGGATCCACGTTTTGATGATATTGTCTCCAAGCTTCGAGACATGATGAGTACTCCTTCGACTCCGACTCCATGTTCAACAGATGTTGCAGCCACTGCCAGAGCATCATACAGTTCATCAGGTACTCATTCTACGTTTACATGTAGTGGCAGTTCAGATTTGACCGAATGGATTATGGATTCTGGAGCATCACATCATATGTGTGGAGATCGGACGTAGTTCGGTACATACAGATCTATCACACATGGCAGATACGTGGTTATTGCCAATGGGGTTCGACTACCTATTATTGGTCAGGGGAAGACTGTTCTAGCCCCCTCTATGCATCTTCAGAATGTTTTATATGCTCCAGACTTTCAGATGAATCTTTTATCAATTAGTCAACTTACAAAAGATTTACATTGTCGTGTCATCTTCGATCCCTCTTCTTTTGTTTTTCAGAACATACTAACTGGCAGGGTGATTGGTCATGGTCGTGACAAAGAGGATTGTATAAACTTGTCATACCTCCTTGTGCTGGACTTGCTACCATTTCTTCTGCATCTGTTTCTCCTTTCATGCGGCATCTTCGCTTTAGTCACCTTCCTCTCCAGAAGATGTGTTATGTGTTATAGCCAGTGTTCAGAAAGTCGGCCTAGGCGGCCGCATATGCGTAGGCGCCCCCCTACCGCACCGAGTATACTATACTCGGTCAATATGCGGGCCATGGAGTATATGCGGCCGAGTAATCCGCATATGCGGCCGCATATGCGGCCGCATATGTAATAGAGATGACTCTTCTCCATTACGGATGCAGCATGCCCCCTTTTAGGTTTGTCTTATTTATTGGTCATATGTTGTACAGTAAGAATGTTTTAATACTTTGGGCATAAAATTAGGTTGGTCATATGCATAGTACATAGTCATATGTTGTACAGTAACATAGGTTGGTCTTTTTATTAAAAAGAATGGTCATATGTTGTACAATAACACGTCTTTTTTATTTGCTATATGTTGTACATCAATACTATAACATATGTTGTACAATAACATATATATTTTTTAGTTGTCATATGTTGTACAGTAACTTATGTCTTTTTATGTGTCATATGTTGTACAGTAACAGTTGTAAAATAACATATGCCTTTTTATTTGTTATATATTGTACTGTAGCATGTCTTTTTATTTGTCATATGTTGTACATTAACATAAGTTATACTGTAACATATGCCCTTTTTATTTGTTATATGTTGTACATTAGCATGTGTCTTTTATTTGTCATATGATGTACAATAACATACAAATGTAGCTAATATATGGTATAGTTTATATATTATATTCTTGTTACCAAAAAATAAAATTTGGATATAATACTGCACAGATTTTATATTATTAATTTTTTAATTAATTTTAATTAAAATAATAGAAACCGCATAATCCGCATATACTTCCGCATATACTTCCGCCTACCCGCTTACTCGCTCCAGACCGCCTGACCGAACGAATACCGCATACCGACTTTCTGAACCTTGGTTATAGCAGATATCTACCCGTACTACATTGAATTATGAAGCATGTCAGCTTAGAAAGCACCATCTCTCCTCTTTTCCGAGTCGTTCGAGTCATCACAGTAGTCAGTCATTTGAGTTATTTCATTTCAATATTTGGGGTCCTAGTCGTGTTTCTGATCATCAGGGGCATCGTTTTTATATGATTGTTGTGGATGATTATTCTAGACTATCTTGGGTGTTCTTGGTAGAACATAAGTCTGAAGTTGGTGCTATCATTAAAACCTTTCTTATTGAAGTCAAAAATATATTCTCTGCCAATGTGAAATTCATTAATATGGATAATGCCTTGGAGTTTTTCACATTACATATATCAGAATTTCTCAGGTCTCTTGGAATTGTTCATCAAACCTCTTGCAATTATACTTCTCAACAGAACGGTGTAGCTGAACACAAACATCGTCACCTTCTTGATGTCACAAGAACATTATTGATCCAGAGTTGTACCCCTCATTCTTTCTGGGGGACGTTGTTCTCACTGCTTGTTACTTGGTGAACCGCATACCGTCCACCATGTTTGGAGAGAAGGTTCCCTACTTGATTGCATTTCCCGAGAAGGAACTATTCTCTCTCACTCCCGGAGTTTTTGGATATGTGGCCTTTGTCCATAATTTCACTCTTGGTCGTGACAAGCTCTCACCTAGAGCTGTCAAATGTGTTTTTGTTGGTTATTCTCGTACCCAAAAAAGGGTATAGATGTTTTGATTATGTATGCCGAAGATATTATGTGAGTGCTGACGTCACTTTCTTTAAGTCGATTATGCATTTCTCTCCTACAGGTGACAGGTTATCCAATACTATTTCTGGGGAGGATGTTGTTCCTCCACCTCCGTCTCCTCCACTATCCCAAACTGCACCTTAGCCTACCCCACCTCCACCACATCTACCTCTGTCTACTCAGTCAAAGTTCTTACCCCGTGTTTACACTCGTAGATCTTCTATATGGCACTAGAGTTTTGCATGATACACGGGATGAGTTGACTCTAGCAGACAGAATGGATGATGGTCTAGAGGTTCCTATTGCCATAAGGAAGCCTCGTTGCTAGTGTGTCACGTATCCTTTTGCTGCATATGTTTCTTTGGATCATCTTTCAGATGAGTACAAGAAGTTTGTAGTGGGACTCTCTGTTGTTACTATCCCACGTACATATCAGGAGACGAGGATAGTAGGTGGTGACTTGCAATGGAAGAGGAGATGGTTGCTTTGAGGTCACGAGGGACGTGTAGCATTGTTTCTGCTCCACCAGGTACCTCTGTTGTAAGCTGCAAATGGATATTTACAGTCAAGCAAAGGGCAGATAACAGTGTGGATCGCTACAAGGTAAGACTTGTGGCATATGGATTCACCCAAACCTATGGGGTCGATTATCATGATACTTTTCTCCCGTGGCCAGACATTTGATACCACGCATTCTTCTTTCCGTTGATGTTTCACGAGAATGGCCTTTGTACCAGCTTGATGTGAAGAATGCATTTCTCTACGGGGATCGTTAGGAGGAAGTTTATATGCAGCAACCACCAGGGTTTGCTACTGAGGGGGAGTTTCATAAGGTGTGCAGGCTCCACAAAGGCGATTTATGGCCTGAAGCAGAGTTCGAGAGCTTGGTACCAAAACCTATCGGAGTTGATAGAGCACCAGGGGTTTGTGCGGCAATACAGCATGAAGTCAACAAAGACGGACACGTTTTTCAATTTTAATCTGTTAATTAGAGGCTAATTTTATTTATGTTTAATCAGGTCGTTGCATTTTCAAATAAAGAGATTGTGTGTGATCTCAATTTAATTAGTTAGAGTCAATTAAAGATTTGAATTTATTTCAAATCAATTAGTTAGTAGGTTAGATTCAATTAGTATAAGATAGAGTCTCATTTAAATTTGAAATTTGAAATTTCTTTCTGGTTATGTAATCACATCCCTCCTATATAAAGGGATGGTAGCCTATTGTTTGTAAACAGATCAAGGTCAGATTATAATTAAATTTGAGATTTTATCTCATATCTCCTCTCTTTATTTCTCCACCCTCACGCAATATACGCGATTCTCTTCTCTAAAATCCCTCGTTCTCCGACGAGTTTTCACCTCTCAACCACTCTATTTTCTTCTTTACCAAAAATACACAACTAAATTAATGTTACGTCGTCGTAAATTACCGATTTGCATCATGATGCAGCACGAAGTCAACAAATAGGACCTCATTTTTTATTTTTATCCATTAATTAGAGGCTAATTTTATTTACGTTTAATCAAGTCGTTACATTTTCAAATAAAGAGATCGTATATGATCTCAATTTAATTAGTTAGAGTTAATTGAAGATTTGGTTAGAGTCAATTAGGATAAGATAGAGTCTAATTTGAATTTTAAATTTAAAATTTCGTTTTGATTATGTAATCACATCCCTCTTATATAAAGGGATGGTAGTCTATTGTTTGGAAACAATTCAAGGTCAGATTACAATTAAATTTGAGATTTTATCTCATATCTCCTCTCTCTATTTCTCCTACCTCATGCGATCTATGCGATTCTCTTTTGTAAAATCCGTCGTTCTTCGACGAGTTTTCTCCTCTCAACCACTCCATTTTCTTCTCCACCAAAAATCATCAATCAAATTAATTTTCAGTCGTCGTAAATTACCGATCTGCATCAGGAAGTGTCGAAGTGTGCATCATTATGAGTAATTGGATCCCTTCAGGGTCCAATTACCATATCCACGTGTTTAGTCTCACATCTATTGTTAATGGGACTCTATGCAATCAATGGGGCTATATAAGAAGCCACACACCCATTGTATCAGTTGAGAAAAGTGAATAGAAAATACAAGCCCTTCGAGGTAGTTCTGTCGTGGTTTCATCCCGCTCCTTATGGAGTAGGGTTCCACGTTAAATCCAAGGTTTTAAATCTCGATTTCGTAATCATTTCGAGGTGGTGAAAAAATGAAACAATTTCAAAATTTTAATGAAATTTCGGTCAAAATCGCCCTAGATTTGTGAAGGAATGGTCCATATCGAGATTTCGGTGGTGTGTCGAAACCAAACTTTCGACAAAATTTCTCTGCAATTTCATGGAATTTGAAACATTGGTTAAATCCAGGTGTTATTTATCGTTCTTATTTGTTTATCTCTGATATTACGCTTTCGCATTATCATTTTCCACATACACATCGTGTGGGGGTTATAGTAAAAAAATGAAAAAGGTAGTGGCATGTAACCATGATTCACATGTTGATAAATGTAAAAATGCCATTTAAAAGCATAAAAAATATCAATTCACCTCACAAAAGGCTCGGCCACTATCCTTGCCTTGGGACTTTTACTGACTACTGCCATTTTAGATAGCAAGTACCCCACGAGTTGTCAATACCAGTTTTCATCGATAACAGACTGAGGACTTAAGCACATGACGTTACAAATAGTATTATACCTGATTTCTCTCTAAAAATAGAAAGGGCTACCCAAGAGGTGGAGTAACCCCTACAAAGAGATAGGAGAAAAAGGCTATCTGAAGCATGCAACCGTCACTATAGTTGGAATAAGTGATGCGCCATATTGCAATGAGGACGTTGCAAATATAAGTGAGACGTTAAATCCCTTAACCAACAAGATATAATCCTAACAGTGTAGTATGTCTATTTCTTCTTGGCAGATCTAAAAACTCTTCGTAGATTGAATGTTGATTCTGATGAATTAGAAACGTGTACACTTCTCCCTTCCCACAGATCATGTTCCGGGTGAGTTTACAGTTCATTTGGTATAGTGAAATTATCAGAAGAAGATCCACTTGCTACAAGGGTAGCTAATAACCATTTAAAAATTTGTGCATAACATCAAAAAATGTGCAAATAACCTGTTCTCATAGGTAGCCTCGGAAGCAGTAGGAGCCACTCTGGAACTTGATATTGTTACAATTCTGCTCTCCGTAACGGTGTATATAACATGGCCACAGATTTCGCCAACGGGCCTTCTTTTCGTTATGAGCAGCATATAGTAAGGTCCCAAAAACTTGGCAAACCCTGGAAGAAACAAACCCAATGAATAAGTACCATCGAAATCTCTGATTTCCATGACAAATCCAACCCATACCAATAATGCCGTAACAGTTGGTAACAAACTTCAACCCCCCGGTCGACTTGTTCCCTTCATGGATCCTCTTCAACAACTCTCTGCATTCCTTTGCAGAGTACACGGTCTCATCCTCGCAGAGGTTCAGCTCAGAAGGCTCCAGCCTATCAATCTTCAGCACCCTCTTCGATCCTCCTTCCTCGTCCATCCCTATCATATAGAAATTCTGCAGCTTACAAGCATCGTATAACATAACATATTCCATGGAATCATCATCTAGCACTTGACCAATTGCTAATTGCTCGAGTATCAACATAAAAAGAACGAAAAAATGCACAATTGGCCTCACCGATCGCGTCTCGTAGAGCTCGAATTCCTGGAGGTGCCGTTCGCGGCCTCCGCGCCCATCCTCCGGCGGCGGCTTTCCACCCGCCGCCATCCACCCCCACCTCCGTCCCGATCGCTCCTCCTGCTTCTCAGATCACGCCCCCACATCCCCCACCTCCTCGATCGCCCACAAACCCGCCGAAATCAACACGCGGTTGCTTCAAATACAGCATCCTCCCCTTACAAGATCCTCCCTTCCACCCTCTGAGCTCGGGAAAACGACGAGAATCGGAAGCCTCGTGATCTCCCACGGGAATGGGAAGATCTTCGCACGAAAAGCGGAAGAAAGGGATCGAGGTGGCACGAAAGGGCTCCGAGATCCGGAAGGGGCAGGACGAGGCGAGGGATTGATTTGATGTGTTTCAGGTCTGCGGCGGAGAGTCCATCCGCGCAAAATTAAGTTATTATTAATCGGGTGTTACTAGATAATCGGATGGGAATTTGGGTTAATGATCACGATGCTGTCGAGATCCGACGGTGTGGAAAGAATAAATGGGGCTCGGGCAGTTGGGTGTTGGCAGGTGGGGGTGCCTTCAGGGCGGTTATCTCGGCCGTTGGTTTCCCGTTCATCTGGGAGGGGAGTGGAGATCTTGCAGATGAAGGCCGGTGTTCAGACGAAGATTTGGATAATTTACGAGGTGGTGAAAGTGGACATCTTAAATAGCCCCGGTCTTTCTTTTGGGATGAGAATAAAAGTTTATTTTCTATTCGGTTGGGAAAATAAAATAAGGTAAAAATAAGGATAGATAAAATAGAATAAAGATAAGAAATAAGGGTGAAATAATAAGATATTGATGGAATAGTCGTATTCTTGAGAATTGCGTCAGCCAGAAATTGATCTCTTATTCAAGGGTTTGTTCTCCAAACGAACATAACCTGTAGGTGAGTGTATGATCAGATTGCGTGCCATCTTAAATAAGGTATGTTTAAATCTATAATCATATATTAAGGATCATGCAGTGCTTACAGTTATATATTTAAATGTTCCCGTAATTTTGTTATCATTTAGTCTCATTGGTTCGTGAATCTAATGGCTTTCTGGGGATGCGGGATCGAGCAATCTAACTGGCTATTAAAAACTGATGTTTTGAATACATTTTTTATATAGACCGAAATTTTAATTGGTATTCATTACTCGAATGAAAAAAATATAATAGAAGCTAAAAACTTAGTAGATATTATCTCTAAACTATGCACTATTTTTAAACTGTGCATATCCCTTAATTAAAAGTACTATAAATATATGCATCTTGAATTTTGATTTTTGTTTCGATGTCAATAATCGAAATAGATGAAATAGTTTTGAGTTTTCTTGAGATTTCATGTACTTCAATTTTATTGATTTAATTATTCAACTTAGTAATCATTTTGGTAAACGTAAAATAAATTTGAAGTCTATATGCAAATTTGTATCAATGAAATAAAATTGTTGTCAGTAAATAATTTGAACATTTTTCGTTATATCTTTCATTGTTAAATTCATATGAATGGCATATTAGCATTGCATAATTATAATGTATTCTTACATTTGCACTGAATCTCATGATTTTGTTAAAGATTAGTAAAATAGTGATTGTCCGTTGACTTTTCTTTTTAAAAAAGTTGCACACATTGTTTTGATTTTTTTCATAATTTTTTGTACCAATTATGGTTAAATTAATGTTGATTTGAAAAAAAAAACAGTGAATAACCATTGTTATATGATTCGTTGCTAGCAATACATAAACATATGCAACTTTCATTTTGAATTTAAAGAATTAAATATAATTTCACAATAACTAATATTTGTCACTATACATTTAGCAACAAAAGATAAGGAAATGAATGTATGCTTTGTCGCATGCCAATTTTGTTATGGTAATAGTATTGTCTATATTAAATCTTTTTATGATGTTAGGAAATTTGTAGAAGTTCCAATGTGGAACATAAAATCGAAACTACTTACTATAACACTCAAATGTTAATATCAAATATATAAAAGATATATATCTATAAAATCGTAAAAGAAGTTATATATGATACCGATATTTATAACTATAATATTTTTTAAACATAATTATTAGATATTTAACCTAATTCATTTGATCTTATTGAGTTTGAGATATATGGTATATGATACTTATATAGGCAATGTATTTTTATTATTTTGAAAATTTTTATATCTTCTATGATATTTTTTGCATATTATTTTTGTATGATCCGTGCAACGCATGGGTTATGCACTAATGTTTCCTCAGTGAGCTGATATGAGATTAGAAGTAAGCTTGTCTATATTTTCTTCGTCTTATTATTGTTATTTTATTGTGATTTTTTTACTTATGCAACACCACACCAATAACTCGAGGGATAAGAAGCTCCCTCTCCGACCCGTCATATCATTTTTTATGGAATATCGAGAAAAAAAAGGGAACTTAACATTTCATGTGTGTTAGGATACAATGTTAATTTGGTAACGTGGTAATCCATTTTTTATTGGTATACAAGTAGGTATGTAACTTTTGTTTATTTTGATGTTAGGATAGTGGACTTGTTAAGAATTGATTGTTGTGATGTAACTTATGTCAAGTTTTAAAAAATGATTGAATTTTGATTCTTTTATAATTATTGCATAATATTTAGTTCGATCTTTATTGATGAAGTATAGTTCACTTCCACTTAATGGTCACCAACAGAGGTATTTGACCTTTGTGAGTAATAGTGAAACCACTCAACTATTACAAAGAGATTGATGGGAGACGGGCAACAAATTGCGTCGCCAATCCCTTTTGGATGACAAATTCAATTCTTTGAAATACAAGATCTATAGATCTCGAAACCATAACAATGTCATGAATGGTTTTTTGGGCCCTTTTGAGGATCCCTACTACTTCAGTAGCCAAGAATCCGAAGGGTGTCAAAACCAAAAGGAATGAATACATACAGCTTTCTGTGCAGCGTATCCCGCAATAAAATCACTCCTTATCGGACTCACCAATGGAGAAACCCCAGTCAAATCAACACATGCATGCTTCCCTCCAGCCCATCCAAATATTAAAACTTCTGTTGGTCTGAGTGTCGATCTCCCCTCTTGTGGATATGTCAAAAAAATCATGTGTGCTTCTTTCTTTAAAGCAACTCCAGCATGTTTGAGTACATAATAAAGGACATCCTTATAAAATTATCTATATTTAAAATATGGGAGTTTACGACATTGAACTGCATGTTCCCCAAAAGCGTGCAAGCATGATTTGTGGCATATTGGGTAAGGCTCAACAACTGAAAAAAGAGGAAACATAAGATGACACTTGAGGATAGTACGATACTCAATAGGTGATATATGCACCACAAGGCTCTCAATAGGAATAGCAAGGAGGAAGTCTCCTTATATAGACTAGATGATGATATATGAAGGGATACCATTATTACATGTACAATGAATGCAAGGACTTTTAGTCATCCGCGGGGACCCTTCGTCTTCTGAGATGACTCTTCACATGTCTTGGCTCTTTATCTTCTGTGCAATCCCTTCGCCTTCTGCAACCGGTGCCGCATCACTTGCTCCGTCAGCATGCCATGTCATCTGCCTCATCAGCACATCATATCATCATGCCACGTCATTAGTGGGCCCCATGCTCCTACGTAGAATGTTGCAGTTCAGATTCCATCAAGTACCGTCGAACACTTGTATTGTGCCAAGGGGAGCCCACGGTCTTTGACCTTTGTGCAGTAAACCCCATCCTTAGTTGTCCGTAAGATAAGGTGAAGTCCTCCATAACTTCATAGTGTGTCCACCGAATCACACGGACGTGCAATATCGATATTGCACACTATTCCCATACCTCAGGGGTTGGGGGTGTTACATGCCTCCCCCACTTGATCCATCAGGCATCCTCAATTTATCTTGCATCTTCAAGAAATCCTCAATCAGGTCCTCGAACTGCCACATGGTTGTATCTCATTCCCAGCTTGCCTCTGATGAAGCCACATTTCATCATCTTTATTCTATCATTTTGGCATCAAAAACCCTAACAAATGCATGTAAATATCATTAAATCCACCATCTTAGCATTCATGCATGTACATGTAAATAGTGTATAAAATACTGTAATTAAAGCCAAAATTATAGGATAAATAAAAGAAAAAAAAGAATAAAATATTGTAAATATTTTATGACCCAAACCCCCGAGACCTAGGCATCTTGATGAATAGGTCGACAAGGAATAAAGTAGGGGGAGATAAGGGTTCTATTCATTCTTTATTTATTTTGGGACCTATTTTTGGTTCTACTTTTTGTACATCAAATAAAGAAACTTTGTACATGAAAGTTGCAGATAATTAAATAAGTAAAAATACAAAATTCATTTCACTGAAAAATAATGTACATATAAAAAATTATGGTCTGAATAAGATTCCAAAACTCCAACTTTCCAGACATGTATCTTGCAAATAAAAACTTGAAATGTACCAAACTCACCTTTAATTGTATATAGCATAAAATAATCTATTTAATGGAGGTGGTTTCATATTTTTTGGAGTTACGATTTGAAAGTTGAGTTTTGAACCCTTGTAGTATACTTGTACAGATTAAAATATTCAATTTATTCTTTATTCATTATTTTTATAATTTTATATTTTTATAATTATGTAAATATTACTTATAATATATTTGTATATTGAAATCAGAATAAAAATGTAAATAAAACTCAAAATAAAATACATGTATATATAATAGGTATTATACCTATATACTTACCTGTATAAACTATACTTTTATTTTATTAATTGTACAAAACACATCAGAAAAATAAAATAAAAATACATTTAAGTGCATAAAAGTATTTTACAATTTTATAAAATAATAAACAAAAATAAAGAAATTAAAAACACAAGATAAAAATAAAATAATAGAATATATATAGATACCTACAAAGGGCATAAAAGGTAACTTATAAAATTATCCCTCATAAAAATAATTAAAATTCATTATAAAATAATTTACAAAATTACAAACACTTTTTATTTAATAACCTAAATTAAATAATATCATTTATTGTTTTAAATTGAATTAACAAAACTTTTTCCAGAGGATTTTTCTGGTTGGTCCACGTGGACCAACCAGAGGGCTTGGACAATTGACCCCGGTCAACTGTCTGACCCCCCTCTGATGCTTTGTCAGAGTTGTTTTTGTCTCTTTTTCTCGATTTTTTGAGGCCCTTCCTCTCATATTTTCATGTCGATGTCTTCAGCAAACTTGTTCCTCGTGGAATGGGCTTTCACGCCCTGGGTTTGTCACGGGTTGAGGATCATCGATACGCGTGTAGTGCCTCGTTCTTTGGAGCCTCTTCGCCACTTTTCAAATAACCACCCATTCCCTCCTTTGATCTTTGAACCGCCTTTGGCCAGAGCCAAAATCTCCGAGGGCTTGTTGCTGGATCCCCTGTGACAGAGGGATGATCCTCTACCTTGTCGAGGTGCATCGCTAGCTCGGCGGCGGATTCCACAACCATCTCCGGCCACTAGGCCGTCGAGGTTCTTCCTTGGGCTCCCCAGCCTTTGAGGTCGTATTTTTCTTACCTTCTTAGTTGTTTAGCTCGCTGTTACGTTTAGATTTTATTTCTTGTCTACATTTAGTAGTTTACTCGATCATTCGCTATCATCAACCCCCCTCGCCGGAGCTTGCTCCGGCGAGCGCCTATTGACGCTAAACTCCACCCCCACGCACCCTTGTTTGACCTTGGACCTCCTGCTGTGACCGCGTGCTTCGTTTTGCAGGTCTCAAGGGCAAAAGACCCCCTCCTGGGGTCGATTTTTGGTTGAAGGCATGCTACCTGGAGCAACACTTCCCCCTTGACCTCGCGGCGGAGCATTAGGGCTCCTTCGCCCATTTTGGCTTCGCCGTTGGGTCAGGGATCCTTCCAGGAGCTAGGAGGGACCGTCGGCGGGCTTGAAGGAGGCCGGAGGAGCACGTACCCCTAGATCCAAACTCGCCCTGGGCGAGTTCATCAGCCGTTCTTCCAGCCCTCTCGAGAGCCGTCGATCTTACAGCCGTTCTTCCAACGCAGCAGTACCCGTCGGATCCGGAGAGCCCAGGACCGTCCATCTCATTTTGATCATTTAATCTCAGCCGTTATAATCGAAGGGGTATCGGGCCACGGATCGAAGCCACGTGGATAAGTGGGCGCTGGGGCGCCGTTTGATTGCGAAGTGATAGCAACCGTCGGATTGGCGCTACGTGTGACGCACTATCTCATCACCCGGCTGATCAGTTTAGTTGGGTATTTTGCGCTTACTACCCTGCCATTTTTTGTGTTTAAATATTAGTGTTGAAACATTTGTCTGTTGTTATTAATTTTTGTCGCTTTTGCAACTGTGCCCCTTGAGTTTTCAACTATTGTATCTGTGCCCCTCCCAGGCGTGCGTGCGATGCACGTGGGTCTGGGATTTTTACAGAAAGGCCCCTGCGTCTTTGGCGATTGGTTTTTGGTCTAGAAATTATTTTGTGTAGTTATAATTTTTGTGTGAAAATTGCCTGAAAGCCCCTGGAGTTTTGTGTATTTGCTAAATAGTCCCTGCCATGCTGTGTCATTTTAGTGTGTTTGTCTCATTTAATTAGAGCATCATTTTGTCTCGAAAAATTCCACAAAAATCAAGTTAAGCTCTTGTTCACTTGCACTTTCACGATATTTTTGCATTGCATTTTTGTTGCATTTTCATATTTATTGAAAATCAAAAACATGCATTTTTCATACTGTTTGCATTAGAAAACCCATAAAAATTATAAAAACGTTTTAAAAAATCCCAAAAAAATTATATTTTGTGTGTTTTGTCATCTACTAGTGTCAATCCAAAAACCACTAAAAGTTGCAAAAGAAAATTCTTAAAAATAAGAAAACCCTAAAAATCTTTATAAAAATCTAGAAAATCATAGAAAAATCACAAAAATACAAACTCAGTTGTGTGTCTTCCTGATTTCATTGTCTATATTTTAAAATTAATTTGAGGAATTTTAGGTATTGTTTAGTATTTTTCAATCTCATTTTAATTTCGGCCAGCAAGTTTATTCATTGTTTTCCCTTGTTTTGCCTATTCAAAATACCAAAAATATTTTGAGCAGCACCCAAAAATAAAAAACCAGTAAAAAACTTTAAAAACACCAAAAAGATTTTATTTCTGAAGTTTTGAGTATTTTTGCATATTTTTATAAATATTGTATCACCCCTTTTATTACATTGTATACATATTCCAATATTGAAAAAGAAAATAGAAAAATGTAAAATATAAAATATAAAAATCAGAAAATTGAAAACCAAAATACAAAATTAAAAACTAAATAAAAATAATAAAAAAATTAAAAACCCACAAAAATATTTGCATTGCATAGTGTAGACAACACCTCACATTCACTCACGCACGCACTTGTTTGATCTACCCTGTTTGCTCCCTGTGTTCGAACTCTCTGCATACTTGCTTGCTATACATCTTTTGTGCAGAGTTAAAAATAAATTTTAACTCCACATTTATTTCTTATTGCTTGATCTATAGTGTGGGTTAATTGTTGATTTTAGTTGGATTTTGCGTGGTCGACACTTCGACTGAGTTCCCGCTTTGTGTGGAACTTAAGACCCGTGAAAATTGGCTAAATCAGCCTCCTCCTCTGGGAGTCCCCTCATTTGACAAGGAAGAAAATCCTTCGATTCTTCTTGCTCTGTCTCTCCACGCGTCTGTCAAGAATCTTCTCAACAACCTTCCTATACAGAACCCGGACATTAGGAGGGGCACGTTTTGATGCCCTCATGATGTTATCTTATCTGTCCTCATGGTACTCCATTAGGAAGCTGACATGGAATACAGGATGCAGCTTCAGACTCTCTGGAAGACGTAATTGATAAGCGAGCGGTCCCACGTGTCGAACTATCTCAAGGTCCATCGTAATGAGGAATCAGCTCTTTGTGCGTCGTCTTCTTTAGGATTTTTTTTCCAAATTTATGATGTAAGCTTTAGTAGCACCTTCTCCCAACTTGGAACTCGACCGGCCTATGGCTCTTGTCAGATGCCTTCTTCATATTGCGTTGAGAATGAGCCAACGCACCCTTCGCTTCCTCCCACCGATCCTACCTCCATTGCAAAAGCGATGTGCAACGGGGCACCATCCTTGACTATTATGCTTAGTCACTTCGTGCGGTGTCACGGGTTGCCTACCCGTTACAATCTCGAACAAACTCTAGTCTGTGATGGAGGTATGCTATAGGTTGTAGCAGAATTGGGCGGTGTCCAGTAAACTCATGCAACTATGATGATTGGCCATCACGTAATACCTAAGGCACTCTTCTAGCAAGGCATTGATATGCTCTGTCTGTCCATTCATCTGCGGGTGATTGCTGGTAAAGAATTTGATATCGGATCCCAACATCTCAAATAAGGTCGTCCATAATTGACCTTTGAAACAAGCATCGTGGTTAGGGATGTCAATCTGGGTCTACCCATTGGGTACCCGATCCGAACCCGCCCCATTTAAGGACCCGAAACCCGTCCCATTTACTTTTGGACGGGTTTGGGATTTGAATTGACTACCCATGCGGGTATGGGTATGGGTTTGGGATTGCCTTGCGGGTACCCGAACCTGAACCCGCCCCAAACCCGAATAAAAAATATATATCAAGATAGATGTGTGTGTTGCATTTTAATTCAAACTAGCCTTAAATCCATTTCATATCTAATATGTATCGATCTATATGTATGAATATCCAACTCAAATTTCTCATTCCATCTATTTATTCATATTCATTTAACTTTTTTGTATCTTTAATAAATAAAAACTATCAATACAAAAGAGTTAAACACTTAACATATATAAAACTTTAATATTATCTATATATTGCTCATTTTTATGAATCGGCATATTACACGATCTCGCTCTATTTCGTCTATTTATGAAAATCTTGTATACATTTATAAACAACTTAAGATTTACCATGTCCAAGATATGGGTACCCATTGGGTACATGGGTATCCGACGGGTATATGGGTACCCGCTAGAAATTACCCATTTAATAAATGGGCGGGTATGGGTAGTGATATTATAAACGGGTATGGGTTTGGGAATAGCAATACCCGCCCCAAACCCGACCCGCTGACATCCCTAATCGTGGTCGCTCACGATGTCCAATGGTATGCCCCGGTGCTTTACCACGTTCTGCAAGAACAACTTCGCCCGTGGTCTCTGTTGTGCACTCCTTGGGTGCCGGTTGACGGATCCGGATATGCCGGTTTTAAGAAGGTGTTTTTATCGTGTCGTGCGTTGTAGGCGGCAATCGGAAACGATCAAGAAATTAACCACAAATAAATTATGCAAGTTTCAATCTCGTGGTTTTATGTTTATTTTACTTGGGCAAGTCCCAAGGTCGATCACAAGGAGGCAAAGGAACAACCTAGAATTAAGTCTATCAAAGTTTGAGTTCGGTTTTCGAGGCGATCTTTTTTTTTTGGAATTTTCAATGCAATATAGGGTGCACTATGCAAATCCGGCCTACTTTATGGACTAAAATGTGAATTATGTTCAAATGATGTCCGAAAAATACGAAACTTGGCCGAGATGTAAAATATGATGAAATGGGTGCACTGTAATTTTTTTGGAATTTTTGGATGCAATATGAATTTTTTATGGATTTTTAAATGCAAACAAAATGATTTTCAATATTTAATTTTAATAAATATCAAACCTACTTATTTTCAAGGATCAAAATTATCTGAGATCTATCACTAAGTGACGGATCTCAGAAAAATCCTAAACCTCGAAAATGTGGGGTTTAATACCTATTAAAAATTAAATACTAAAATGTGCAAAATGATTTTTACAGGATAAAATATGCATGCAAATTCAATTCTTTTTGGGCACAATGTTAAGAATAATTAACTCTACAAGATGTGATTTTTCGAGAGTTTATAGAGCAACGATTAATCAACTATCAATTTCAGAGCAAGAAATGGGTAAAATACGCAAATTTTCACAAAACAATTATTTATTCATTAATCGTCAATCACAAAATTACCCACAATATGTCAAAACGTAGAGAATTAATTAACAAACATCATGCTATTTTTTGATAATAAAATAATGTAGATAAGATGTTCAAAACAAAATGGGAATGCAGGGGTACATATGCAATATAAATAAAAATATAAAAGCAGAGGGGGGACTTTTGTGTAATTACCAATAGTAGAGGGGGGTAGTGCTGCAAAATTTCCAAGGGGCATGTGCTGCGCACGTGCCCTTGGATGGCGGGGCTTGTGCGCAAATACTGTAACCTCCAGGGGGTCTTCCGTAAATAACCCAGCGGGTCACGTGCAGATCACGTGACCCCTGGATGGCGTGCTGCGGACGTTTCCTCCGCACGTGCCACGCACGTGGGAGGACCTCGGGTCTAACCCGGCCGGCGAAGGGGCGGAGCTTCTGGATGGTTGCGGCGGAGGAGGCGATGCAGGTGGCGTGGGCTGGAGAACCACCGCTTCCTGCGGTGGTGGTGCGACGGCGCTTGGACGGTCGAGGGACGCTGGTGCGGTGGCGATGGCTGAGTCGAAGAGGGGTCGGTGGCGAGGTAGCGATGGCGTCGAGGTGGAGATCGGACGAGGGTGCGAAGCCGGAGGAGGATGAAGACGGCTATGAAGAAGCTCCAGCAGGCGGTGGTGGCCGACAAACGGCCGGCGGTCGTCGAGGAAGAAGGGCCGGTGGCGCGGTTGTCGAGCGGCGATGTCGGAGGTGCTGGAGCGCTGGAGTGCTGGCGGAGGAGCTCCAGGCAGTTGGCGAGCGAAATCGGAGCACGAGGACAAAGGCGTTGGCCGACACACGGCCGGCGGGCGTCGAAGGCGAGACGTAGCTGCTGGAGCCTGGAGTCGAGGCGGGGGTGGTCGACGAAGAAGCTCGCCAGGAACCTGGAGTTGGCGGAGAAGACGAGGCTTGCGGAAGAAGCGTTGGCCGTAAGTGGAGCTGGTTGATGTCGATGAAGATGACCGAGGAGCGAAGGCGTACGGTGAAGGAGGAACGCTCGGTGGAGACGAAGGTTGCGCAAGATGGGGATGAACGGAGAAGATGGATGATGTTGTCGAAGGTGGTTTTGGTTGATAACTGGCTCAACGTCGCAGGAGGCGGAGCAAAGCAACAAGCACTGAGCTCAAGTTGCAGCGGCCAAGGTGGCCGGATCTCGCCTCAGTTTTGGAAGGCCTCACTGGAGCTGTCACCTCCGGCGTGGTGGCTCTCCGAAGTTCTGTGCGTATCGGCGGATGATTTTCACGGAGGCCGGCGGTGATGTTTTTATAGTGCGAGGAGGTCACGCAGGAGAAGGAAGGTGAATCGGGGATGGAATCGAAGGGGGTTTAATTGGCGATCTGATTGGCGAGATCCGCGGGAGGAGAGGCGGCGATCGGAGATGGGCGGGATGCGGCGGAGATCGCGAGATTGGGGGGATGGAGGAGATCCGGTGGCGCGACGATTTGGGAAAGGGGACTGGATGAGGACGACGCACAGGCGTCGTCCGATCACGTTTGATCGGAGGGCGCCCGTCGCGCCACGTGGCGGCAAAGAGGGGGCGAGGTCGCGCACGTGCTTGGCGCGTGCCTGGGTGGCACGTGCCTCGCACGTGCGTGGTTTTTTATTTTTTTATTATTTATTTATTTTTTATTTTTTATTTTTTATTTATTTATTTATTTATTTATTTTAATAAAAACGAGTTTAAATAAAGCCGAAAATGGCTGACAAGTGGCGGCACCAGGTGCTGCCACGTGTCAGCACCACAAAATTCCGAAGGTAAATATTTTGTAAAATCGATAAAAAATAGTAAATGACCTCGGATTGAAAAACTTACTTCACGAAAATTGCTCATCTTGATGAGATCTACAACTTTTATAAGACAACAAAACCAAATTCGGTCAAATGTCAAAAGTGAATTTTTTGGGGTATCCTATGTACATAGAATACCTTGATTTTTGGGTTTTATGATTTTTTTTATCATTTTTGAGATCAGATAAAAATCCGGAAAAATTACGATAAAATAAAAGATAAATAAAGACACCTTAATCTCATTTTTTTGGATTTTTATTAATTGATAAAATAAGTTTATAAAATAGGTTAAAAACCGCTAAAATCTAAAATATACAGAAGAGGCCCAAAACCCAACTTTCACATATGAGCTCCGTTTCTCTTGACCTTGGTCTTGTTTTGAAGGTAATTGACTGTACATTAGTTCAAAAGTGAGTAGGATTAAAACGGACATTGGATGAGGGAGATATGGGGCTTTTAGTCCGAAAATCCTGAAATTAGGGTTTGGGTTTTTAGGTCCACTTATTTGGGTTAGTTATTTTTTTTGTATTTTTCCTTTATTCTTGTTAGTGATATGTACACAGTGGAAGTGGTTTTGAGTTATTCGGAGTTAGCATGATTGAGTTAAAAATCAGGGAAGTTAGGCTATTTACAGGTTATTTTGGCTTTGATTTTTGGCTTCTTATTTTGTGCAGATTTTTGTGCTAAAATGCAATTCTTATGAAATCATGCATGAATGCTAATTATGCAGAATAGATGCTAAAATGTTGTTGATTTTAAGGGATTTGAGCTTAATAAATGAGATTTAGAGTGATGAATACGAGATTCATCATCCCCCTATACTTAAAGCATGCTCGTCCCTGAGCATTAAAAAGATATGCCATGAAGTGAAATGAGATTGGGTTCCATACCAAGACCATGAGCTGAGGGTGAAAATGAATCTAAACTCAACCTTTGGATTATTTGTGTGTCGGAACTTCTGTGAGACTTAGAATTTTAAAATCAACAGTCCTCGGGTTCTACAAATCATTGCTTACAGTTTCGGCTCAGAAGTCATCTTAGATCAATCCTCTTCCCAAAATATACCCTATGAACATTGAATAACCGACTCTTGTGTGTGAAAGGTTTTTAGCTCTTCCCACCCAGAATGTCGGACTACTGCGTAAACCTCCTCTCCAATAACTCGTCCTCGGGGAGTCAGGTATTCCCTTCTAAGGTCTGTCGCGCTGTGTTCACAATCGAATTGGGGGGAGAAGTTAGAAGAATGAGAAAAGAACTGGAGGGTGATTAGTGTAGTTCACCTCTCCTTGTGAAGCTGGCCAGTGTAGCCGAGTCTCCACCAAGATCTGCAGGTTTCTTGAAGCTTGGACCTTTTTGGTCAGATTTTATTTGGTAGTTGCTTCTTTGTATTTGGAATTTTTGGTGGTTTGCTTGGATCTTGTTTTGCCCCTACGGATATAGCATCTTTTTGTTCCGTACATTTTTTGGGGTCTTAGAAAAATTGTGCCCAGCCGTCCATCCCTTTTCCGAAGCTTTATTTCAACCCGTACTCCGGTCTTTAGATTTCCACGCTACCAGAAAAGAAACTCACACAGTCTTCCAACATATGTTTGAGTTGAGCTAAGTGCATAGTGCGAGAGTACAAATTACTTCCTTATTCCAGAGTTGTACCCAGAATGAAGAGACCAGGTTAGACACTAAGAGTCAAACTCTGTGCATTGTTATGTGGAACTCAAAGAATTAAGTCACAGACCTGAAGACTCTAAAATCCTATTTCTCGGTGAAGTTCCTCTGAAAATTAGGTTGATTAAGGTTAAGTCCAGATCACTCTCGGTTTCGGCTCATAACTCGGTTCAGAACCCAATGACTTTTCATAAATGCAAATGAATGTAATGCGGGATGAAGTGCAGGTGTGTGGAATGCAAACACAAATTTTTTTTAATATGCAAAAATGAATAAGAAGCCATTTTTTTTCAAAAATTTTGGGCAAAGTCAGTGTTAGTAGCAAAACTTTTTTTTAATTAATACCCATCCCGTAAATACATATAGACTTATACGCAAGTACGAGGTATGGCTAAAATATATACATAGTATATATACAAACCCCCCTATACTTAGCGAGTGCTGTGTCCTCAGAGCACAAGAAGCGTAATGAAGACATAGCTCGTGCTAGGCGTAAGAGAGTGTAAAAATTTATTATACAGTGTTCTGCCCCCCTATACTTAGACTGTGAATAGTCTAAGTATAGAAGAAGAACGCAAGAAGAGGTGGTCAGGATATGTAAATGAGGAGAGTATAAACAGATGGGTGGCGGTTCCCCCTATACTTAGGCTTTGGTCAGCCTAAGTATAGAAGAAGGATGGATATGGAGTGATCGAGAGATCGGAATGTGATGAGGGAAATGGTATATACAAATGGCATCGGTCCCCCCCTATACTTAGGCCTTGGCCTAAGTAGAGGAAGAAGTTATACAAGGGGATCGATGTGGTCGGGAGGGAGGGAGGGTAGCTGATGATTAAGGCGGTTTACGGCTGATCTTTTTGTGAGCCTGTGGTGGGAGATCGTAATGATGAGACGGAGATGAAGCATAAGATTCCCCACCATTATCAGTGTCATCCTCAGAAAAATCATGATGGATAGTAGATGAAATATTTGAATCAGATGAAAGGTACCCATCATCAGAGTTATCCTCAGAGGAATAGTATTTGAAAGTGGACATACTCCAGATATTCATGTCTTTTTGTTCCTTCAATTATTTCCTCAAAATTCGTTCCTTTTTAAGATCAATCGGTTTATCCTCAAATGAATCTTCAGATGCTCCTGTCTCAGTCAGCTCATAAGATATAATTCCAGTGTACTTGTGGAAGGTAGGAGTATCAGCTTTGGATGAGAAATAATTAGGAACGGGAGTTGTCCAACGAGAATCGAATGTTGGATCCTTAGAAAGATATGGCTTTAGAGCTGCCGAACAGACTTCACTCATGTAGACTACCTTTTCCGGACCTGATGAGGGATCATCAACCGATTCCTCTTCCGAAAGATCAAAGGTGACTTTCTTTTTCTTGTTTCGTGAAGATGTCGGTTCACTTGAGTACCCGGATGAATAGCCATTAAAATTCTTCAGTGTTCGGGCTACGTGTTCGTTCTTTGTTTCCTGAATGTTGGTGCACTCTCGATTTGGGAGGATTTGGTCAAGATAATCAGAGTAGGTTGCTCTAGGGTGCGACCATGCAAATGTCTCAGGATCGTAGTAGAAGGATTTGTCTATTTTGAAATCTGCGGGAATTGAGATATCGAGGAGAGTCTCTAAACCAATAGTCTCATTAACAAACGCAATCTCAGGTGTAGCAGCGGGGTAGGGCTCTTCTACCGTTTCATGGTTGCGGTTGTTGGGGACTTCGTGGGTTACCTCAGAAAATTGTGGTTCCTCAAAGACTGTATCAGATCGTAGAGATTCTAATGCCGTAAAATTTACTTCCCGAGTCTCGCAATCGATACTCGCCTTGGCCAATGCCAAGAATGGTTTTCCGAGAATGATTGGAGACTGGGTGAATTCTCCTTGATGCTCAATATCAATGATCGTGAATTCTACCTTGAGTGGAGCACCTTGGAATACCATGATGACAGAAATGATTCCTCTCGGCCGCTTTATTGATCGGTCTGCCAATTGAACAATCTCTCGTATCTTCCGAATTGGTCCGAGTTTGAGTTCGTGAAATACAGAGGTCGGGAGGATATTGATCGGTGAATCGTCATCAATACGAGCATGGGTGAAAATTGTGTCTTTGATTCTGCTGTCAAATCTGGGCAACCGCTTCACTATGCGGCTCTTGGTTTTTCTCCTCAACACCAAGGAGGAGGCCATTGACAAGATATGTGTTTCAGTTTTTGTTCCAATCCTTCCCGGCTTTTTGACCATTAATTTGTCCATTAAAAATTCCTTAAGGTCAGGGAAGTATTCAATGGCCTTAGCAAAGGGAAGTTCAAAAATCAAGTATTTTTCCAGTGCTTCCCGTAAAGCAGGGTCCAAATTACTCAGATCTTCTTCAGATTTAATTTTTATGAGATTTTTTGGATTTTCGATTTTTTTGGTGTTTTTGAATATTCCAATTTTTTTGGTATTTTCTGTGTGGTGTGGTGATGTGGTGTCGTTCATAGATGAGAAGGGGCTTTGGTGTTCAGGGTATGGATCAGTGGCATAATCTTTCCTAGGGGAATAATGAGCAGAAGTGTTGATGTTAGAATCATCCCTAGGTCTTTGAATATCCTCAAAATTTTTATCATGGGATCCAATTATTTCCTCATTTAGTTTTTCACCCGATTCACCATAGAATGATATTACTCGGTCGGCAAATTTTTGAAATCTATCCTCCATCAATTTAAATCTTGTTTTTATCCTCGAAACATTATCCTCACAATTTTGCTCATGATCAATCATGGGAGCACTCGGATTTTGTTCAATGATTCCGTCTTCCATTTTTCTGTACGTACGGAGAGGAGAATTTCTTGGAATATCCATTATACGATCATTTCTTGAAAATTTCTCCCCCAAAATTATGGAAGGAGGCTGCTCATATGATCCAGGCATGTTTATTTGATCTGAGTAGAGCTCAATCCTTTGATCATGATTAGTCAGACCTTGGTATTGTGGAGTCAACATACAGGGTTTATATGTATCTAGGAGCTCAGTCCAGTCCTCTGTATGAGCATTATGTCTGACGAGGGGTCTGTTGTGGTCAATCCAACGCTCATGATCATTAAATGCATTTCCTTCCATCTGGGTTTGGTTTTTCTGCCAGTCATGGGACTTAAAAGGGTTTTGATCCTGAAATATTTCATTGGCGAGAAACTGAGAATAAGGCGGTTTAGTCCAAGATGGTAGGTGGTCATGTGTAGTTGGATGACTTGAGTAAGGATTCAATGGGGGAGCCTAGGTCATATGCGGGTGAAAGTTTCCCGCAAATGTTGGAGGATTATTGAAAGAAGAATATGTAGTTGATTTGGGCCAAACCGAGACAGATTTGTTTTCATAGTGATGTTCGGTCATTTTTGAAGGAGTTGAGAGAAATGATGGGTTGGATCTGAAATTTGGAAAGATTTTCATGATGGGATCAAGAAATGAGAGAGAAGTTTGTATGGGATAGAAATTTTATCAAATGTGCAGTTGTTGATCTTCGATATCGGTTCACGCACACCAATACAAACACAAATCAAACCCTGGATTCACCAACTCACACAATGAAGTCGTAAGAGTTCGGCTATTATCTTTTCAATTTTAGTTGGTGATAAATCAATCTTGGCAGAAAATTAGCGAGCTGAAATTTCGGATTTGGGCTCTGGCCTTAAGTGTCGTCTCTCGCTCACTCAGAAAAATAAAAACATCCAAGGTCGGGGTTGCTCTCCCGTAAAAATTCTTGATTTTATGGATTCTTTAAGATCAGTTATATTTAGCAGTCTCGATTTTAATGAGGTGATCACTGAAAAATTAGATGAGCACAAATGCACGTCTACCGTCCAGTCCCAATTTCCTTTAAAGTTATGTTATAAAACAAGAGAGAGAAATTCGGAAAAAGCCGATGCACGCGGAAAACTATGATGAATGCTTAGTTAGAAGACTTACAATGAATCCTCGCAATCTTCATGTGGGATGCTAGACAGAAATTTAAATTTATTCTATATGAAATGCAAGCCGATGAAAACCGCACCTAAGCAGAAAGTTCTATTAGCGGGAAAGAATTGAGTTAAATTTGGCTAAGTTGAACGATCTATGTGCGTCTCAATTAATAGTGCAGTGTGGCTTAATCCTACGAGCACAATCAAAAATTAAATTGCTCTGAGAGCCGTATGTGCAGGTCTATCCTATTCGCCACTCAAGTCGGGCCCCACCCTCTCCGGAGAGTGAAACAGGCCACGACACACCACAGAATAAAGTCAGGGGTCTTTCTACACACGCGAGAGTCCAAACGGACACCGCTGTAAAATTACAAAAATTTAAAAAATTGCAGGAATTAAAACCTAGACTCTACGCTCTCTCACGACTTGACTCGATCTTAAATTAATTGCGGTTTTTGCAAGAGTCGGTGAAGTTGCGTCGGTTATTGAAAACCGCTCCACGTACAAGGTACCTCGCAAGAAAAATAAGAGAGAAAATGTAAGAGATTGACTCAAAAATATATAAAAATAAGTGCTGAAAATAAATTGCAGGAAAGAAAAAATGAGATTTACAATGAGAAATTCGGGGGTCAGACTACCCGAATACGGAAAACCGAAAAAAAATTTAGACAAAAATCTAAGCCGTTTGCCTCCCCGACAACGGCGACATCTGACGGATCCGGATATGCCGGTTTTAAGAAGGTGTTTTTATCGTGTCGTGCGTTGTAGGCGGCAATCGGAAACGATCAAGAAATTAACCACAAATAAATTATGCAAGTTTCAATCTCGTGGTTTTATGTTTATTTTACTTGGGCAAGTCCCAAGGTCGATCACAAGGAGGCAAAGGAACAACCTAGAATTAAGTCTATCAAAGTTTGAGTTCGGTTTTCGAGGCGATCTTTTTTTTTGGAATTTTCAATGCAATATAGGGTGCACTATGCAAATCCGGCCTACTTTATGGACTAAAATGTGAATTATGTTCAAATGATGTCCGAAAAATACGAAACTTGGCCGAGATGTAAAATATGATGAAATGGGTGCATTGTAATTTTTTTTGGAATTTTTGGATGCAATATGAATTTTTTATGGATTTTTAAATGCAAACAAAATGATTTTCAATATTTAACTTTAATAAATATCAAACCTACTTATTTTCAAGGATCAAAATTATCTGAGATCAATCACTAAGTGATGGATCTCAGAAAAATCCTAAACCTCAAAAATGTGGGGTTTAATACCTATTAAAAATTAAATACTAAAATGTGCAAAATGATTTTTACAGGATAAAATATGCATGCAAATTCAATTCTTTTTAGGCACAATGTTAAGAATAGTTAACTCTACAAGATGTGATTTTTCGAGAGTTTTTAGAGTAACGGTTAATCAACTATCAATTTCAGAGCAAGAAATGGGTAAAATACGCAAATTTTCACAAAACAATTATTTATTCATTAACCGTCAATCACAAAATTACCCACAATATGTCAAAGCGTAGAGAATTAATTAACAAACATCATGCTATTTTTTGATAATAAAATAATATAGATAAGATGTTCAAAACAAAATGGGAATGCAGGGGTACAGATGCAATATAAATAAAAATATAAAAGCAGAGGGGGGACTTTTGTGTAATTACCAATAGTAGAGGGGGGTAGTGCTGCAAAATTTCCAAGGGGCACGTGTTGCGCATGTGCCCTTGGATGGCGGGGCTTGTGCGCAAATACTGTAACCTCCAAGGGTCTTCCGTAAATAACCCAGCGGGTCACGTGCAGATCACGTGACCCCTGGATGGCGTGCTGCGGACGTTTCCTCCGCACGTGCCACGCACGTGGGAGGACCTCGGGTCTAACCCGGCCGGCGAAGGGGCGGAGCTTCTGGATGGTTGCGGCGGAGGAGGCGATGCCGGTGGCGTGGGCTGGAGAACCACCGCTTCCTGCAGTGGTGGTGCGACGGCGCTTGGACGGTCGAGGGACGCTGGCGCGGTGGCGATGGCTGAGTCGAAGAGGGGTCGGTGGCGAGGTAGCGATGGCGTCGAGGTGGAGATCGGACGAGGGTGCGAAGCCGGAGGAGGATGAAGACGGCGATGAAGAAGCTCCAGCAGGCGGTGGTGGCCGACAAACGGCCGGCGGTCGTCGAGGAAGAAGGACCGGTGGCGCGGTTGTCGAGCGGCGATGTCGGAGGTGGTGGAGCGCTGGAGTGCTGGCGGAGGAGCTCCAGGCAGTTGGCGAGCGAAATCGGAGCACGAGGACGAAGGCGTTGGCCGACACACGGCCGGCAGGCGTCGAAGGTGAGACGTAGCTGCTGGAGCCTGGAGTCGAGGCGGGGGTGGTCGACGAAGAAGCTCGCCAGGAACCTGGAGTTGGCGGAGAAGACGAGGCTTGCGGAAGAAGCGTTGGCCGTAAGCGGAGCTGGTTGATGTCGATGAAGATGACCGAGGAGCGAAGGCGTACGGTGAAGGAGGAACGCTCGGTGGAGACGAAGGTTGCGCAAGATGGGGATGAACGGAGAAGATGGATGATGTTGTCGAAGGTGGTTTTGGTTGATAACTGGCTCAACGTCGCAGGAGGCGGAGCAAAGCAACAAGCACTGAGCTCAAGTTGCAGCGACCAAGGTGGCCGGATCTCGCCTCAGTTTTGGAAGGCCTCACTGGAGCTGTCACCTCCGGCGTGGTGGCTCTCCGAAGTTCTGTGCGTATCGGCGGATGATTTTCACGGAGGCCGGCAATGATGTTTTTATAGTGCGAGGAGGTCACGCAGGAGAAGGAAGGTGAATCGGGGATGGAATCGAAGGGGGTTTGATTGGCGATCTGATTGGCGAGATCCGCGGGAGGAGAGGCGGCGATCGGAGATGGGCGGGATGCGGCGGAGATCGCGAGATTGGGGAGATGGAGGAGATCCGGTGGCGCGGCTTTTTGGGAAAGGGGGCTGGATGAGGACGACGCACAGGCGCCGTCCGATCACGTTTGATCGGAGGGCGCCCGTCGCGCCACGTGGCGGCAAAGAGGGGGCGAGGTCGCGCACGTGCTTGGCGCGTGCCTGGGTGGCACGTGCCTCGCACGTGCGTGGTTTTTTATTTTTTTTATTTATTTTTTATTTATTTATTTTTTTTTATTTTTTTTAATAAAAACGAGTTTAAATAAAGCCGAAAATGGCTGACACGTGGCGGCACCAGGTGCTGCCACGTGTCAGCACCACAAAATTCCGAAGGTAAATATTTTGTAAAATCGATAACAAATAGTAAATGACCTCGGATTGAAAAACTTTCTTCACAAAATTGCTCGTCTCGATGAGATCTACAACTTTCATGAAGACAACAAAACCAAATTCGGTCAAATGTAAAAAGTGAATTTTTTGGGGTATCCTATGTACATAGAATACCTTGATTTTTGGGTTTTATGATTTTTTTATCATTTTTGAGATCAGATAAAAATCCGAAAAAATTACGATAAAATAAAAGATAAATAAAGACCTTAATCTCATTTTTTTGGATTTTTATTAATTGATAAAATAAGTATATAAAATAGGTTAAAAACTGCTAAAATCTACAATATACAAAAGAGGCCCAAAACCCAACTTTCACATATGAGCTCCGTTTCTCTTGACCTTGGTCTTGTTTTGAAGGTAATTGAGTGTACATTATTTCAAAAGTGAGTAGGATTAAAACAGACATTGGATGAGGGAGATATGGGGCTTTTAGTCCGAAAATCCTGAAATTAGGGTTTGGGTTTTTTTGGTCCACTTATTTGGGTTAGTTATTTTTTTGTATTTTTCCTTTATTCTTGTTAGTGATATGTACACAGTGGAAGTGGTTTTGAGTTATTCGGAGTTAGCATGACTGAGTTAAAAATCAGGGAAGTTAGGCTATTTACAGGTTATTTTGGCTTTGATTTTTGGCTTCTTATTTTGTGCAGATTTTTGTGCTAAAATGCAATTCTTATGAAATCATGCATGAATGCTAATTATGCAGAATAGATGCTAAAATGTTGTTGATTTTAAGGGATTTGAGCTTAATAAATGAGATTTAGAGTGATGAATACGAGATTCATCACTGGTACGAAGATCGTGTATTTGAAGAAGCGATCAACTACCACTATCACCGCATTATTCTCATCCACCTTTGGGACCCCAGTGATGAAGTCCATGAAGATGCGCTCCCATGGGCGTGAAGGAATGGACAGGAGCTCTAGCAATCCTGTCATCTTCTTCTTCTATGTTTTTTCTTATTGGCATACAAGATAAGTGCGCACATAAACTTCCACGTCTTCCTTCATTTTCGGCAAGGAGTAGCTTGAGGAGACGAGTGCTAGTGTGCGCTCTACCCCCGGATGAGCAACCCGCTATGCATCATGTACTTCCTTCAGCAACATTTTCCTCAAGCTGTTGCTCGAGGGGACATAGGGCCTCCTGCTCTTCGTACAGAGGACGCCTTCCTCTCTCTAGAATCTCTAGACTCTCCATCGTTTATGTGATGCACCAAGCGTGAAGTGATCGGATCCTCTTGTGTCTACTCCTGGATGTGCTCTAGCATATCTCCAGATACACGGGTGATCGATGCAATCACCGAGACCTTTGACTCTTCTATTTCGTTCTTCCTTGAGAGAGCGTCTACTACCTAGTTGGTCTACCCAGGCCTGTAGCGAAGCTCGAAGTCAAATTCGACAAGGAATTCTTGCTATCGCGCCTGCTTGGGATTAAGCTTTTTCTGCGTGGCAAAGCATTCGGTTGCCACATTGCCTGTCTACACCACGAACTTCGATTCGATGAGGTAGTGGTGCCATGTCCTCAGATAATAGACCACATCTGTCATCTTATTTTTGTGCCACAGAGTACATCCTCTCCGCTGGATTCAGCTTGCAACTCTCATATGCCACGGGGTGATCATCTTGCACCAGTACACCTCCTAGTGCATAGTTGGGCGTGTCGGTGTGGACAAATGGCTTCTCGAAGACTGGAAGTCACAGAATTGGCTCTTCTACCACCACCCTCTTCAGCTTCTAGAATGCCTCATGTCATTCATACGTCCATCTCCAAGGTTGATCCTTTCGAAGCAGGTTTGTCAGGGGTGCCACCTTCTTGGAGTATCCTTTGATGAACTTCCTATAGTAGTTCACCAATCCGAGGAAGGATCGCAGCTCCATCGCTTTTGTGGGGATTGCCCACTCTTCATTCCCCACAAAAATTCCAACAACACTAGCAATGACTCATTGGAGATTGCAAATAATGTTAATTCATTGCTAAATGGCATTTAGTTGCTTGATTGATGATTTCAAGTATTCTAAACAACTTAGAATCGCTAAAACCCTTTTCATGCATTAAGTGAAATTGATGTTTTCGCTTCTCTGATCAATGTCCTATTTTCCAATTGAAAGTTTTTTTTGTTTGTCGCTTTAATCCAAGAAATTAGTTCCTCGAGGGCCCGTTAGGTTGCATAACACAGGTAGGGATGAAAACGAATCAGATACGGATCAGATATGCCCATTTCCATATCCATATTCGCTTTATCTCTATCAAATACGAATACATATACATATATGATTCGGATATGCATTAAGGAAATCATATCCTTATTAATACAGATACAAATTCGAATCGGATATTTATCGAGTCTGAGTACATATCGAATAAAGATAATACCCCTAATACAGATCGAATAAAGAGCCAATCCAAATATGAATCGAATAAAGTGTGAATCCAAATATAGATGCAATAAACATGTAATACGATTGAGAATCGAATTTAAATCAAAGTTCATAATGATTTTAAAAAATGAAAATGAAATATAAATAAGTTGCATAATGATGAAAGGGAGCGTCGAGGTGACCACGTTATTGACCGGAAGCAAAATGAATGATATGGTTTCATAACTTTTGTTTGTGCTCATCCCCAAACAAACAAAAGTTTAGTAATATCATAAATATATTATATTATATTATATATAATACTAATATAACAACACAGGGCCGTGTTTTATATCATATTAACTAATATATAAAACATTGTTAATTGTTGTATTCGGATATCCAGATTCGGATATTCAAGCTATTACCATGTTCGTATCCGTATCCGGAAATTTTTTACAACACATATCCATATTCGATCTGTATTCGATTAATATTCGGATACAGATATATCTGTATCCGGTAATTTCCTGAATACAGTAAGTGGATATTCGGATATATCTGTATCCATTTTCATCCCTAGATATGTGATACAAGATAAGTAGGGATTAAGTTATTGTGCCACTCATTTATGTTCGTTTGCAAGAATATGATTTGTGGAATAAGGATAGATAAGTGATAGGTATTTGTTATTCTTCATTCAGTTGGATAAGAACGGATACGTGATAGAAGTTAATTGTGTTAGATAAAAATGTAAGATAAGTGGTAGTATTTGTATTTTTATGACACGAAAGATTGTTGATACATGGATAAAGTTTTAAATCATATCCTCTGTGTTAACTCCATAGCTCAATTATTGACTATTTCCAGATGAATAGAAGTGATGCATGCCCTTTATCCCTCAAATGAACAAGGCCTACCTAAGGATATAGCCATGTGGTTGTTTAAACTTGCCCCCAACCAACCCTTTTAATGGCTAAGATATTATCCTTTGCTTGAAAAAAAACTATATTCTCTTCGTTAACATTTTCATTAACCATATAATATCACCTCCCGTAATTGATGTTTTTGACTATATAACACTGCAAAAATGCATGGCCAATGTGTCCTCTACCATTTATAATATATGCATTCACATCATTTATTTTAGATGATAACAAGCCTTGTTAG
This sequence comes from Ottelia alismoides, assembly GCA_037367405.1. Classification (NCBI taxonomy): domain Eukaryota; kingdom Viridiplantae; phylum Streptophyta; class Magnoliopsida; order Alismatales; family Hydrocharitaceae; genus Ottelia; species Ottelia alismoides. Next base: position 228,393 of record JAZKJV010006092.1, read on the forward strand.
CATTTCTCTCATGTAGCTAACATTTCATGAGGAATGACAGATGAGTTCCAATATCTGATGTAAAAACCAAAATCCGATGCAATCTTGCAAGAAGTATGCAATAGAATGTGATGCAAAGCTAGTAAGAATGCTTAAATAATATTTATGAAAAGGGGTCTAAGGATGCCTAGGATGTAAGAAGGAGAGCACGTTCTTTCTTTTTGGGAAATCAATTTTTTTTACGAACACCTTACAAATAATCAAAACAAACATATTATAAAAACTGAAAAAGAAATTTCCAACTTAACCGAGTGTTTAAAATTATAAACGTAACAACATTTATGACAACTTTTCAAGCTAGCGGCTAATTTGTTACATACTTTATTAAAGCTTTTAAAACCCCTTTAAGATGACATCTGCTAAACTGTCTGAAGTACCTTCTCCACCAGCTCTTTCGCCAGAAAGCACTTCCTCCCCTTTATAGGAAACTATTTCTCAAAGGAATGCATCCTCCCATATGCTCAAATGTTTATGATATTTTTAACATCTCTCATTCATGAGTTCTTTGTGAATCGATTTACATTTTACACTAAAAGCTTTATCGAAGATTAAGCCCGCACGATGGTGGAACAACATGTACGTCTCTTTATATTTACTTGATTGATTATGAAGGATCCAATATTGTGTGGGGGTGCATCCTTGATGAACTTTTACTAATGATTTCATTTGTATTTTTTGTATCAGGATCCATCTATACATGAGTAGTGAAGGCTGATGTATTCTTTCTAATTATCACCTAACCCATGTAAACTTGCTTCATTTAATACCACAACCCCTGACGTCAATTTGACTCTTCTTGAGTTAAGTCGCTTTAATTAAAGTCAAGTTAATCACATCACAAAATCCAACGGTCTGGATTAAATTTCAAATACGACCTGGACCATTTGTTGAAGTATACTTGTAACAAATCTGTAGACCTTGTAGGTCTCTTGTTCTTCCCTGATTTCTTGAGATGGGCGACAACTTCAGGTCCTGTTCATTCTTGCGAGATGCTTGATGGGGGTCTCCATCATAGTCTGACTAGTAATTCACAATGGACCTCTACTTCTCCTTGCGTTTGAAACGCCACTTCTCTTCTAACAAATGTATCAACAACAACAAGCAAAAAATAAATCAATGTATAAAATAGCTTAAAATTAGAAGCATTCAGTACTTGTGATGTTCTGTGCCTTTAGAACCCGGTGCCGATACAATCCGTGTTTCAAAGCTTTCAAATGCGTTGTTATCCAATCAAGAATTTTCACAACCAACAAGATTTCAGTGAAAAATACAAACCCAATACAAACCCAATACAATCATTCTGATATTTTATAATTCTAATGGCATCCTTATTTATTTCTAACGTTGGGTTTTCTATTTATAAGTGTCACTTACTTACAAATAGAAAGCGACAAATTTCAATGCGTGCTTTACTAATTTTGCATTTGTTTTGGTAACAGATTTTGATGTCCATCCTTTTATATATATATATATATATATAGGATATCTTTCAAATGAGACATGGTCCTTCCATCCATATGGAAGGCCAACGATCCTGTGCGTCCATAATTGATCAGATGGTTGTTATTAAAGGCATGCTATTTTTATTATTTAATTAATCAAAAACCCGTTTTGGTCATTATGCATTATCTAAATATAGTATGTAGCATCCCAAAATATCTCCTCATTAATCTCTATCCCACTCTTTCCAAAAATCTCATACGTATACCTAAAATATATCATTAACCTCTTTCCTAATCTCACAAACACAGCGGCGGCGCATGAGAGGAGGTGATGACGGTGGGAGGAAGAGGATCACGTCGAGCTTTGCACGTCTCTCCGTCGTCTTCGTCGTGGGAGGAAGAGGATCCACGCCGGGCTACGCGCGTCTCTCCGCCATCGTCCGTCTTCGTTGTGCGCACATCGGAGATCTTGTCTCCATCGTCATCACAGGTATCGTCAACCTCCTCGCCGCCTCCATCTTCATCTTCACCGCCGACTATGAAGATGACGATCGAATAATCCTTGAAGCAATTTTTAGCATCATGTGTGGCCTCGTCGGCAAGTAAGAAGTTGATGGCGCGTGTAATTCCCAGGGAATGATGTTGCGGCTCTTCGGGAAGACCTTCATGCAAACGACGACGACAACACGTAGATCATATGACGATAAGTGTACACGGTGCTACAACCAGTCCTGGATGAAGAATGATTCGCAGTTTGATACAATATTGATGTGTACTATACAATATTAGTCTGTATTATACAATTTTGATATGTATTATACAAAATTGTGATGTATTTTTACAAATCAAATGGTTGCGAATGAAAATTATATTTTTTTATAGATCTTGTATATGTTAATGTGCATTACACTTTTGGACGTGCATTATACATTTTAGATGTGTTTTATACAAATTTGGTTTGTATATTCGCATCATTTAAGCGTGAATGACTACCACAATTTTTATAAAAAAAACTATATAAATTTTATTATACAAAGAACCATACAATCATTACAAAGAACCACACATTAATTACTAATATGAATTGTATTTTACAAAGAACCATGCAAAATTTACAAATGACGGACGACTTTTTGAATGAACAATGGATTCTACAAAAAACATGCAGTCATTACAAAAGGAGCCTTAAATTCTACAAAAAAATGCGCGAGGATACAAAAATACACCCCAGAAAATATCGTCGAGCAAAAAATTGGATTTTTTAAAATATGGTATTACGAAAAATACCAAAAATAAAACTAGCTAAATTTAGTATTTCAGAATATTAATTAGAGTGCATAATTAATGCAAAAGTTGGTGACCAAAATGCCCTTTTGGGCATCAAAATTGAAGGTACCGTTGGATTTGAATCCGATGGCCCAGATCGTTGGCCTTCCTTAGAGATGGAAGGACCATGTCTCATTTGAAAGGCCCCCTATATATATATATATATATATATATATATATATATATATATATATATATATATATATATATATATATATATATATATATATGGATGTCCTTTGTTGAGAAAACACAACCATTATATCCTATCCACTCAACTTGAAGGAACGGTCTATTGTTGCTCGATCAATCTCGACGTTGGCACATGCACATCCGTTGAGATCTTGTCAACTGTATTATGGAGAGTAGTCACACTAATATTGGTTGTATTATTGGAATTTCCACGGAGATACGAATCTATTATTAAAGTCAATGTATTTTACATGCATCGACAAATAATGCTCTCCCAACTCTCGTGCTTGAAATAATTAATTTAAATAGTTGATTGATTGAAGACATGGTCATCTTACCCAGAACTGAATGTGCTACACAATTTCATTGATATCTCTCTTATTCGTTTCTTCCAAACTATAGATATATGTACAAGTTTCATTCTTTTATCTATTAAGCTGCTTAAACCTCTCAAAAATTCCATGGACTTAAATTAATCAAAGCATCGATCGTCCGACAATGTTTATTTAAAATTATATCCTCTCTTTTTTTCTTCTCATGAGAAAAATCTCATTTTTCTCAAATCAAACCACAATCCCTGTGATATTTCTAATTGGGATTGGGCAGTATGCACAAGGTGCATTTAAGTCTACATGCACTGGTGTTGCAAAATGCCTAAAATTTTTCATTTTTTAGATGAATCCGAGGGAGATTTAGATCACAATATAATACCATGACATCATTCAAATTTCAACTGAATTTGATACTTATAACTTACCTATCGAGACAATCAAATTTTAACGGTATCAGAATTGTTGAAATCGATCCCTTTAGATCAACATGTTAAAAACGTCTGTTTTACACGAAATTTGAAATACATCCATTTAATATTCTAAATAAATCTCCATCGAAATCAGACAAAAAATCGAAAAAATTGAACATTTACAACACCGATCTATGTAGATTTACATACACCTTTGTGTATAGTTCTCAACCTCTTTCTAATTATCCTACATGAGATGATGTAAATTATACCTCGGTTCCGGTAATCGTAGACTGTGGTAACCCCCATGCTACCTGCGCCACGGTCCCAAGAATGTTCCCCGTGGTTTCGGTCCCACAGCCAAATTACGGTAATGCACCACAACAGCTCTGTCTTCCCCACGCGGATGCCCATAAGGACACCATTCCCCATTGCAGCGACCAGGAGGCGGAACTAGTATATATTACAGAGGGTCATGGCCCTCCATGATTATTATACGTCACTTGTACAGTATTTTAAGTTTTTAATAAATCCCCTCCTCAAATGTATTATAATTAATGTTGTTAGAGAAAGTTGGTAGAATTATTAAATAGTTTGGTGAAAGAGTGGCACGACTATTATTTTCGAGACCAGGGTTTCAAATCTAATCTCCATCAATTTTACTTTCTTTTATATGATTTATCCAATCACTTTCAAAGTATGAAAATAATTTGATATAAAATTGTATTCGAATTCATTTATCTCTCCCATTGTTTTTATTACTCCTTGTAAATAAAATAAATTTTATTATTTTTTTAACCATTAACTTTTTTGTTTCGAAATTTCACTTGATAATTTAGACTTTTTAGGATGGATTTAGAGAGGTTTAAATCATGGGATATTTACCCAGCAGACCCTGAAATATTTCGAAATTACCTGTACGACCTTTGAAACATCGTAATTCCTCCCACAACCCCGTAATCTTGCTCCGTCTTACCCCACGAACCCTGCCGTTAAATTGACACATCTTGAGTTAACTTCATTGAGTTAAAAACGAGTTAATCTAACCAATCCGTGATCGGACGGCTAGAATCAACCAAAAGCCTCTTCCATCTCTCCTCCCTCATCGAGGGCATTTTCCTGGCCGAGAAGACGAAGAGAGATGGAAAATTTCATGGTTCGAGAAATGATTCTCCTTAAATTAAAATGCAGAGAATAAATAGAAATTAAATTTCCACTTCTCTATGGACCTCACCCAATTAGTCTAGACAGTGATACCCAAACAATCTGGAAACAGATGGAGACGTTTTGGAATCGACTATGGACTCCATACAGCGACTAAAATATCTCGCACCAAATTCACAATTTCCTTCCTCGCCATTTGAAGTCGACATTTATTTCTGATCTGACGCGACTCCAGAAACGATTCCTACCAACTCCAGAAAGTCACCTGAATACTAGGTATCATGCTTAGCAAATGAAGTTGATTCGCAATTGTTTAATATCTCCCAACTCTCAGCACCTTGCTTCAGAAATTCGAGAAGTATAGATCTCTAAAAAGTTCGAGTAAAATGTTTTTGATAATTTTATTTCTAATCCTGTAAAAACACAAGACGACCAGTATACAAGGAAGAAGAGAAGCTGCCGATGTTCCCTTCACAAGTATACTCCTAGTTACTGATTCGCATATCGGCCAAAGGGCAGCCTTCTTTTTCAGCCCAGAGCAAAAGCAAGCGAAGATCAATCCCGGAACTCAGCCATGAACACTTCATGGAACGCCTTCAGACTGGAGACAATCCCCGGAATCTTGTCCTCCTGAGGTAGAATGGTGCACCTGATGTGCCACGTTCCAGTATGGCGAAATCATAAACTGCAGTGGCAGAATCGAGGCTGCGGCGGAGTCCGCAGCTTGATCGGGCGAAGAAGTCAGCGAGGTCTAGAGCGCAGACGGAGATCCGAGAATCATCGACGAGGAAGACGGGGTTTCCGACGAGTGAAGGGCTGATGGGGAGGTAGCAGCGGTCGAAGACCGGGAGGAGGCGAGGCGCGTGGCGGAGGGCGGAGCGGGCAACAGATAGAGCGTGACATTCGTCGGGGGGGGGCGTGGGCTCCAGGAACGGTGCCAGAAGGAACGGCGGGAGATGTGGAGGGATAGGGCGGCGGAGGGAAGGCGGAGGAGGTGGGGGAGGGCGGAGGGGGAACGCCAATCGGGGAACCCTGGGGCGGAGGGGACACCGAGGGAGAGGACGGCTCGAAGGTCGGGGGGGAAGGAGATGGCGAGATCGGCTTTGAGGGGAACGAGGAGGAGGAGGAGGCGGAGGTCGGGGAGGAGGGCCATGGAGGGAGGAGGTGTTGGGTGTTGGGTGGTGGGGAAAAGGAGGAGGGTAGAGGGAGTGGCAGTGAAGGTAAATTCGACAAATAAAATAGGCATAAGATAAAAGAATTTAACGGAATCTGGTTAGTTTTAACGGGTAAATGGATGGGGGTTAACCACAGGGTTTATTGGGTAAGGGTTAGCAAGATTACGGGGTCGTGGGAGGAATTACGATGTTTCAAAGGTCGTAGAGGTAATTTCGAAAGATTTGAGGGTCTGCTGGGTAAATATCCCTTAAATCATTACATTTATCCAATTTTAAAAATAGCCACTGAAAATACCAATCTATTTGAAATTCTAACATTAATAATAGATTTAAATTCTATGTTTATCAAGATTGAAATATGTTCATTTTAAAATATTATTTCAATTTAAAAATGTCATTGGAAAATATATAAATTTTTTCTTTTTGAGCATTCATAATAGTTATATATTCGACCCCTCCTCTTGATGAAATTCTCCATGGCAACGACAAACCCCATTCTGTTTAAACCGAAGATGATATTGAGAGAACAGAACAGGAGCAGAAGCGGCGGCGCGAACGGCAAAGACCGAGCCGCAAATCCTCCTATATCTTCCCTCATCGATCCATCGCGGCGGCGCCTCCAAGTCGTTTGCAACAATCCGATCGAGATGTATCGATCACAAATATCCATCTCCGGAATCAGGGATTTCCTCCTAACATATCGTTATTTTTCGTTTTTTTTCAATCTCCGTTGTTCGTCAGGGCGATGTACGATCGGTGCGTCAACATCCTTGTCACCCGATGGGCGGAGCTACCAGGTCGATTACGCGAACGATTCATCTCGTTTTCACTTAAATTTATGTGGAATCGCTTTGTTGTTGTCATTGTTGTTAATGGAAGAATTTCTAAGAGTTAGATTCTGCTTTGCTGTTTGTTTTCAGTTGGGAGGATCCGCCGTTGGGCTGTGGACGACGAAGGGTGTAGTGCTTATGGCCGAGATAAACCGCACTTCTAGCTGAATAATCATGGGGGCTATCCCTAATCCTCGTCGCCGCCTCTGCGATTAGCACTCTTAATCGAACCCATTGAAGCAATGCTTGGTCGCTAATCCATGATCAACATCTTCTAACCTCAGGTAACCTTAATCTTAGCAATATACATCTTTTCGATTTTTCTCGATGTCGTGTATCGGATACCTCCTGGCATGTTGCGAGTATCGAGAGGATCCGAACACGATCCTTCAAACGATGTGTTTTGAATAGAGTTATTATTTTTGAAGTTGATTTGTTTCGTAAACTCGCATTATAAACCTGTATTTAGAATCATGTGTAAGATTGAATTTTTCAAATAATATATTTATTTTCTAATGGCGATTTTTACTTTTTGATAAACCCTAAAATTTGAACCTGAACAAATCCGTCCTCGTAGTCTATAATGATATTTCAATGCTGATTTCTAAATTTTAGATTTTAATTCAGGGATGATTTTTAAAATTTTAATTATTAAATTGTAATTTAGAGATGATATAGTTTATAGTTGGAATAGTAGAACAAAATTAGTTTCATATATTAGGAAAGCAAGGGAATAGGAACCTGGGGCGAAGCTAGTATATATTATGGGGTCATGACCCCCATGAATATTATAGGCTACATATACAATGTATTAAGTTTTTAATAAGACCATCGGCATGTACAATGTAGTGTAGCCTCTGCAGTACTTCAGAGTATCCGTGCTCGATTTGGTTAACCCAAGTGATATAACTTGAAAAGTGTAAAATTAACGACATGGGTTGTAGTGTTAGATAGAGTAACTTCCTCCTGAAGATCCCCATATAGAAATGCATTCTTCACATCTAGCTGGTACAACGACCAATCCCGTGAAACAACAACAGAAAGTAGAATGTGTAGTGTTGAATGTCTGGCCACAGGAGAAAATGTGTCCTGATAGTCTACCCCATAGGTCTGAGTGAATCCTCGTGCCACAAACCTTGCCTTGTAGCGATACACATTGCCATCTGCTCGCTGCTTGACTGTGAATATCCATTTGCAACCTACAACAGGCGTACCTTGTGGCGCATGTACAATGCTCCACGTCCCACGTGACCTCAAAGTTGCCATCTCCTCTTCCATTGCAAGGTGCTACATGTTATCCTGCAGTGCCTCTTGATATGTACGTGGGATAGTAAATGCAGAGAGTCCCACTACAAACCTCCTGTACTCGTTGGACAGGTGATCCAAAGACACATGTGCAACAAGAGGATACATGGCACACTTGTGTTGAGGCTTCCTTAGGGCAATAGGAATGTTCAGATCATCATCCATTTTGTCTTCTGAAATTAATTCATCCTGGGTATCATGTAAACCGCTAGTACCATCAGTAGAAACAGTGTTATCATGAAATACCTGAGGCGTGGTGGATGATGTGGACGACATATGAGCAGAGGGGCAAGTAGAAGACCTGCGAGTGTAAACAAGGGGTAAGAATTTTTACTGGATAGCTGGAGGTGGAGGTGGTGGAGGCGGTGGCGTTGGTGAAGGTGGGGAAGGCATAGCAAGGGGTTCATATGGTGGAGGAGATGGAGGAGGAACAACAACATCCTCTCTTGAAGTAGTATTGGATAACATGTCACCTGCAGGAGAAAAATACATAATTGATTCAAAGAAAGTGACATCAACACTTACATAATATCGTTTGTCTACATGATCGAAACATCTATACCCTTTTTGGGTTCGGGAATAGCCAACAAAAAAAACATTTGACAGCTCTTGGTGAGAGCTTGTCACGGCCTGGAGTAAAATTGTGGACAAAGGCCACAGAACCAAAGACTCTAGGTGTGAGAGAGAATAGTTCCTTCTCGGGAAACACAATCAACAAGGGAACCTTCTCTCCAAGAATGGTGGACAACATGCGATTCACCAACTAACAAGCATTGAGGATGACAAGAAAGAATGAGGGGTATGACTCTGGATCAACAATGTTCTTGTGACATCGATAAGCTGATGATGTTTGCGTTCGACCACACCGTTCTGTTGAGAAGTGTAATTGCACGAGGTTTGATGAACAATTCCGAGAGACTTGAGAAATTCAGATAAATGTAGTGAAAAAAACTCCAACGCATTATCCGTACGAATGAATTTCGCAGTTGCAGAGAAAATATTTTTGACTTCAATAAGAAAGCTTTTAATGATAGCACCAGCTTCAGACATATGTTTTAACAGAAACACCCAAGACAGCCTAGAATAATCATCCACTGCAACTATATAAAAATGATGCCACTGATGATCAAGGACACGACTCGGACCCCAAATATCAAAATAAAGCAACTCAAAGGACTAACTACTGTGACGACTGGAATGACTTGGAAATGAGGAGCGATGGTGCTTCCCAAGTTGACAGGCTTCACAATCCAATGTGGTACGAGTAGATATCTGCGGGAGCACATGATACATCTTCTGGAGAGGAAGGTGGCCAAAGCGAAGATGCCACATGAAGGGAGAAACATATCCAGAGGGAATAGAAGCAACGCCGGCACATGGTGGTACAACAAGTTTATACAAGCCTCTCTGCTCACGGCCATGACCAATCACCCTGCCAGTCAGTATGTCCTGAAACACAAAAGAAGAGGGATCAAATATGGTACGGCAATGTAAATCTTTCGTAAGCTGACTAATGGACAAAAGATTCATATGAAAGTCAGGAGCATATAAGACATTCTAAAGATGCATAGAAGGGACAAGAGCAATCTCCCCCTGACCAACAATGGGTAATCGAACCCCAATGGCAATGATCGTGGATCTACCAGGTGGAAGAGATGTATGAAGTAAACTGTGTCCTATCGCCACACATATGATGGAAAGCCCCAGAATCCATAATCTAATCAATCAAGTCCGAGGTTCCGAGCTACTATTACTGGTAAAGACATAATGAATACCTGATGAACTAGACGATGCCCTGGCAGAAGTAGCTGCATCTTGGAATTTGTAGACGGAGTCGTAAGAGTGCTCATCATCTCAAGAAGTCCGGAGATAATGTCATCGAATCGAGTATCTGGAGTAGGCGTAGAGGAAGCCTCAGTCTGCTCAGCAACACGTGCAAACGCTGGATATCCATGCTTCTGAAAGCATGTCTCCTCAGAATGACATGGACGATGGTAATGAGAACAAGGACCACGATGTCGTCCTCCCCCTCGACCACGAGGTCCACGGCCACGAACTAGGACGGTCCTCCCCTGCCTCGAGTAGCTGTCATGGCAGAAGGAGTCGTTTGTGCTGTAGTAGTGGATCTAGTAGTGATCCTACTCAATCGCTTGTAGACCTCCTCCATTGGTGGGATGGTCTCTCCCGTCAGAAGTTGAGTACGAGCGGCATCGTACTCAAAGTCAAGGGAGGACAAGAAAACTCCCGTCATTGTGGCATTCTGATATGCATGTTGTTTCTCTGTGCTGGTGGTAATATGCATGAAACTATGTAGTCGTTCAAGCATGCCACGGAGATTAGAAAAATGTGCATGAAGCGATCGATCATTCAACTTGGTCGAGAAGATGTCAAACTACAACTGAAGAATCTTGCTTTCATTCTTCGCTTGACCGTATGTGTCTGCCAGTATGTCCCACATAGCCTTAGCAGTTGGCTGATTGACAATGTCATTAGCGATCTCCGTGGTAAGTGTCCCGAAGAGCCATATACGAGCATAGGAATCATCTTGTTTCCACGATGCATTTGCCCCAGTCTTGTCCACCGTCTCGGAATCAGTCAGAATGTGCTCTTTATTGTGGCACTGCATAAGGGTACGAAATTGCATGGACCATAACTCATAGTTGGTTCCATCCATTTTTACTCTAGGAGCCGGGCCCTTGAAAGCATCGGAAGAGGAGAAAACGTCACCCTTGTTCTCTGACATTGTATGAAGAGGCCGAAACACGGACCAACTAAGGGATAAGACCAAAAAAGTTACGTCTACAGAATCAAAAGAAGGATAAGTTGTATCTATAGACTCATACAACCATCCCTAGTTCACGACGAGGTCTAGAGCCGCCGAATACAATAGAAATCAGATGCTTGCACGATGGGTACACCACACCAGATCACGGATGCAGTCCTAGCGCACCCTTAACGACTCACAGGACATATTAGGACCCTAACGGGTGCAGGACAGGCCGCAGTTGACCTCTGGGGCAGTGCAACGGCATGATAGGGGGTTGGAGAGGTGGCCCTGTGACGGCAGGTGACTGGGGATGGGGCCCTGTGGCGACGGGGCGCCAGGGAGGGGGCCCTGCGGTGGTGCAGGAGGGAGGAGAGCCCCCTGCAACGGCGGGGCTAGAAGCTGGAGCCCATGAGGTGGAGCAGGGACCGCCCTGGATGGCGGCGCCAGAGGCTTTTCACGCGCAGAGGGAGGGAGGGTAGAGGGGGCAAGTGTAGGGTTAGGGTTTTGAGGTGGGATACGAGAACCCTAGCCTGGGACCGTTGCTCTGATACCATGTTGGAAGAAAAATGAATCATACTTTAGAATAGACCTAAGGCTCTCATATATAGGAGAATAGCCCTTGGGTTAATTACATGATAAGTACCCAACGAAAACAAAAATACATAAAATAGACACAGAAATATATTTATCTCAACAACAACCATTTCTATGCATTCTCAAAATAAGAACTTATTAGATAAAAAAGCTTAAAACTTCTTGCATTGTTCCCTCAAAAAGTACCAACATGCCTCAAAACTGTATCTTTCTATTCCTCCATCTCCAATATGGAAACCTTGGCAAACTTGCTTTACATGGAAATAATCAAAGAAAAATATTTTAAAGTACAAAATCTGTGATGAACAAAACTCGAACCTTTTGTTGAGTATTCCATGATGGTGTGGTTATTAATAGCAAGAGATTTTCCAGAGCTGGAGACCTTCCACTCTCCATCTGTATAGTACTTGTCCAATTTAATGGTTGCAAGACTTCACATTGAACAAAAAATCTGTACAAAATCAGTGCATGTCGAAGATCAGAGACTGCAACGCACTGAATTATCGTTTCTCGCACAAAAATCATATGTGGATAAGAAATTAGTTCAAAGACAGCAATGAAGGGAATATACCTTAAACTCACATCGGATTACATATAACACCGATGAGAATATACCTTGAGCATCATATGAATGGAAGATCTCTACTGCATCTAAATAAATTTGTTATCAGATTACATATAACATTGATGCTAATATACCTTAAACTGGCGTTGGATTTAGGATATCTGATAAATCTAGAATTGACATCCAGGTAAGTTGGAACAAAAAAATGAATAGCATATGCGAACTACAGATCACGTCATCGTTTTGCTTTACAAACCTCTGACATTCTAATCTGTAGAAGGACCAAATCACGGATCCTCAGATCCACGAACCTCCTTCTATGGGTGCCCTCTTCCCCGTCCCTCCGCTGGTTTTCCATTCCCGGGAAGCTCCGCCTCCTCCAATACTTCCTCGGCGAGGCATGCCACAATCGCCGCAGAGGTGGGCGCCACGATTAGGGCACGATAAATGAATGTCCCTAGCTCATCGTCCACCTTTGTCCATCGCCAATTTCCTTCACCTCTGCCTCCGCCTCTTCCTCCACCTCGACCTCCTCAACCACCTCAACATCCATCTCCATCTCGACCTCCGCCCCGACCTTCTCCTTCACCTCGACCTCTGCCTTCACATTGACCTTGGCCTCCGCCTCTGCCTCGACCTCTGCCTCCAAGGCCGACCATGGAAGAGAGTGGTTATGAGGTTTGGGTTTTCTAGAGATGTGGAAGAGAGTGGTTAAGAAATGATTTTTTGTTTCGATCCCTCAACTTTTTTGTTATGTTATAATATAAAAAGTTTGTCCCTTTTAACCTCTAATTTTTACTCCATTGCTGAGGATTATAGAGTCCCTTATTTAGATTTTAAAAAATTATAATTTTGAATCTAATCATATCCAAATACAAGCATCCAAATTTTTGAAGTATATTTCTCAAGTAATAGCATCCACATCTCATAATGCACTCCGAATATTTTGTGTGTTATCTATACATGACTACCTTGAAGTGTTGGAACATTTGACAACAAAATTGCTGAAGATGAATATATGCGAAATATGTTTGTTTTTTTTTGCTGATTAAAATTATAAATATTGATTATGGAATTTCATCCTATTTGAAATTTTTATATTGCATCGGCGAAAGTTCAATTTTGGATTCTTGTATAATTTTACGTGCATAAAATATTAATAATCTCAGAAGTTGTATATCCGTCAATCTTTGGTATTTTGAGAGATTTTTTTAGCAACATAAATGGCATTCACGGAAGTGACAGTACATATCCTTTTCACCAACACAAATTTATAACAGATATATTAGCTTCCAAGGCAAGCATTAGCTGAACTTAATTAGTATATTTTGGAGCAAACCTTTATTTACAATTAGTACAACAACACAATTAAAAAATATAATTAAGATTTAATCATGTTCGAGAAAATAGTAATATCTAGGGATTCAATCTTAATAGCTACGAGATTCTCCTACAATATTCTCGTTAAGTTTAGGGAAGTTCTCTAATTTTCCCTTCAAAGGAACTGTGGGGACAGAATTCTAATAACTTAAGTTAGTAGGGACAAAATTTTTCGTCATCACAAGTTCCCATCAGCACAAAACTGTCGTTAAAATCCTTTTTCCTTTTAGTGTATATTTAACTAAGGAAGATATGATAACGAATATTATATTATTCGTTACCTTTAGTCACTTTTCTTGTAGTGATATGTCTCAATATCAACTATATGATATCTATTCTGGAGACATGGTAAGGTTTAAAACAACTTTTCCCATGTTGGGTACATGCTTTCTACTAATTTATTTTATTCAGGATACTTTTATAATTGTATTATACACATGTTTTTAATATAGTTTTATCTTGCATAATATAATATCAGATATATAACATATCTGGAACTTTTAAACAACATCTATATCAGGAAAAAAATTTATTTGGAGGGTATCGAATATCGTTAACTTACATGAATTTCGAACTCGTCTCTTTAAAAAACTTCACCTTAGACTAACGATCTACCATGTTACCGGACCGATGCATTCGTTTTCTAAACAACCCCGCACTTGAGCATATATTCTCAAACCTATATCCATTGCAAGAAATTTGATCTAAGGCGACAAAAAATTGAATATTGGTTGACATATCTTTCGATGTTAAATGTATAATAATAAATATTATTCATTGTAAAATTAGCTTTTGTTTTTGTAATTAACAATGAATGTATATTCATTGCTAAAGGTTCATATGACAATGGTATATCCGTTGGCTTATTCGTTAATATTTGTATAAAACATTGCTAATATTATTAAGGATTAGAAGAAAGACATCAACAAATAAGCGTTGTTATATGACAACGAATATAATAGTCGTTGTGAGTTTAAAGAAGCAAACAAATATTGTTCATTGTTATATATTTAAATATGGATGATATAATAACGAATGTTAAATTATTTGCTGCAGTATATAAATTTTGTTGTAGTGATCTAACTGAACTCAAAACTTTTGACCTTTCTTATCGAACAGAACTTGAATATAGGTTATTTATAGTTAATTCCATTAACTACATTAACTACTTGTTTCTCGTTGGATCACAGCTAGGAGTGTAAATGAGTCGAATATGAGAATCAACTTAGGCTCGGTTCGGTTCGTTTAGCCTACTTTCAGGCTCGATAAAATAAAAATTGTAAGCAGGTTTGGTTCGACTCGGGTAAGGTTCGTAAAAGTTCGGTTCAGCTCGTTAAAGGTTCGTTTAAGAATAAATGTTGTGCAGAAAAAACGCAGCCGCATGTAGAGGTGTGCATGGGACGGGTACTCGATCCGTTCAACCATGATCCATCCCGACCCATCATTACCGGGTTGATGAGTCGATGCAACCCATTCCAACATGTAGCCATAATAACGGATACCCGAGTTATATGAACGGGTCTCGGTTACCCGTGGGTACCCGCGGATCACTAAACACATCAATCCATGATATGATTGAGATGTGAAAGTTTCTAACTTGGGATTTTTTAAGAAAAAAATCAATGTTAATAAATCCGTGATACATGCACAAACATTGCTCGCACAACTTTTAGTTGACAAAATCACGATGAACACAAAATTAAAAGAACAAAAAAGAAAACAATCTTCGATAAACATGCTTCGATCTATCCTTATACTTTTTCAAAGCAAATATAATATGTTTATCTTTGAATTCTAAATGATCGTCGCTTGATAAATAAATACCCGTTTTACTTTTGATGGGTCGAATTAAAGCCCTCTCAAATTGAACTTTCACACGACCCAAATTGTTGATTTCAATCACAATATTAGAGCTCGACCGGAACGAAATTTCGATTGGATTTTGACCAAAATTTTGGTCATTCAATTAGCATTCCTTTTATCTATCACCTATCTATTTAATATATCGGTCGTTTTGGTCGACTTTCGGCACCTGTCGAAATCGAAATTTCGGTCTGATTTTGATCAAAATTTTGATCATTTCGATTCATTTCTTTTATGGACCATCCATCTAGTTAACATATCGACCATTTCAGTCAAATTTTGATATGTCGAAATCAAAATTTTGGCCAGATTTTGACCAAATTTTGATCATTTCAGTTAACATTTCTTTTATCGACATCCCATCTAGTTAATATATCAACCATCTCGGTTGAACTTTAACACTTGTAGAAGTTGAAATTTTGCCAAATTTCGACAAAATTAGATATCGTGGTCCGATTGCTAAACCTTATGAACTTGTCATTTGTTCATATTATGTTTGAGATATTTTTTTTAATTCACCTCGTTGATGACATGCATATGTCATTAAATATACGTTTTTAGTTTGCTTTTTAATTATTTTTCACATTAAAAATATTAGATCTTTTATTTCTGTTAAAAAATCAAACATCTAGATGCCTCTTCTCTTGAATTCATCCACGATCTAAATCTCGATTAATAAATTTTTATTATCTCGATTCCAAGTAACAATATAAATCGCAACCAATTTCAAAGTCGATATAGGCAAGGAGATTGCCAAGTCCATGGATGAGAGCTGCCAGCCCATGGTTGTTGTCCGAGTTGGAGTGGGCAATGAAATGGTTCGGCCTATGGGTATCCATGGATCATAGGGTCAGAGCTCCATATATCATGGATCAAACAGGATCGGGTACCCCATCCAGAATGGTTTGCAGGATACTCATGGGTTTAGGGTTGACCCATATGGATCGGATCGGCTACCCATCTAGTCCATAACCTGTGCACAACCCTAGTTGTAAGGGAGGGTTTTGGGGGGTTTCGGTAATAGAGAATAGAGACTTAGAGATTGGATGATTGGGTGGGTTTGAGAAAATAAGTGAATATCCCTTATGTTAATATATAATGTATTTTTCCTTATATATACAATATGTATGTATATATACTTTTATATGTGTGTGTATATAATTGATTTTTTAACGAACCAAACCTGAGCGAACATATGTTTTTGAGGTTCGGTTCGTTTATTTAATTGAGGTCAAATTTATATTCATGTTCGTTTCATTTATTTTTGAATAAATCTGAATAAAATATTGAGTGAGCTAAATAATTTCAAACGAGAATTTTCTGACAGGCCTAATCACGGCCTAAACGATACGCCAAACTGAAAAAAAAACGAAAACATATACGAGCAAGATGAAAAACAACTCGTTTCTATCATATATTCAGGGTCGTCCCTGAGCCTCGTCCCGAGGTGCAATGGCGCAGGGCCCCGCAATTTTGGGGACCCATTTCTAAATTGTCTACATATAGTTAGTTTTTAGGGATAATTACACCCATAACCCTGAGTAATTCCTCAATCTCAATCATAACCCTGTATAATCGCGAATTACGCAAGAAACATCAGATAGTCACTCCGTCTCACACCTATAACCCTCCGTTAATTGAATACGTTAACTAAACCACATGAGTGAGTTAATCTAACCAAACTTACCATCCAACGGTTAGAATTAGCTAAAATAAAAAAAGGAAAAAATCCCACAGACGGTGGTGGATGTTCTTGTTGATTAGGATGCAACGGGCGAAGAGCTTCCAGGAGGGGAACCTTGAGTTCCTGCGCGTGGTTCCAGGGGAAGAAGGGACAATTGCTTCACGGGGAAAGCTTCCATGACGGGGAGCTCGGGCAGGGGAGGAGAACCAAACCTGGATGGGGTTTTGGGGGGGGGGGGTGAGGTGCTACGGTATGTGGTAGAGGTGTGGCATCGTCGGCGGAGGCTGGGCGTAAGCTCCATCGGTTGCAGGGGGGCTTCGTATAGGGAGGTTGGGCGCGGGGCTCTCGGGGGGAGGGGGAAGGGTTCCGAGCAGGGAGGTTGGGCGCGCGGCTCTCGGGGGGAGGGGGAAGGGTTCCGAGCAGGGAGGTTGGGCCCTCGACTGCGGTGGTGATGATGCAGAGGGAGGTTGGGCGCGGGGCTCCTCAACGGTGGCGGTGGGGGTTCGAAGGCCTTGGCGCTGGCGGCGATGCGGGGAAAGGTTGGGCGTGTGGTTCTTCAACGGCGGGAGGTGGGGGTTCGAAGGAGCCCTGCTCCCTCAAAGCTTCGTGCTGATGCGGAGGGAGGTTGGGCGCGGGGCTCCTCAACGGTGGGGGTGGGGGTTCGAAGGGCTTGGCGCTGGCGGCGATGCAGGGGGACGGGGGGTTGCTTCGAGTAGGGAGGCTGGCGCAGGGCTCATCCGTGTGCATGGGGTAGGGGGTTCGAGCAGGGAGGCTTCGAGTATGGAGGCTGGGCGTTGGGCTCTTGGGTCACAGGGTTACGGGTGGGGTTTCGAAGGAGGAGCGATGCTCCCTCAAAGCTCGGCGCTGGGGACGATGCTGGGGGAAGGGGTGCTCTGACGCATGGTCGGGGGGAGAGTGGTCGCCTTCGACAACCTCCGCCTTCCAACCCCTCTCAGCTGATGGAGAGAACAGTGGCATGTTTTGCAAATAAGGATGAGTTTTAAGGATATTTTTGTCCTTTTCACCGAAAACCGTTAAATCTAACAAATATGTCGAACGAAATATAACTCGGGGTCATGTCGTCTAAGAGTTAAGCATTACTTGGGGTTTCCCATGTAATTCGCGATTATACAGGGTTATGATTGAGATTGAGGAATTACTCAGGGTTATGGGTGTAATTATCCCTAGTTTTTATTATTTTTATTTCAAATATTAGGGATGAAAACAGATCGGGATCGGATACAAAACATATATGCTTATTTCTATATCCATATTTGCTTTATCTCTATCGAATACGAATACGAATACGAATACGGATATGATTCGGACATGCATTAAGGAAATCGTATCCTTAAAAATATGGATACGAATCAGATATTTATCGAATACGAATATGGATCGAATAAAGAGAGAACATAAATACATATTAAATAAAGAGCTAATCCAAATATGAACCAGTGAAAGAGTGAATCCAAATATGGATCCAATAAATATGGAATCCAAATACGAGTCTATTAATGATCACATACGAATATGAATTGGTATTTAATCAAAGTTTACAATGATTTTAAAAATTAATAATGAAATATAAATAAGTTGCATCCTGACAAAAGGGATCGTCGAGGTGACATACGTTCTTAACCAGAAGCCAAAGGGGGGGATATAGTTTCGTAACTTTTGTGTGTGCCAATCTCCAAATAAACAGAAGTTCATTAATATCATTGATATATTGTATTATATAATATATAATAATAATATAATAACATGGGGTTGTGTCTTGTATTATATTAACTAATATATAAAATAATATTAATGTTTTATTCTGATATTCGGATCTTGATATTCAAGCCATTACCATATCTGCATCCATATCCGAAAAATTTTGCAATCCATATCCGATCCGTATTTGATTAATATTTGGATACGGATATCTGTGTCCGGTATTTTTTCGAATATTGTAAGTAGATATTCGGATATATCCGTATTTTTTTTCATCCCTATCAAATATCAATCCAATGTCTAAATGGCTACACATGTCCATTAATTATTTACATTTGCATGTGTCATTTGACTATTCATATTCCTAAATGCTTAAAAATCCTTTGGGTTCCCCAATATCACATTAATATCTTAAAAGTTAAGACCCCACATTGAACTTAAATGTGTCCTTTGGAGACAAATATGACATCCTCTTGTGATTTGCAATTTCCGCCACTACTGCAATTTATCTTGCTTTCAATTTATGGCTTGTTTTTGTTGAGCACCTGCAAATCATGGCCTCAGTTAATGATATTTTTTATATTTGTGCATTGTAATTTTTTCTCTTAGATCCACAAATCACGATTATTTTTTGAATTTGCACATCTACTCACCATATTTGTAATTGTAAGTAATCTCTTATCTTTTTTTCTAAGAAATAACAAAATTGAAATTTATTACACATTGTAAGGGATTGAAAATGCGACGTTAACCACTTGAATTGTTGTTATCTTTTTTACAAAAAAATCATCTCTCATTTCTCAATCACAGAACTTACGTTTCCTTTTTCAAAATTTTATTGTCATTATAATCAGATTTATATTTGTGGTAAGAATATTTTATGATTGGATTGTGATTAACCATCAAATAATCTTTTTAGGTAACTTATTTTGTTTTCCGTAAAACTAAATCTTTAATATTTAATTTAGGTTTCAACATTAATGCTAGTTGTGATTGAGAAATTATTTTATTAACATATATAAGTTTGGATCTTGGACTGTTAATAGAAACTATCAGCTTGGCATGATTACCACATCAAATAAAAAACCGATGACTTGATTATTTTTTCATAACTATTATTTTAGTGTCTGTTTAAATCATGTATTATTTTTATTGTATTAATTGTTTAGTGCTTCTTGCTTGAATATTATTATTCTCTAACCATATTTTTTCGGCTCATATGATATGGAAAATAGACATTAAGAGATGAAACTCTTAATTTTTAAATATTTTTGTTATTGTAGTCAATACATATATGTGCTTCTGTGCTTGAACGTTCTCAAAAATCCTAACTTAAAAAAACAATGTCGTACATTTTTTTTCTAGCTATTTCCCATAGTTTTTGTTTGTACTTACGTTCCTTGAGTTGCATTATATCCATAGATATCTATTTCGATTGTAGAAATTATTTTTTATAATTTTAATTCATTAGTTATTGTTTGATGCTCGATGATCATAAACATACATAGTTCTTTTAAAAATTTAAAGAACTTTATTTATAAGAAATTTACAAATTAAAAAATTAAATTATTTTTTATAGGGGCCCTTTTCTTCTCTTTTGCCTAGGGCCCATGAAATTTCAGGAACGGCACTGCATATATTACTAGTTACATTTTAGGGTAGAAATCAAGGAAACCCACGGATGGATCTCTAGGAAAGAAGCAAAGAGCACAATGCGCGAGTCCTTTGGCACCACATTCCTGAGGTGGAGAAATCTTCAACAGCATGAAAATTTTATCACAACCTTATTAATCTATTCCACAAAAACCCAACCAAAGCACGTATTATACGCACGTATAAATACCTACATATGCAACCGCCTGATATACGTATATCAAAGTCCTCCATTGTACGGGACGCCGGTTCTGGGGATCCACGAGTCACCGTCGATGAAGTTCGACACCGTGAACTGCGCCGCCTCCGTCGACGACATCGTTGCGTGGACACCGGCAGCCTGCACGCGGCCGCCGGTGCCCGCGCCGGGCCCGGTGTTACCGTACTCGCCGTAGTACACCTTGTCCAGCGAGGCCCCGCCGGTCCACGCCTGCCACCCCCTGGGGTTCACGGAGTCGTCGACGTACGTCTGCATGACGACGACCCTCGAGTACTGCCTCCACGGCCTCCCGAAGTACGTCGGGAGCTGCCCCTTGACCTGCGCGAGGTCGGAGGCTGCGACGATGCGACTGCCTTGTATGACGAAGCCGGTGTTCTGGTTGGGGTCGAGACGGCTCTGCGCGGTGATGGTGTTGGCCACGCTGGGCTTGCGCTGGGAGATGTTACAGCTCTGGAAGACGGCTGCGGCGTTGCCGAAGATGAAGTCGACGGTGCCGTAGATGTCGGTCTCCCGGTAGAACTGACGGTTGGAATGGGAGTAGAGGGTGTCCTGGTACCCCTGGAGGGAGCAGCGGTAGATCACGGCTCGGTCGCCGCTCACGCGCAGCGCCACCGCTTGTCCGCCGCCCGGCCCGGCGCTGTTGACGATGGTTAAGTCCCTGGCTATAAAGCCCGCTCCCTGACCAGCTGCAATATTTTCCACATAAATTTCTTTGTGGTTGGTTAGATGTAAAGTAATAATTTTTAAGAATGAGTTGCAGTTTAATATATTAAAAATTTCCTGCAATTGCAATATATCTTTGTTATGTGATAGTATACAATACAGACAAGTTGCAACACGGCAAGAACAAGTCCTTTTTTCCTTAATCTAAAACAAAGGGGGTCCAATATGTCAAAAAGTAGCGCACAGGAAAGAGACCATAAAAACCATCTTTTTCTTGACAAGTCAGTTTCTCAGATTTAGCCACAGCCTTTTCCCATGAAAGTTCGACGATTCTAATTAGTGAGAGCAATGTAGAGCAATGTTTTTTAAATCGTACTGGACGGTTCGATCGGTCCGACCAGTGAATCGGGCTTGGATCAGTATGGTTAACCGATTTATAGCAGTTCGGTTCGATTGTTTAAATTTTAATTAATCCGTCCGGTTCAATCTATTTTTTTGACACAGTTTAACCAGGTTCAACTGAAGTTGAACCATTTAATTTTTAAATTATTTAAAAATTTTGTTAGTAGTGGAGTTGAACCCATGACCTTTGATTCCCTATTTCACACTTCTAACCAACTACACTAACACAATTTTTGTAATATATTAGGTTTTAAATATAATTAAACTATTATCATGTTATATAGCATCTAGTCCAAATAATATATATATATATATATATATATATGATATGTATGGTATTTGATGATGTATAAGAAAAATACTTTATGTATAGTGTGAAATATATACACTATCTATGTATTTTATATAAATTTCAAGTATATTAAGTGTATATTATATATATAATTTTACGGTTCAACTACTTTTTTTCACCGATCCGATTTAATCTGGTTTTAAATAATGATAACGTCATCATTCAGTTGAACCGGTTTGATTACATGGTTCGACCCAATCCAACCATTTCGTCAATGTTTCTGGTTTGGTGTTCGGTTTGGTTTCAAAAACCTTTATGTAGAGTACCCCATAAGGCAATATGTATATGATTCGTAGAAGCTGCTTTGATTATGCACTAAACTTTTCTTGCTTTGGTTGAAACTATTTAGGATACATTTTGATCCATGATTTGATTTTTTAAATATCCATCATGGTTTTTGTATATATAATTAAAAGTCAGCATGTGCTGCAGATTTTCTACTGTAGAAATAATAGTATTGGCTGTGGATTTATTGTTTTCGAAATTTAATTCAAAATATTGATACAAGTCAAACATGACGTTTTTCTATGTATGACTGTGCATGGTAAGGTATACGTCTACTCACCGACGGTGGCTGACTCGTAGGTGGTCCAGCCGCCGCTATTGCTCCGGTCGCCGACGACGACCGACACCCCCTTCCCGGCGCCAACCAGCATCACGTTCTTCTGCTTCGTCGGCACCCTAATGTACTCCTTGTACGTCCCCTCCTTTATCGATATCACCGTCCGTCCACCGGTTCCTGCCAGCAGGGAGACGAAGGCCAACGCCTCGTTGATCGACCGATGCGTGCCGCTGCCGTCCAATGCCACCACGGCGTCCGGCTTTAAATCCTCCGGGGCTGCCTCAAGCAGCCTCCGGTCGCTCTCCGACAGCCACTCGGGGAATCCGTGGGTCGTCGACGGTGCCGTCAGCCTCCTGGAAGGGCGTTCGTTTTCCATGTGCTTGAGCAGGGCCAAGCTGTTGCTCACGAACCGGGTCAAGTTGATCGACTGCGCTTCGATGAGGTCCTTGTCGACGGGGGGTTTGATCACGAGGCTCTCCGAGCAAGTCACCTGGTTGGTGAGGGCGGCGCTGAGCCATGTGTCGACGTCGGCCTTGGACGGTCTGCGTTCCTGGTTGAGAGCGTTGGTCAGGAGCTCGACGGTGTCATCGATGAGCTCGACGCAGTCGTGGGAGCCGGTGGGGGGGTAAGGGGCGCGGTCGTTGGGAGGGAAGGAAAGGTTGTAGGCGAGGGAGCGAGTGAAGTGGGCGTGCTCCATGGCGAAGTAGACGGAGATGTCGAAGAGCTCGGTGGGGGTCTTCGGGGGGCCATGGCCGGCTATGGAGGCGAAGGCGGCGGAGCAGGCATCGGGGTAGAGCGTGGCCTTGCAGGCGGCGGCGATGGAGGATGCGACGGTGGGGGCGGCGAAGGGGTCCAGGGAGGAGGATTGGGAAGGAGGGAGGAGGAGGGCAGCGGCGGCGAGTGCAAGTCCAAGTAGGAGGAGGAGCTTCATGGCGACGATAGGGAGGTGTTTGAATTGTAGGGAGGGAAGCGTTTGATGGATAGGAGGAATATATATAAGGGGGGAAATGGATCGTTTGCTTCAATGGGAAGCTCAAATATCTATTTGTGCCTCTCAATCTTAATCGAATGATTCATACGATTTTACATTTTTTGTGGATCTGTACCGTGTAAAATCACGTGAACCACTCGATTAAAATCCTTATATATATGGGGTCATGTGGATTCATTTAATTGTTATTAGCCTCCTGCATTTTATTTCTATTTGGGTCATTGGTAGGACCTTCCTTTTCATACTCTCTTTTTGCTGCTCTTTTTTGGGGTTTTCGTGCGAAATTTGCATTCCTACCCTCTTTTTGCGTCATTATTGACAGATACCCCCTCTTTGCAATTATGCGGTTCCATGAATCGCAAGCGCGTGTACGGTACTCTATGGTACATGGTATACATGCAGCATAGCCGTAAACACCGTATTTTTAATCCGCATGCTAAACGGAGCACAGACACATAGTCTTTACTCTGGCTGATGCATTGTACAAAGAAGGTGGATATATACGAATTAATATACAGGTCTAAGTGATAGATGGCAGACTCTGAAGTAAAATCGTGCATTATTGAAGTCACACAATCATGATCAAGTAGTTCCCACGAAATCGTACTTTTTGTAGACCCGTATCATACAAATTCACGTGAGTCGCTCGATTAAGATCGAGCGACCGGAGCGGTTACTGCAGAATCTGTCGTGCTGCAGACGAGTACGAATACATCTGAAACGAGTACGAATCCACGTGATGGCATGAGTGTAGTTTTGCTGTATAAAAAGACTTGATGTGCAAAGCTAGCAGCCATTAATGGGTGTAGAGCATGTGATGTAAAGCAGGGGAGCTGTCGCATCACCGTGAGATATCCTTCGCAGGGAGTCGGAGATGACCATTGTGTTTCCCGAAGGTGATCCAGCGACTCCCATGCTATGTTAAAGGATCTATAGCATTTTATATAAGTCAAATATAGTATCTTCATAACCCACGAATGTAATTAATGGTCAGTTGAAGTCATGTAATCTAATTTAATCGAAATTCGATCGAATAACTTTTAAATCGAAATTGATTTGGACGAATTGGCCGAAATTTCAATATTTAAGGTGGACGATAGATGCGTTGGTAACTAAATTTCATTTCGGTCGGTCAAAATCGATATTTAAGGCTTTGGTTGAAGTTCGGGAAAATTAATCTGTTTATTTTATGTCAATTCGTTAAGCAACCGAATATAATTAAGACTATGTCAAATTCGTTTCCTTCGATTGTAAATCGAAGCATGGACTTTTTAGGGGATGGAGTCTAGACCAATTCATGCATCCAATAAACATTGGACGACTATGGTATCTTAATTAGCTGGGATGCAATAATTTGATTTCTTCTTAAGTTGGTTTTGCTTATTGACAAGCTTCCTCGATTGACGAATTACTTGCGTAAGTTTGTATACATAATCTTAATACCCAAATCATTTAGACTGCATTGATGAGTTAATCTTATAACCTTAATAGAAAGTCGAATAGACGGAATATAGGACATGGCAATTCATGAATTTGATGTTTATGTCTCATATATTTAAGGAGATATACAGTGGCTCTTGAAGCCCGGGTGGTTAGGCGCGCACACACCTTTCGCATTTACGCATATTTGTTGGCTTGTATTAGATTGCGTTTAGGGGTGTTAGAAAATTCTCAAGTTTGATATTCGTTCAGGTTTGGTTCGTTAAAAGTTCGTTTCAGATTCGGTTCGAAAATAAATGAACCGAGCCTGAACCCAAGTTCAAGCTCGATTAAATAAATGAATTGAACCTAGAGAATCAGAGAACATACAAGTTCACTCGATAAACACACATACACGCGTGCGCGTACACACGAAAACACACACGCCCGTGCGTGCACGCACATGCACGCGCACCCTCCCCCTCCCCCCCCCCCACCCCCCACATGCATATGAACCTTAATTTGAGATAAATGGATTTTATCCCATGATAAGTGAACTTTGTCTATAGATAGCTGAACATTTATGGGATGAGTATGTTTTTATCTCATTATAAATTATCTCAAAATAAATAGTCACGTCGAGGTTACAACATCCATCATCTATGTGTGTCTAGTACTTTTCTCTTATTTATCCTCAAATCAATAGACCAAGTATATACCTTACTTATCGCATATCTTCACATTATTCCTTCTCGTCATTTAAATAGATATAAAAATATATTATAATTATACTACTTTCGGAGAGATAGATCCTTATTAATCTATTTTTTTTCAAAAGATGAAGAAGAGTTAGGTAAAGAAAAAAGTGAGTGGATGTTTATTCTAATTATACACACATATATATGTCCATTTCTTTTCTTTTCACTTCCTCTTATTAAAGAGTTCTCAAGTTCGATATTCGCTTAGGTTCGACTCGGTTAAAAAGATATTCGATTCAGATTCGGTTCAAAAATAAACAAACCGAACTTGAACACAAGTTTAGACTCAATTAAATAAATGAATCGAACCTGAAAATGTAGGTTCGGTCAGGTTTAGTCCACATCTACACCCCTAACTACACCTCTAGTTGACTTAATTTCGTAAAAATAATATAAATAAATAAATATGTGTAGCTACACCAATAATAAACACATATACATATACATACACACACTGTTTGTGATTGTTTCTATGTCAAATAAATTTTATTTTTGTAAATGTGATATCGTATTGTTATTGTAAACGATGATTTGTACAAAAGTAAATCTAAAATTAATACCGAGTGGTCCAATTTCTATTTGTATCACAAATGTCTAGATTTTATTTACAAGTGATCATCACGTATCGATTTAATTTTTTTTGAAAATGATCATTTTTTATAATTACAAAAATCTCATAATATTTCACTACAACAAATATAACGATGATGTTATTCGTAGATAAATTATTCTTTGTACTTGAAATTAATGATGAATGACGTATTCTTTGCTATATTATTAGCAACGGTACATGTAGAAATGCTTTTTTGTTGCTATTTTTGAATTTTTTTGTTAATTTTCTCTAATCTTTTATTTGAAAATTTAGCGAAGAATAGTTAGAATTTCGAAAAATAGCAATGAAAATGTGTTTGTTATATGGACCATCGTTAATGATATAGCAATGAATATGGCATTCATATGCTAATTTCAAATATAACAATCAATTTTGTTACGGAAGGACGATATAGTGACATATTTTTTAAAAGTGTCATCGTAGAGTCATTTTGTTATAGTTTTTGTAAAATTATAAATATTCGGAAAAAAAATGATTGTAAACACTTGCAGAAAGATGGTACTCATTACAATCCTAACGATATGTGTTCTCAAGGGTAAATTTTTGGGTTTGAAATGATTTTTACTCTTTAAAGTCCGGTTTAGATCAAGGATAAGTTCGGGATAAAATGATTTTACTTATCACTCTACGGTACTTATTCCTTCCTTCTGTCCTTCTTCTTGGTAGTTGGGATGGGTTGGGTTGGAGTAAATAATAGCTATTTGGATGTTTATAATATATTAATTATTTTTATGATTATAATACATTTCTAATGTTCATTTTTATTTGAACATACTTGAATATTATTATAACAAAAAATTAAGGGATCCATACAAATAATTCCAATCCAAGAATGTAAAGGTAGAACTGGAGAACATATAACCTAATGAGTGGTCTGGTGGTTGAGCAGCGTGCCTCCACTTTCAAGAACCTGTGTTCGAATCCTAGTAGGGACGCTCCAGACACCTGAAATTATCGGACCTACTAAAAGAACAGGAAAACATATCCAGTTCACTCCGAGGTAACTTGGTAATCGAACTTTCATGAGCTTGGTTACATGTAAGTCAATAATTTCATTTATTTATTGATGGTGACCTTAGGAAGGAATCAGATAAGACTTCATTGTCATTGGAATAATTATAGATCTCTTTTGGCGCACTTTCTTTGGATTTGACCCAATTAGCCAAATCTATATATAGGTGGAAAACTACACAAATCAAGACAAGGAAGGGTTCTACTATGCCCCTCTTTTTTAGAAATAATAGATTGGAACAAAAATAATCTAGCTTTATTTTATAAACTCTTTTTTCCCTCTTTGCTTTTTGAAACCTTGTGAGAGTCATCCTCAAAAGAACATATGATCATTCTCATGTGAGTCTATCAATTTGATTAAATTGGAGTGCTTGGGTTATTGGGTCAGATGGGGAATTATTATCTTTAAGTAAGGAGTTTTATCAATTGTCTCCTTAACTCTTGCAATATCAGTTATATCCTCTTCTTTTTAGGAAAATTAATTGTTGCAATAGCATAAGCTTTCTTATGAAAAAAATCACATACTAGAATGCGGACATCACTTTATCCAACTAAAAAATCCATCTAAATACCACCTATATGTAGGAATGCCAGCCAGCAATAACCTTTTCATCTATCAAAAGGAACTTAGGTCAGGGCATGGGGATTGGTTTGGGCTAGGCAACGGGCTAATATTATGTCGGGCCCTCGGGCCGGATCGAGCCAGACCGAGCCAAGCCCGAGCCCGACCCAAAAAAATTTCGAGCACAATACTTTAACCCAAGCCCGAGCCATTATCCATTTGAGCTTGAGCCGGGCCGGATTTTTCGGACTGGGCTTCAGACTGGGCTGGGCCGGCCCAACCCAATGCCCATCCCTACTTACTAGATGGTGAGTCTAGCTCCTTTAATCTATCAAATTATAGACTTATAGTAATATAATATAGGATCAAGATTCTGCTTCTAACAATTATTCCTCCTAAATAAATTCCAAAATCATGCACGTGCCACATTTTTGGGTATTTTACACGTGTTCTACTTATTTTCCATAGTAGTACACATATATGCCCCTAGCTTTTTTTAAAGGGTAAATTACAATTTGGTTCCCTATCTATGGGTCCGATCTCAGAATGGGTCTCGATCTTTAAATTGTAACGATTCGGGTCCTAGTGCCATTAGTTAAGGAACTTTACCCCCATCCCCTTTCCAACAAGGGCATATTCGTCATGAACCCCAAAATTTCCATTTCCTAAATGGTCCTGAGATCCGAATCGTTACAATTTAAAGATCAGGACCTATTCTGGGATCGGACCCATAGATGGAGACCCAAATTGTAATTTACCCTTTTAAAATTATGCCTCTTAATTTGTCCTAAACTCGCGAAAATGCCCTTTTGTTATAGTATTTTTCCCCTATTACATCAACAAAGGACGATACTACAACTTCGATAAGAATATAGAACTATATGTGTAATATTGCAAAAAAGGTCTCGACTATGCATTGATTCCCAATTAGATTCCTTGTCTCTCAAAAAGAGGAGTTTGATCTTATTTTTTTCCTCGAGTACATGTCTCTGTAAGCTTCTGAGACTCTTTTATGTTGACATTAAATCCTAAATTTAGTAGCTTAGAATTTTGAAAGATGATGCTCCTAATTGAGAATTCCATGCATAGTTGAGGCCCTTATTGTATTATGAAAACTCTGAAGGGTATTAGTGTAAAAAACTTTTTTGAAATATAGAAATCGTGTCGGTAAACTTGAAGAATATTATTAGTGTTCACATACTAGATCTCTAGTTAATGGCTTAATGCAGGCTGAGAGACATGAACATGAGTTTTTCCTGTCAAAATCAAGTTTTAGACTGATGAGTCCAAATGGATTGCTCATTTTATAAATCATTAATAATGCTACCATATGATGATGCAATTTCCATAGTCATATCTAGAGGATATTCTTTTGATTTATTTATTTTTCAAATGTAATCAAGAGAAATCTGATTATATTTTTTTTGTCTCAGATACAAACCTCTATAAGCTTAGCAATTCTTATATATCGATGTTAAAACATGAAGTTGAAAGTTCGCACCCTTTTTTATTACATTTGAAAAATAAGGTCTGTAATTAGATGTTGCATTCAAACTTGCAGTATCTGTTATACCCTATTTTTTTGGGATATCATTTGTTCCTTTTACTTCTTCCACGATGATCATTTGTGCTAAGTTGCCGTCTATTCCCAATCTCGAACGGACGTTAATTTTAGGAATACATGGGTAATTAGATAAAAAGTCAAGGATAGACTAGTCCTTTTCTTCTTCATTCCACTCTTCCCCATCCAGCCCTTCCCCCTCCTCCTCCTCCTCCTCTCCCCCTCGTTAAAATTGCTCTGTTCTCCTACTCGAAGTTGCTTATTGTATTGGTTCCCTTGATCTCGGGTGGTTCTGCTCGAGGATGGTTCCCTCGATCTCGGGTGGTTCTGCTCGGGGCCGAGTGGCTAACGCACGAGATCCGTTTGGGAAATGGACGATCGTGATAGGAGGTCAACTATCGTCGGCTCGGCTGGGAAAGCCGTGTGACCACCTCCGAGATCGTCTGCTGTAGAGGTATTTCTTCTCGTTCCGTCTTGATCAAGCAATTTGTACGATGTTACATGGTGCAGATCCACAAAAAATGCTAAATCGTAGTACGAACCACTCGATCAAGATCGGACGATTCAAGCGATTACTGCGGACTACAACAAACGATTGTCCTCGTTCAACACCATGTCTCGAGAGCCCTCGCTTCGGTATCCCCTTCGGTGTCGACAATAAAAAAAGAGGAAAGCAGAGAGGTGGAATTGAAGCTTCAGTCGTCTTTCGTTCCTTGGATTGAAGCCAATATCTGGTCATCCATCACTCGGGGGTTTTTATTGTCATTTCCCTTATAACTATACTATGTTTTGGATAAATCATAGTTTAATTCAACCGACAAGAAGCAAGATGACACAACTTATATTTCAAAAGAGAGATATATAACTGATATTGTAATATGATGGAACAATCGATAAAAATCCTTAATTAAAAATTAAGACATATAATTAGAACTTTTTATGTAATTTACTCTTTAGTATATCATGGTGTAAATGTCCTTGATAGAGAAAAGAGATATTTACATCTATAACTCTGAGTAATTTCGTAATTACCCCAAGAACTCACGATAATCACGAATTAAATATAAGACCTTGAATAATGCTTAACTCTTACAGTCATAACCATGTGTTAATCTCCATCCAATTTCCGTTAACTACGACGGTATCCGTCAAGTATTTTATATTTTATACCCCTTAACTTTCACTTATTTACAAATAAGACCCCTATCGCCTTCCTCCCCGCCCGTCGCCCCCCTTCCTCCTCCCCGCCCGCAAGCCCGGCTCAGGTCGGCATCCCCTCCCCTCCTCGCTCGTGCCTCCACCTGGTCCCCCAGGTCGTGCACGCATCCCTCCTCCCCACCCGAGCCTCCGCCCGCGCCTTTGGTCGACCCATAGGTCTGCCTAAAGGCCCTCTCTCACCTCCGCCTGCCCCCCACCCCCTAGGTCTAATAGCTCGCCCCACTCGCACCTCCACTTGGTCGACCCGTAGCCTGAAAGCCCACCTCGACCCCTCACCCACGCGTCCGCCGACAAGCCCAGGTTGAGTCACCGTCCCTGGCCACCCGCAAGCCCGCCTTAGGTCCTGCAGGATCGAACCCACATCTTCCTCTCTTTCTTTCTTTTATTAATCTCAACCATTAGATCACCGATTGAGTTAGATTAACTCATCCATCTGGTTGAGTTAATGATCTAAACTAACATAAGGTTATGAGTGTAAAACGGAGCAATTATTCAGGATCTCGTTTGTAATTCGTGATTATCGAAGGTTCTTGATGTAATTACGAATTTACTCAAGGTTATGTATGTAAATATCCTTAGAGAAAAAGAGCAACATTTGTTTCTCTTGCACTCCGTTTTTCTCGTTATTGTAATTGCATAACAATCTCCTGCTGTAATGTTACAGCAGAGGTCCTATAATGGACTTTTTCTATTTGTTTGCAAATCTCATTCCAAAATTTATTCTTATAGATTTAATCCTTGATTAGTATTCTACAAGTCCTCCAATTTTGCTAAAATTTGATGTAATTTGATATTTTATCTTAGGAATTTTTATATCACAAACCTTAGAAACTTTTCAAATGACCTCTACAAGTTATTGAAATATCGTAATTCCTCCTTCGACCCCGTAAACTTGCTCTGTCTTACCCCATGAACCCAGCCGTTAAATTTGGCTTTAATTGAGTAAATGCCTTAGGTTAACTAACCAGAAGAGCATTTTCCTTTCTCTTTTTTTTCTTCCGTTCATCTTATGCTTCCTCCTCCCCTTTATTTTCTCTCTCTTCACCTCATCTCCATCCATCTGCCGAATCACAAAATTTTTCTTATTTTTACGAATAAACCATACCATCTAATTATGAAAATGAGTTTTCTCAATTTTTTTTGAGAGGATTTCTTGAATCGATTGATGAAATATTTGAGCATGTGGTTCATTCTCTGATTCTTCGGATTCATGAGGGTGTCAACAAACACCTAGAGGGTATCGTTGGAACTGTCGAAGAGGGTGTCTACGAACATGGATTCATGATGATGCAGGATTCGTTGGAGCGGCTCTGAGCTTGATGTTCCGCTCGAGGCGGAGCTGTAGTTGGGTTTGTTAACAATGTGAGCCCCGGGCGAACCATTTCTACAATAAATGTTATTGTAATGAGTAAATTATCAATGAAGTTATTGATTATTTTTCACTCCCTTTCTGAGATTAAATGAATGAATGCACTATAGGGTCCCTCTGTACAATAAGTGATATGTACCATGGCCAACTTGATGATCATACAGCTGTTGATTCATTGGATGGATCATAGAGGTTGATGCTTGGATGAATATCTAAGGAGTTAGATAGAGGACTCATCAAGCATCATCAAATGATTACTAAATGATGATCTCCAACCTGAGTAGGAGATGACAATCCTATCTCATATGGTTGATATCTGACTGATCTCTTGATGCAGGTCCTCTGCATGGGAATAGTGATTCAGAGGTGTCAGGTTAGTTGAGTCAATGGGTTGACTTGACGACATCGAGATAAACAAAGACCTATGTTGAATACTGTCACAACATAGGCATGCATCCTCTGACCGGAGACAGATGTGTTGCTATATGTCTGAGTGTGTTCATTTGGCAGACCAATAGGATGATGACCTAACCAAGATCTTTACACCGACGAGCTGGTGTGCATGTAAGGACGTATGAGTAATACGATCTCTCAAAGGGATCATACAGGTTCACTTGTGAACCGGGAGACATGAGCTCACTCATGAGGTATTGGGACTGAACAAATTCCATGCATGGTCGTCATGCTTTGGAAGCATGACATGAATTTGAAGGTAAGATATATGCTTTGTGAAAGCATAAGATCTAAGCCAAATCCCAATGACCAAGATTGAGAAACTTAATGATCTGATCCTGAAGATGACAGTGTGAAAGTGATCTTTATCTTCAGAATTATCATAGGTTTTCCAGTATGCCGGATGTATAGGTATTGGGAATACCTTAGGGTGATGTGATCATATACGATTGTATAACAATGACGCTTCCATTCCGAGGGAGTGATGAAACATGTTTAGATTTTAGTGACTCCTCTCATTAGAGAAGTGACCTAATCTTAGTCCATGAACTGGACATTGATCTGAATGAGATTGAGACACAATGAGAAGATTAGGTCTACGGTCTTGATTTGATCAAGCATTAGTGGGAGGTCCATGGGATCTGGATTTGAGATATGATCTCAACATCCAAGTCAGTATACGTGGAACAATGCAATCGCCCTGTCCTTATCTCCAAGTATCTGACGAGAGATCGCATTATTCTTGAAGGGTTTGAGAATAATTCCATGAGATCTAAGCAATGAAAAAATAATGATTAAATGTGATTTAATCATCTTGATGTGTGAAGAAATTATTCAATATAATTAAATGTGATCTAATTATTATGGATAAGAATAATGTGGATAGAAATATCCAATTATTCATAATATATTATAAATGTGATTTATAATGTATTAGAGAGATAATTATAATTTATATGTGTTGATTAATTATTATATGTATTGGATACACATTGTATAATTAATTGACAATGTAAATTATTGTTTTGGGTTGTGAATTTGATTCACAATTTTTTCCATGGCAAGATTGCAATATTCTCAAATATAATTGTGAATTATTTTTGAAGAATAAAACCCAACAAAATTCGTTGCAAATAAATAAATAGAGATTTCCATGGAGATATGCAATCTCATGAATTATCATGAGATTGCCCTCCATTAGGAAATAGGTGGGCGGCACCCATGTTCTATTTGGAATGGGTGGCCATCCACCATGTTATACATGGAGATGTAATCTCCATATTTATATTCTCTCCTTATTTATTGGTTTAATTTAGGATTGATTTATATTTGATTTTGTCAAATATATTTTAATCCAAATTTGTTGTTTTTGACAACAACAATCTTGACATTGGATTGACATAAATCAATCTCACCCATTGATTTTATATGTCCCATGGATTGAGATCCATGGATCCCAAAACCCTATAAATAGAGAGGCATACCATGCTCTCTATTTACGTGAAATTTTAGAGCTCTCTCTCTCTCTCTTCTTCATACACGACATCCCTCTCTCCCTCTATTTTTGGTGGTCGTCCACCATACCCTAGAGGAGAGATTCGTCGACGCTCTCGCCACCGTGTTGCCGCCTCGACGTTCTTCGGTTCTCCATCTTCTTGGTGTGATACGCTCACGAAGGAGACATTCGATCTCGTGCGACGAGATCAGGAGCAACCACGCTTGGATCAACATCTTGGATTGCGAGGATAACACGGTTCATCTTCGCGCTCGCAAGCGGTCTCACCGACGATCGGACTTGAGACAGGAGGTCTCTTTCTTTAGAGACTTGATCAACCATGCTTCAAGAGGTATTGCATTATACTTTTTGTGGTTATAGATGAAATGATTTGAGAATCGTTCTTGGATCATGTGGTTTCATCACATGGAAAAATTTTAAATTCCGCTGCTCAGAACAACTAGTACGACTAGTCGTTCTTTCATCGTATCCGATACGACGATCACGCTTCCATGATGCACTTGAGGATAATTCCATATCCTTCAAGTGGTATCAGAGCCTTAGGTTGACGGTTTCGAATATGATTCGAAAATCGAGGACGACTTGGGTTCGTTAAGGTCGCGAAAGTTTTTTATGGCATTTGATTTCGCAGATCTGTTTAGTAAATATTTTCGGCCATGTTTAAAATGTTAAGCAGGAATTATTTACTTGGATTTTTCCCCATTAAATAAGGAAATCATAGGATCTGAGTTTACGTAAATCGGATTTCGTATGATCTAGATATGGTTGTTTTAATGAACATGTATGCACTGTTGCGGGTACAGTAGATTTTAACATGATTAAAAAGTTAATTACTGTTATCATCTGCCTCGAAATGCATGAAACATCACTTGTCTTCTGTTATAAATCAAGTTAGCAATCTTTGAAAATTGAGTTTGTCTAATTTTGATTTAAATTGATTGAGATAAGTAATTTTAGTGAGTAGGGGTCACTACTAAAATTGCAGTCCTAATCTAGAACCAAGTAATTGTCAATTAATGAAATTAATTGTTAATTTCGTAGAATAATCATGAAAAATATTTGTAAAATATTGGAAGATGATTATTTACCTAATTTACTTGGCCTCAACCAATTAATTGATTGGTTGTGATCTAAATCATAATTGGAAACACAATCTTCAAACTTGATGCTTGAATAGGATTGGGAATTTGTGTAGAAAATTTCCTTATAATAAAAAATATTTTGATTATTATTATTATTATATGGTATAATTTTGATTGAAAAACCGATGATCATCTCAAGTACAAATTGATATATCTGGCATTATGCTTTCCCGAGGCGGATATGATGACTAGTCGGAGAGCATTGGGGTAGCGGGTTGCAACGTATGTGGTCCGTCCCACTGTCGTCGGTACTGGCCATGACAGCGGGTAGGGACTGTATAATGCCGGAGAAAATCAAGGTGTATTTTCTAATTATTAAAATTCGAATTAACATGTATTTTGAGATATTACCATATATATTCAAGTAAAATAATCAAGTTTGTTGATTGAATTGAATTGATAATTAATTTAATATGATTAAATTGATTATGTCCAATTGAGACACTCTATTATGAATAGAGTTATTATTTCCCTTGGAAGAATTAATTATGTTAATGTGATTCATGATAATTAATTAAAATTTGAATATGAGATGGAGGATCACATAAGTGACATCCATGGTCTTCCGTCAAGACGAAGAGCTCTGTCGCCAGGGATTGCATGTGGGAGACGCATGTCCGAAGTGACATATCCTGTATGCTAGCGCATCTGGATCGGGCTCTTTGTTTCTCGAAAGAGTAAGGCCGTATGCGTAGTGACCCCAATATCGGATCCTCATATTATTGGGGCAATATTGGATTGCGCATAGCGAATAATATTCCTGTTGACGGTTGATTCAATTAACGATGGGTCAACATCGCCTTAGGGGTGGTGGGCCCGGGTTTTAAAGGCCGAATTGGAAATGCAAGTTGGACTTGCAAGGCGGAATGTGTTCCCGCTTCTCTTTATTGGAGTCGCAGATTCTCATATTATTGGGATGTGACAAAGATAAAGAGGAGATCCCAATTCTTACTAGAGATATAGAGGTAAGTATATCTCTTACCTTGAAAGTGATTAAGGGAATGAACTTTCAAAGTCGACAATGCAAGAATAATTTGATTTAAAATACCTTAATCAAATGTTATAAATTTGAATATATTTTTTTATATTCTAATATAGTGTATTCTTAATTTCAGAAAATGAAGTCCTTGAACCCACTTAGCAGGCTTCTTGAGGTCAACCAATTGACCGACCCAAATTACTCGGATTGGATCCGTAATTTGGAGCTTGTTCTCTCTGCTGAGCGCATAAGTTATGTGCTCTCCGAGGACAAGCATGAGAACCCTAAATCCATGGAAGAAAAAGCATTCAATGACAAGTATGATGAAGATCATGTCTTGGCTAGATGATATATCATGTGTTCTCTCTTCAATGTTCTGCAGAAGCAACATGTGGAGAAGAGTACTTGCCAGGAGATAATGCAGAATCTTAAGGATATGTTTGATGACATTAACCGCACCCAGCGGTACAATGTTATGAAAGATCTCATTCGCTGCAGGATGCAGGAAGGGACTTCGGTCCGTGAATATATACTCAAAATGTTTGGGTACTTGTAGGAGCTGGAGACTCTTGGAGCAACAATGGATGCAGACATGCAAGCTGACTTCATTCTGCTGTCGTTGCCCAAATATTTCAATAACTTTGTAGTGTCATTCCACATGAACAAGCTGGAATTGACAAGCGCCGGTCTTCTTATCGCATTGAAATCTGTGGAAGATGTAATGAAGAAGGATGGTCCCGCTGGCAGTGCAATGGTTGCACAGGTCAGAGGGAAGCGCGATCGGAAGCAAGGTTCTCGGAAGGACCCGACCCAGAAGAGAAAGAAGAAGGGACAAGGTGTTGGCTCTTCTTCCAATGCATCCACTCTATTGGCGTCAAAGAAAATCGACGTCTGTCACCACTGCAAAAAGCCGGGGCACTGGAGGCATAACTGCCCAGAATACCTGAAGTCCTCAGACAAAGGTAAAGCCCCAGCAGGTATGAAATCTACTTTCATCATTGAAACTAGCTTTCTCGTCGGACGAGAAGGAAGCTGGGTTGTAGATTCTGGTGCTTCTGTTCATGTATGCAATTTGTTGCATTTGTTTCAGGAAACTAGAAATCTGGAGGAAGGGGAGATAGTCATCCAGATGGGATCTGATGCAAGTGTTGCAGCAGTAGCCGTCGGGACTTGTCGACTATCATTATCTAGTGGTAGAGTCCTTATACTTAAAGAATGTCTTTATGTACCCGAAGTCAGAAGGAACTTGATATATGTATCTAAGCTTGTTAGAAGCGGATATTCATTCCTTTTCTGTAATAAATTAGTCATAAATCATTATGATAAATACATTGCGGATGGTGTTTTGACTTATGGTGAACTATATGAGTGGTGCATTGATAAATGTCTCATGAATGTGACAACCACTAATAAAAACCCTAAAATATCCAGGGAGGATAAAAAACATCTCAAATGAGATTTGGCATCAAAGGCTTGGTCATTTATCTGTTGATAGGATCAATAGATTGATAAAGGATGGACCTCTGGATTTTCTACAGGTTCAACCTTTGCCCACTTGCAAACATTGCATTCAGGGTAAAATGACTAGGACGCCTTTCTGTAACAAGGTTATGAGATGCGAAGGTATTATTGACCTAATACATACCGATGTATGTGATCCCTTCAGTACCGCGACTCGAAATGGATATCGATATTATTTGACGTCTATTGATGACCATTCACGATAAGGGTTTATCTTCCTATTACGTCATAAGTCTGAAATCTTTGAAAAATTAAAAGAATTCAAGGCTTTGGTTTAGAACCAAACCGATAGGAAGATTAAATGGATTCGATCTGATCGAGGTGGCGAGTACCTATCAGATGAATTCAAGCAATACCTTAAGGAGAATGGAATTGTTTCCAATCTCACTCCTCCTGGAACTCCCCAACTTAATGGTGTTGCTGAAAGACGCAACAGGACCATCATGGACATGGTCCGTTCAATGATGAGCAAAGTACATTAACCTCTTAATTTCTAGGGATATGCAGTAGAGACTGCAATATATATCCTGAATAAGATTCCTACCAAATCCGTGCCTAAGACTCCTCATGAGCTATGGTATGGAACCAAAACTAGTGTTAATCACTTAAGGGTTTGGGCTTGCTTGGTCCATGCGAAGAACGTGGACGTAAGTAAACTGGAATCTCACTCTCGTGAGTGTTACTTCATTGGGTATGTTAAAGATGGTATTGGATACCAGCTTTATGACCCTGAGACCCAAAAGGTTTTTGTTTCTAGAGATGTGAAGTTTCTGGAGAATGATTTCCTTAAAGGTCAAGATAATATGATCCTGAGACAGATGTGTTGCTATATGTCTGAGTGTGTACATTTGGCAGACCAATAGGTTGATTACCTAACCAAGGTCTATACACCGGCGAGCAGGTGTGCATGTAAGGACGTATGAGTAATACGATCTCTCAAAGGGATCATACAGGTTCACTTGTGAACCGGGAGACATGCGCTCACTCATGAGGTATTGGGACTGAACAAATTCCATGCATGGTCTTCAAGCTTTGGAAGCATGACATGAATTTGAAGGTAAGATATATGCTTTGTGAAAGCATATGATCTAAGCCAAATCCCAATGACCAAGATTGAGAAACTTAATGATCTGATCCTGAAGATGACAGTGTGAAAGTGATCTTTATCTTCAGAATGATCATAGGTCTTCCAGTATGCAGGATGTACAGGTATTGGGAATACCTTAGGATGTGTGATCATATACGATTGTATAACAATGACGCTTCCATTCCGAGGGAGTGATGAAACATGTTTAGATTTTAGTGACTCCTCTCATTAGAGAAGTGACTTAATCTTAGTCCATGAACTGGACATTGATCTGAATGAGATTCAGATACAATGAGAAGATTAGGTCTACGGTCTTGATTTGATCAAGCATCAGTGGGAGGTCCATGGGATCTAGATTTGAGATATGATCT
This sequence comes from Ottelia alismoides, assembly GCA_037367405.1. Lineage (NCBI taxonomy): Eukaryota > Viridiplantae > Streptophyta > Magnoliopsida > Alismatales > Hydrocharitaceae > Ottelia > Ottelia alismoides. The sequence goes on from JAZKJV010006092.1 coordinate 267,603, forward strand.
CAACATCCAAGTCACTATACGTGGAACAATGCAATCGTCCTGTCCTTATCTCCAAGTATCTGAGGAGGGATCACATTATTCTTGATGGGTTCGAGAATAATTTCATGAGATCTAAGCAATGAAAAAATAATGATTAAATGTGATTTAATCATCTTGATGTGTGAAGAAATTATCCAATATAATTAAATGTAATCTAATTATTATGGATAAGAATAATGTGGATAGAAATATCCAATTATTCATAATATATTATAAATGTGATTTATAATGTATTAGAGAGAGATAATTATAATTTATATATGTTGATTAATTATTATGTGTATTGGATACACATTGTGTAATTAATTGACAATGTAATTCTATGTTATTTTGGGTTGTGAATTTGATTCACAATTTTTTCCATGGCAAGATTGCAATATTCTCAAATATAATTGTGAATTATTTTTGAAGAATAAAACCCAACAAAATTTGTTGCAAATAAATAAAGAGAGATTTCCATGGAGATATGCAATCTCATGAATTATCATGAGATTGCTCTCCATTAGGAAATAGGTGGGTGGCACCCATGTCCTATTCGGAATGGGTGGCCGTCCACCATGTTATACATGGAGATGTAATCTCCATGTATATATTCTCTCCTTATTTATTGGTTTAATTTAGGATTGATTTATATTTGATTTTGTCAAATATATTTTAATCCAAATTTGTTGTTTTTGACAACAACAATCTTGACCATTGGATTGACATAAATCAATCTAACCCATTGATTTTATATGTCCCATGGATTGAGATCCATGGATCCCAGAATCCTATAAATAGAGAGGCATACCATGCTCTCTATTTACATGCAATTTTGGAGATCTCTCTCTCTCTCTCTTTTCTTCATACACGACATCCCTCTCTCCCTCTATTTTTGGTGGTCGTCCACCATACCCTAGAGGAGAGATTCGTCGACGCTCTCGCCACCGCGTTGCCGCCTCGACGTTCTTCGGTTCTCCTATTCTTGGTGTGATACGCTCACGAAGGAGACATTCGATCTCGTGCGACGATATCAGGAGCAACCACGCTTGGATCAACGTCTTGGATTGTGAGGACAATACGGTTCATCCCCGCGCTCGCAAGCGGTCTCACCGACGATTGGACTTGAGACAGGAGGTCTCTTTTTTCAGAGACTTGATCAACCATGCTTCAAGAGGTATTGCATTATACTTGTTGTGATTATAGATGAAACGATCCGAGAATCGTTCTTGGATCATGTGATTTCATCACATAAAAAAAATTTAAATTCCGCTGCTCAGAACAACTAGTACGACTAGTCGTTCTTTCGTCGTATCCGATACAACGATCACGCTTCCGTGATGCGCTTGAGGATAATTCCATATCCTTCAAGTGGTATCATAGCCTTAGGTCGACGATTTCGAATCTGATTCGAAAATCGAGGACGACTTGGGTTCGTTAAGGTCGCGGAAGTTTTTTATCGCATTTGATTTCACAGATCTGTTTAGTAAATATTTTCGACCATGTTTAAAATGTTTAAGCATGAATTATTTACTTGGATTTTGTTCCCCATTAAATAAGGAAATCATAGGATCTGAGTTTACGTAAATCGGATTTCGTACACTCTAGATATGGTTGTTTTAATGAACATGTATGCACTGTTGCGCGTACAGTAGATTTTAACATGATTAAAGAGTTAATTACTGTTATCATCTGCCTTGAAATGTGTGAAACATCACTTGTCTTCTGTCCTAAATCAAGTTAGCAATCTTTGAAAATTGAGTTTGTCTAATTTGGATTTAAATTGATTGAGATATGTTAATTTTAGTGAGTAGGGGTCACTACTAAAATTGCAGTCTTAATCTAGAACCAAGTAATTATCAATTGGTGAAATTAATTATTAATTTCTTGGAATAATCATGAAAAATATTTGTAAAATATTGGAAGATGATTATTTACCTAATTGACTTGGCCTCAACCAATTAATAGATTGGATATGATCTAAATCATAATTGGAAACACAATCTTCAAACTTGATGCTTGAATAGGATTGGGAATTTGTGTAGCAAATTTTCCTTATAATAAAAAATATTTTGATTATTATTATATGGTATAATTTCGGTTGAAAAACCGATGATCATCTCAAGTATAAATTGATATATCTGGCATTATGCTTTCCCGAGGCGGATATGGTGACTAGTCGGAGAGCATTGGGGTAGTGGGTTGCAACGTATGTGGTCCGTCCCACTGTCGTCGGTACTGGCCATGACAACGGGTAGGGATTGTATAATGCTGGAGAAAATCAAGGTGTATATTCTAATTATTAAAATTCGAATTAACACGTATTTTGAGATATTACCATATATATTCAAGTAAAATAATCAAGTTTGTTGATTGAATTGGATTGATAATTAATTTAATATGATTAAATTGATTATGTCCAATTGAGACACTCTATTATGAATAGAGTTATTATTTCCCTTGGAAGAATTAATTATGTGAATGTGATTCATGATAATTAATTAAAATTGGAATATGAGATGGAGGATCACATAAGTGACATCCATGGTCTCCCGTTAAGGCGAAGAGTTCTGTCGCCAGGGATTGCATGTGGGAGACAACTGTCCGAAGTGACAGCTCCTGTATGCAAGCGCATCTGGATCGGGCTCTTTGTTTCTTGAAAGAGTAAGGCCGTATGCGTATTGACCCCAATATCAGATCCTCACGTTATTGGGGCGATATTGGTTTGCGCAAAGCGAGTACTATTCCTGTTGACGGTTAATTCAATTAACGACGATCAACATCTCCTTAGGGGTGGTGGGTTCGGGTGTTAAAGGCCGAATTGGGAAATACAAGCTGGACTTGCAAGGCGGAATGTGTTCCCGCTTCTCTTTATTGGAGTTGCAGATTCTCATATTATTGGGATGTGACAAAGATAAAGAGGAGATCCCAATTCTTACTAGAGATATAGTGGTAAGTATATCTCTTACCTTGAAAGTGATTAAGGGAATGAACTTTCAAAGTCGACAATGCAAGAATAATTTGATTTAAATTACCTTAATCAAATGTTATGAATTTGAATATATTTTTTTATATTCTAATATAGTGCATTCTTAATTTTAGAAAATGAAGTCCTTGAACCCACTTAGTAGGCTTCTTGAGGTCAACCAATTGACAGGACCAAATTACTCGGATTGGATCCGTAATTTGGAGCTTGTTCTCTCTGCTGAGCGCATAAGTTATGTGCTCTCTGAGGACAAGCATGAGAACCCTAAATCCAAGGAAGAAAAAGCATTCAATGACAAATATGATGAAGATCATGTCTTGGCTAGATGCTATATCATGGGTTCTCTCTCCAATTATCTGCAGAAGCAACATGTGGAGATGAGTACTTGCCAGGAGATAATGCAGAATCTTAAGAATATGTTAGGGTGTACTTTACCCTAAGTATAGGGGGGGATGTCGGACCTTCGGGTATTCTTTTTATTCTTTCTGCTCTTGTTTTGCTGCCTATACTTAGGGATATTTTACCCTAAGTATAGGGGGGGCAGACTCTGTATCTTCTTCACTCGGATTTCCCTTCATGTACAGCTTGCTATACTTAGGATTAGTTAATCCTAAGTATAGGGGGAAACCACCGAGTTCCTCTCCTTCTATTCATTTATTCATTCCTGTACTTAGCCATTCCTTTTCACTTCCCTTTTACTAAGCACGAGTTATGTCTTCTTCATCGCTCTTGATCACTCTGAGGACATCGTTCGAGCTAAGTATAGGGGGGGTGTGTATATATTTCATATATACTTTAGCCATAACTCGTACTTTGTGTGAGTGTGTTAATAAATAAAATGGCTAAAAATCACAAAAATTAAACATTTTTTCATGTACATAAACTTCTTTTATATGCACATACATAGCTAGTGTACAAAGTACTTTTGTAAAAATGATTTCAAAAATCTTTTGTGTAAAGTTTGTGTAAATATTTTTGTATCAAAATTATGTATATAGTACAATTTTTTTCCAAAATGTTTTGAAACTCAAGAGTTTGCAAAAATCATGTGTAAATGTTTGTAAATATCTTTTTGCAAAACTTGCACTTCATGCATCATCATCATCCATGATTTCAAAACATTTTTCAAAAATTTTGCATGATTGTAAAATATTTGTAAATAGCATCTTGTGTACATATATGTATATAGTTTTTCCTGGATGAGAGTTGACATATAAACCAAGCCTGGAATTAAATTGAGAAATGGAGCTTGAATAAGATCTTAATCTACTTAACTTTAAGAGGAACCTTATAGGACTTAGGGTTAAGGCTTTTCAGGTATATAAGGACTTAATTCTTTGAGTCCATTAGGCTATGAGCATATGTCATCTTGATGAGCTTAAGTAGAACACTTAACAACACACGCATGACTCTTAGAGACAATGGCTTGACTTGCACCTGCACTTTACACATGGCTCTCCACGGATGAGGTGGTGAGGAGGCAGTTTCCTTTGGCTTGGGGTAGCATATGAGGGTAGTACTTCTAGGCGGAACCTCTCTTCTTCTTCTAGTGAAGGAAGTGCACCTCAACTTGGTTTAGTGGTGATGAAGGCTAAAGACAGAAGCTGTGGGTTGCAATAAAGCTTCAAAAGAGGGATAGTCTACTGGCTCAAGAGGAAATTTCTTGTATATATGCTGCACCATGTATATATGCTGTACAGAAGTCCTTGAAAAAATATTGCAAAAATGCAAAAAGAACTCCAAAAAAAAAGTGGTGGGTCGGATTGAAAATTTAATAACCCCACCGGAGTGTACATAGTCAAATGAAGCAAAGCTTATGGTATCCATGTTACATCTCATGAAGCTTGCAGCGGGAGACTTAGCTACACTGGCTAAGCTTCCAAAACTCTATACTTCTACCCCCTCTTCTTGAGCCGGTTGCACTTGAACTTAGAAGGGAATACCCCGCTTCTCGAGGAAAGAGTTGCTAGACCGAGGCATTAGAGTTACCAGGTTGAGGGAGGCTGTTTCTTTGTTACTTCTGAGGTGGGGAGCCATATATCACTTACACTGCATGGAACGATTCATGGTCATTAGAGTTTGTGTATGTAGACTTGTTCTGATCTGGTTTATTAAGGAGTCTTGTCCATAGATTGGTGGAACTTAGAGGCTGTTGGGTTTTAAGCTTAAGTCCAAATAAGGTTCCGACACATTAATAATCCAAAGATCTGATCGAGCTCCATATTTCAATTTAATGAAGGAAAGTTTAATAATTCAACCTTGATCCATGTACACCCTCTTTTTCTTTTTCTTTTTCTTTCTTTTTCACTTCTTTTTCAAATAAGTGTTTGCTAAGGGACTAGCAAAGTTAAGTATAGGGGGGTGATGAATACCCATTCATCACTCTTTATTCTTATATTTTAGTTACAAAAACCTTTGCAAATACATGTAGATATATGTAAATATCAATAATTACCAAAAGCATGCATTGTGTAAATACTTATAATTAGCATGTTTTTGTGCAAAAATAAAAGAATAAAGATGAAAAAGGAAAAAGAGGGAAATATTTAGAATAAATATTGAGCAACCTAACCCAAGGGAGGGCTCAACATGAGCCTGACCGCATAAAAGCCAAAGTAGAGGGAGATAGGGGCTCATGTGTATAGATTTTTGTAAATAAATAAAATTATATTTTCCTCACCCAAAAATATGCTTGTACATATTTTGTATATATTTAGAAACTATTAAAAACAAAATAAAAATCTAAAAAAATTAAAAATGCAAAAACACCCTTTCACCATGTACATAAACCATGCCTCCTTATTTATGTAACCCTGTAAATAAATAAAATTATTTAGTAAACTTTTTGTAAATATTCTATGTTACATATTGTAAATAAATAAAATAAAAAGAATTAAAACAAAAATCAAATAAAAATAACAAAATTTAAAAAATACAAAAATACATTGTGTATGTATATAAATGTATATATCTATTTATTCCACCCATGTATATAAACAATAAAAATAAAATAAAAATACCCTCTTATTCCTAATTTTATACTATAAATAAATAAAATATAAAATGGGAATAAAAATGCACAAAAATAACAAATTAAAAATCAGAAAAATTAAAAAGAAACATTGTACAAATACCTATGTATAGCTATGCTATGAAAATACCCTATTTTTATTTCCAAAAATTAATTAAAAATCACCAAAAAATAGAAAAAAATAAAAGAAAAATATTTCATGTTGAAAGTTTTTGCTGATTCGGCCCCTAGCTAGGTGTATTTGTCACCTCAAGATCTTGCCACGTGGCCTGATTTCATTGGGCCCTGGGGATGTTGACCGCCCGGTCAACTGACCCCCCCAGGACCATTCTTCGCGGATTCGAGCGCCGGACCTTCTTCTCGGATTTTTACCCGCTCAACCCGATTGCCCAACACCTAAACCCCGGCTCCGTTTGACACCTCCCACATCCGACACCCTCGCCGGGCATCTACCTCGGGGTCCGCGCGCCACCGTGACCCTACCCGATCAGCCCTAACCGGGTCGGCACTCGTATATAACCTGAGCTCCGCCGCATTTTATTGCCATCTTTGGCTCTCCACTCTCACTCCCGTGACCTCCATAGCGATCCCTGAGGTGACAGCTCGCGATTGCCCTTGTAGCAGTGAGGAGGAGGTGGCCGGACCACTGATCCGGCGACGTTGCGCCGCCGTGCTCCGCCCCGTGCAGGAGCTCGAGCCTCAGGCCTTGACGTCCTTCGAGGCCACGACCAGGAGCTGCCTAAGCTCCAGCACAGTCTTCCACACCGCCCAGGTATCCTTTTAGCCTTCCTATTTCGTTTAATTTTTAGTTTCCCCCAAATCGTAGTTCCGCCGCGTTCCTTTGATTCCGACCATATCGCGTATCTTCTCGGTCATCGGGACACACTGTCACCTTCGCCATCCCTCGACGCACCTTCTCTACCCCTTCGTTCAACCCAGCTCGCACAGGAGCTGGGGTTCGAGCTCCTCCATCCTCCGCTCGCCGGAGCTCGCTCGCCCCGACCCACAGTTCACCTTCACGCCGCTTCATCGGGTCGAGGCACTTTGCCCTCGACCCGCGAAGCTTCTGGGTTATTTTGCAGGTCACGAGGAGGCCATCTGAGGCTTCCCAACATCAGTCCAGGAGCTTCCCCTCCGTCGACCTCGCCGGAGCCCCTCCAGGGCTCGGCTGGGCCATCGGAGGCCACCACCAGCTGCGGGACGTCATCGCCGACCTTTTCCGATCTTCAGAGGCAGCTGAGGAGGCCCACAGCACGCGCACGAGACGGCGAACCTCGCCGGCCACCTGTTCTTCAAGGGTCCTCCATCACCGTCCGATAGCCCTCGGAGCTCCAGTTTCAATCGTCACCGCCCATTCATCGAGGAGCAGACACCGTTGATCATCTCGAGGCTTCATCCGGACCGTTAGAGCAGAGAGAGGGAACCACCAGCACCCGAGGCCGTTAGATCTCCCACGTGGCCCCCTCTGCACCGTCGATCAGGCTCACGTGCGGAAGAAGAGAAGCGCCCGCCGTCCTCAACCGTTAGATCAGCTACGTGGCGCTCATCCAGCCGTCGACGTAATAAAGGGGTAATTTACCTTAGGCCCCCTCGTAGTTTATGTTTTTACTTTCAGCTCTGTAAATATTTTATGCGTTTTATTTACGTAGGGTAAATTGCACATTGGACCTCGTGCTTGTTTATATTTGCATTTATGCCCCTGTATGTGTGAGCCACGTGCTTCGCCACGTGCTTTGTCTGGTGTATTTGCAATATTAATCCTGTAGTTCTGGTTGTGTGTTAAATGAATGAATACTTTTTGGTAATTGCATATATGCCCCTGTGAACGTTTTATTGTCGCATGTGCGCCTTTTAGTGGGTTATTTGCATAACAGCCCCTGGACTTTTTGGTACGAGTTACCAAAAGGTCCTAGGACTTGTTTCTATTACCAAAAGGTCCCTGAGTGCCCCAGGCACGCGCCACGCGCGTGACTTGCTGAGAAAATTGCACCTGGACCCCCAGATCTTCGGGTATTTGCACTTAAGTCCCTGTGCACTGTGCCCCCTTTTGATTTTTGAATAAAATATCAAATCACCTCTAAATTCGATGAAAATTTGACACATGGCTCCTGCCATGTTGTAGAATTTTTGAGGACATTTTTTATCTTATTTGCTATTTTTAAAAATTCAAAAACTCTCATTTTAGCTACTGTCTAGATTCAAAAATCCCAAAAAAAATATAAAAACACCCCCAAAAATTCCATAAAAATTAGGTGTTGTTTCTGTTGTGTTTCTTGATTTTCTAGCCAATTTTGGCTATTTTTCATTGAGTAAAAACCCTAAAAATTTAAAAACACCTCAAAACTCATAAAAATCATAATAAATAATTTAAAAACCCAAAAACAATAATTTTGGTGCTCAAATTTTCCTTGTTTTCTCTAGTATACAGGAAAATTATCTCCAGGTCCCTCTGAATCCTTATATTTTATTTTTGGATTTTGGGGCCTGGCTGGACAGTACCTTGTCTTTTTAGCACTGTTTGATTTTTAGAAAATAAAATACACTTCAGAAAATTATCAAAAATTCACCAAAAACACTTAAAAACCCAAAAAAAACATAAAAACGTTTTTTATTGAATTTTTGCTTGATTTTTGATGCTTTAAATAAATTGATAAAGTGTGTTTGTTTTTGTTTTCTTTTATCTTCTCATTATATTAAAAATCCAAAAAAATATAAAAATTATTAAAAATCACTAAAAATATTTTATCTTTATTTTATTTCATTTTTACTACTTCGTAGGCCTCTGGCCAACCCGTGCTCCTTGTGTTCGACCCTGGGTGCTATACCAGGTTAATCTCATAGCAGGGCCGCTGATTTTGTGCTTGATTGATCTTACGTGTTTCGAGTGGTCTGATTTTTTTTCTTGATTGACACATTCTGAGTGACTGAGGTCGCAACGACCTATTTTTCTACCTTCTACCTTAGTCGCTCGGGCCTTTGTGTTATCAGAATGGCGCCGTTGCCGGGGAGCACGGCTTAGTAGTCGTTTTTAGCTTTTTCCGCGGTTTTTGATTTTCGCGGCTTTTTGTATAGAATTTTTGTATATATATTTTTCTCATATTTCTGCCAATAATCTTGGACTGACCACTTTTCTCTCTGTTTCTTGCGAGGGCCCGAGGAGCGAGGGCGGCATTCCTAGGAGCGCCGGTGCACCCGAGCGAAGCGGAGGCGGCTCGTTTCTTCATCGAGCCGCAGGAGAGAGCGAGAGAGAGAGAGAGCTGAGTGGGTGAGGATAGTTTAGGGATATTCTATTTTATTGTTGTAATAATACAGGTACCCTCAGAGACTTGACTTGTGCTTGACACTTAGCGGGTCTGTTTCGCCGAGCACCGGTGTGCTCGGGGGACCCTTAGGAGATTTTCGCGGTTTTTGACGCGGCTTTCTTCTACTTTTTTACTGCCTTTCCGGTGTTTACGCGGTTTTTGCTCGAGCCCCTAGACTTAGGAATTTCTGGTGATTGTGCCGTAATTAGTAGGATCCAAACACCTAATTGCTTATCTGTTCCCATAGAACGTAATTGGACCTACTAATAATAAATAATAAAAATAACTTAGTCACTTTCCTGAGAGCCTACGCGCCGCGAGCCTGCCCCGTCAAGCGCTACTCCTGAACTCGACCTGTCGAGAAGAGGAGGGGTGGGTCTAGACCGGACTCTTTGGATCGAGGGCGAGTGACTGAGTTAGACGGTTCTGCGCTAGAAATTGCTCATCTAGGACTCGGTTTTTCCCGCTTGCATCATTTAGGTAGTTTATTTCCTGTCTTTAAATTCTGCACGGATCACTTGCATGTAGAGTGCTGGAGACAAGGTACGCATTTCTATCTCAGCATGCATCATTGATTTCTCGCATCGGCTTTTTCGTCTTCTCCCCCCTGTTTTCGGACTAAATAATCAGGAGAACCGAAAAATTCGTTAGGCCTTTTGTTTGCTTTGAAAAAAAAATTAAAAAGAAAAAACAATAAAATCGGGACTGCTAATCATACTTGATCTTAAAAACCGCTCACCCTAAAAACTTTGTCTTGGGGAGAGCAACCCCCTCATTGTATTGTTTGGATGCGCGAGAGAGTGACCCGCACCCTAGGTAGAGCCTCCCGCTGCTAGACCCGACTGATTACCGACTTTTCCGTGCGGGCCAGTCGGTTGGGATAGCATCGGATATCCTAACAGGTCACGTAAGCGCTCTGATATTTTGTGTATTCACAAAAATAAAATAGACAAGATAATTTGACCGAACTTTCACGGTCTTCAGCTCGCGTTGCGTTGGTGAACCGGGGGTTTGTTTTTTATCATAGTTGATTCCAGATCTCATCCGCACTACTCGCCAGATCAAGATGATGGGTAGACGGTCTCTTAGGCAGCCTCTGGCTGCACCGCTTTCGGGCACGTCTACCCGATCATCTAGGTTGGCTCGCGAGAGCCGAGACCAGCTCTCCGAGCCCGAGTACGATTCCGCCCTGTTCCCCCTCGACCCCCTTTCTTTCGGTACTGAGAGACATGAGCCCGAGGAGAGATTAGCAGATTTGACAGCACCTGAGTTGGGCTCATTTGATTTTGCAGACGTCGCTATGGCCGGCAGTTCAGAGGATCACCCCGGAGGTCCACGAGGAGACCAGCATTTTGTTCTAGACCAGGGGGCGATCAACTCCACCCTGATCGCATCACTCGAGACAGTACAGCAGCAGCTACGTGATCAGGGGGCATTCATGATAGAGATGAGGCGTGAGTTGGAGAGGCTCAGAGCAGAGCGAGGCCAGCAGAGCGAGCCTGAGGAGATCCTGAGCGAGCCCGAGGAGATGCCTGATGCAGAGGCCGCAGCCGCAGCTGCCGCCGCCGCAGCGGCAGCAGCCGCGGCAGGAGGAGCACCACGACCGATGCGGGAGTTACACAACCCCGGATCTACTCTGATGCATCACTGGGTGGTAGTGCCAGCGATCGTGGGGGACTTCAAGTTCCCCCCGAACACCTTGCAGTTGCTGCCCCGTTTCCACGGACTTGCTACTGAGGAGCCCCATCTCCACCTCCAGGAGTTTCTGATGATCTGCAGCACTGTCCACGACCGCCACGTGGACCAGGATACGATCCGGATGATAGCCTTCCCTTTTTCACTGGTAGATAGAGCAGCCACCTGGCTGAAGCATCTAGGGAAGTTTGTCTACACCTGGGAGCAGCTCCGCACCGAGTACTTGAAAAAGTACTATCCACTCGGGCGGACGAATGCAGCGAGGGCCCTGATCAGCAACTTCTCCATGTTCCCCAACGAGCAGTTCCACGAGGCTTGGGAGAGGTTTCGAGAGCTCCTAGACAGATGCCCGCACCACGACATATCCAAGCCGAACCTAGTTCAGAGCTTTTTCAGCGGGTTGACGCCAGAGCTTCAGGGTCTGGTGAACGCTTCGTGCGGCGGGTCCTACTTTGCCAAGGACCACGATCAGGTCTGGGCCATCTACGAGGAGATGTCCGAGAACTACATGGTGATGTCTCAGACCAGATTGTATACTCAGAGACCCCAGCCTCAGCAGCCAGGACCCGTGCAGTACCAGCGGATAGCACGGGTAGATGCAGGTCCATCCAGTTCGTCCGCAGTCGCAGCAGCACAGGCAGAGTCATCCGCTGCGGACATGGGTATCATCAGCGAGAAGTTGGACCGCATGGAGCTGATAGAGAAGAAGTAGTGCCAGAGCATCACTCAGATGGAACAGATGGCACAGGTTCTGAGCGACATGAAGACCCAGCTCATGTGTCTCCAGGAGACACAGACGGCTTCACAGCCCCGTCTTCTGTCGCGAGGCGATACCGGCGGCAGCAGCAGCTCGTCCCAGCACTCCAGCTCTTCACATCACCCTAGACAGGTTCACCTTGTACAGGCGGAGCCGTACCAGCAGCCGCAGCCTACCTACCAGTCCCCACCATCTCCAGACATGCAGATGGTGGTCTACCAGCCGGATCAGCCTCTGGCAGTACTGCCACCAGACCCCTTCGATGCAGAGCCGTTGATGGATGTCAACGGGATTTGGTATGACCGCCCCCAGCCTGGGATCCGACGAGACCATCCCGGATTCAGGTGGGGGAGTGGTGGTGCCCAGCCCCAGCAGCAGCCGTCAGGACAGGGAGGGCAGTACTCCCAGCAGAGAGACCAGCACCAGTCGCAGCCGCAGCACCCAGCACACCAGCAGCACCAGCCATCATCCTACGGTCCTCGTCCCTATCAGCAGCAGGGACAGTCATGGAGGCGTGAGCAGCAGGCTCACCCGATTCAGCAGCAGCACCCGTCCTCATATCCCTCTTACCAGCACCTTCAGCAGCAGATCCAGCAGCCTCACCCCCAGAGAGGCTACCCCTCGGGCCCCCACGAGAGCCCCGCTTTGGATGACATCGCCCGCCTCCTCACGGACCAGCATGCCACATTCAGACGGGAGATGGATGAGTTCCGCCAGGAGATGCGGGACCTGGTGAGAGGGAAGGCCGCCATACCAGCCCAGATCGAGCCGAATCCGAACAACCTTAAGAGGAAATCTGAGCAGGTAGTACATACTGAGTTAGCCACTCCTAGTGACCCATTTGATGATACATCTTCGGATCTATTTGATGCTGATTTTGTCACACTTAGGAGCGGTAGGACCCCAGCAGGCGGCGGCGCCTCATCTGAGCTTCACTACGAGGACACTCCAGAGGCGCCACAGGAAGAGGAGGAGAGCGGTACTGAGGCCGCTCCAGATGATGATGGTGGCACTGAAGCCACCAAGGATGCTGATCCCACCGGCGGTACTGAGGCCGCCGCTTCACCAGTTCGAGGAGGTGGTACTGATGCCACCCGTTCAGCCGAGCCAGCCCGCGGTACTGATGCCGCGCGACGTCTACCAGCAGCAGCAGAGCCAGCCCGTGGTGGTACTGAGGCCACCGGTGTTTGTACAGATAGAGATGTTGTTTTTCCTCGCATTCCTGTATCTCAGAACTCTGTTATGAATAAAGGAAAAGGTTTACTTTCTTCTGGTCCCACTGTGGTGCATGATGTATGTGTGGATCCGGTCCTGGAACCGTCTAGACCTTTTCCTAGTCCTTCATCTGAGAAGGACCCTGTGATCCCCTTCCCTAGAGCCCTTCAGATGGGGAAGGGAAAGAAAAAAGAAAATCCAAAAAAGAGAGAGCTTGAGGAGTTCAGCCAGAGCATGATTGATCGATTCCACATCCAGCTGACCCTCCAGGAGGCTTTGCAGCACATCCCCCTTCTCCAGCGTTCTTTGAGAGATAGGACTACAGTCAGGAGGAGGAGGAGGAACCACACTTCAGAGATCCATGTGCTGACAAAAGCCACGTGTTTTGCGATCCAGAACCGCCTGCCAGCCAAGAGGCCAGATTCAGGGGCCCCGTATGTCAGATGCCAGATCAGTGAGCAGAGGTTCGACCGTACTCTTCTAGATAGCGGGTCGTCGATCAACCTTCTTCCGGCAGCCCTTCTCGACCGCTTCGAGTTGGGCACTCTTCGACAGAGCAGGACAGTCCTTCAGTTCGCTGATCGATCTGTCAAGAGGCCGAAGGGGTTATTACGAGACGTTATCGTCACAATTCAGGGCCTGAAATTCCCCGTGGACTTCGTAGTGTTGGACATGGAGATCCCTGAGTCAGTGGCCGATACCCCCATCATCCTTGGTCGTCCGTTCTTGGCCACAACCAAGGCGGTGACTGATCATGATAGCGGGAAGGTGTACTTTCGCGTCGAGGGCGAGAGTATACAAATAGAGACGGTCGAGGACTACAGAGCTAGAGAGAGAACCCGCTCAGATGCGAGTACAGATTCAGAGCAGCTGACAGACACAGAGCCAGACATCCACCAGGACTGTGATTTTGTGATCACAGACGATGAGGCAGCTTGGGCAGATCCTGCAGCACAGACCATCCTCTCATATTCAGATACAGCTGATGCCGAGATGATAGAGAGGAGAGTCTGGAGAGCACAGCCCTGGTTCAGGATACCATAGAGGCAGCAGAGCCGGTCCTTGATCACTACACGATGTTCAGAAATGGTGGTGCTGAGGCCACCTTGTTTTCCGGTGGTACTGATGCCACCGCGATTGATGCAGATCCCTCGGATTCAGAGTCTGATTGGGCCGATTGCTATGATCAGATGCCAGACCTGAGTTCACCTGAGCCTATAGATGAGGAGGAGGTAGATGCAGAGCCGAGCAGAGACAGTGCAGCTGAGCAGCCTTCTCCCGATCCAGTTTGCGAGAGTACGCTTTCACTTTCCCAGGCAGATTTGGCAGACTTAGCAGCTTTCACTCAGTTCCTTCCGCAGCCAGATTTGCCAGCACCCAGCATTCCAGAGCGAAAGCCGCTCCCTACTTCGCTGAAGTATCGATTCCTTGCGGGCGATCCAGAGATGTACCCAGTCATCATCTCCGTCGAGTTGACTGGAGAGCAAGAATCCCGTTTGATGGGGGTTCTTGAAAAGAACCGCAAGGCGATCGGATGGAGCGTAGCGGATCTCCATGGGATTAGTCCAGCAGTGTGCTCCCACCATATCTATCTTGAGGAGGGGGCGAAGCCGTCGCGTGAGTTCCAGCGGCGACTGAACCCCAACCTGAGAGAGGTCGTAATGAAGGAAATATCAAAATGGTGGAGTGCAGATTTTATTTATCCCATTTCCGACTCCAAGTGGGTCAACCCCTTGCATGTGGTGCCCAAGAAGACGGGCATCACGACTGTGATCAGTGAGTCGGGAGAGGAGATCGCTACACGAGTACCCACCTCTTGGAGGGTTTGCGTTGACTACAGGAGACTCAACCAAGCCACCAGGAAGGACCATTTCCCCCTGCCTTTTATTGACCAGATCATTGAGAGACTGGCAGGGAAGAGCCATTATTGCTTCCTGGATGGGTACTCGGGCTACAACCAAGTGGCCATCGCTCCTGAGGATCAGGAGAAGACCACCTTTACCTGTCCCTTCGGCACATATGCTTTTCGACGCATGCCATTTGGGCTATGCAATGCCCCTGCGACTTTTCAGAGGTGCATGCTGTCGATCTTCTCGGACATGGTAGGGGAGTGCTTAGAGGTCTTCATGGACGATTTCTCGGTCTACGGCGACGGATTCGATTCTTGTCTTGACTGCCTAGACCGGGTACTCCAGCGATGTATCGAGTTTCATTTGGTTCTGTCATGGGAGAAGAGTCACTTCATGGTGACTCAAGGGACGGTGCTTGGCCACATCATCTCCAGCAGGGGCATGGAGGTTGATCCGGCCAAGGTTGATGTCATTAGAAAACTCACACCGCCGTCCAACTTGAGGCAGCTACGGTCATTCCTGGGGCACGTTGGATTTTATAGGAGATTTATTCAGGATTTCAGCAAGATTGCCCGACCGTTGACTGACCTTTTGACGAAAGACACCGAGTTCCTTGTCGATGACAAGTGTCTCTCGTCCTTTGCGACTCTCCAGCAGCATGTTATTGAGGCTCCAGTTCTCCAGCCGCCTGATTGGTCTCTCCCATTCGAGATCATGACGGACGCCTCCGATTTTGCCGTGGGGGCAGTGCTGGGACAGAGGAGGGATGGAGTTCCGTTTGCCATACACTATGCTAGCCGCACATTGGATTCCGCCCAGCGGAATTATACGGTCACAGAGAAGGAGATGCTAGCTGTAGTGTTTGCCCTAGATAAGTTCAGATCGTATATCATTGGATCTAGAGTGACTTTGTTTACACATCACACCTCCATCAGGTACCTCATGGCAAAGAAGGATGCCAAGGCCAGACTGACGAGATGGATCCTTCTACTCCAGGAGTTCGACATTGAGATTAAGGATAAGCCTGGAGTCAAGAATGTGGTGGCGGATCATCTTTCCCGACTAGAGCAGCCTGAGGATTCTGAGCAGATTGATCCCATTCGAGATACCTTCCCAGATGAGGCGATCCTTGCTATCGCCTCACTCCCATGGTATGCCGATATTGTGAACTTTCTCGTTGCAGGGAAAGTCCCACAAGATTGGTCCAGGCAGAGGCTTGAGACCTTCCTTGCGAAGGCCAAGTCTTACCACTGGGAGGATCCCATCCTTTACTACGAAGGAGGGGATAGCGTCTGGCGTCGGTGTATTCCTCAGGAGGAACACCATAGCGTCCTCACTTACTGCCACAAGCTTGAGGCAGGAGGACATCATTCTGGGAGGAGAACGACACAGAAAGTGCTCCAGTCCGGCTTGTGGTGGCCTACCCTCTTCAAGGACTCTGATGAGTTCGTGAAGAGGTGTACTGACTGTCAGAGGATGGGCACTTGTGGACAGCGTGATATGATGCCGATGCAGCCCATTCACTTCTGTGAGGTTTTTGACGCATGGGGCATCGATTTCATGGGTCCATTCCCTAAAAGTCAGGGATTTGAGTACATTCTGTTGGCCGTTGATTATATGAGTCGTTGGGTGGAGGCTATCCCCGCCCGAGCCGCTGATGCGAGGACAGTTTGCAGATTTTTGAGGAAGCATATCATCACGCGGTTCGGGGTTCCACGAGTTCTTATTTCTGATGGGGGATCTCACTTCATCAACGACTAGGTAAAGGCCCTTGCTAGCGAGTTCAGTATAGACCATCGTGTTGCCACACCTTACCATCCACAGACGAATGGTCTAGCTGAGGTGTCGAATAGGGAGATCAAGACTATTCTGCAGAAAGTCGTCCGCCCTGACCGAAAGGATTGGTCACAACTTTTGGACTCGGTATTGTGGGCATATAGGACGTCTTTCAAGACACCATTGGGCACGTCTCCCTTTCGCCTCGTATATGGCAAGCCGTGCCATTTACCTGTTGAGCTGAGGCACAAGTCACTTTGGGCAGTTACAGATATTTTGATGGATCCAGATGGTATGGGAGACCAGAGAAGGGCAGAGTTAGCTGCCCTGGAGGAGCTTAGAGATGCAGCTTTCTCAAGCAGCCTACATTATAAGGAGAAAGTCAAGGAGTGGCATGATTCTCATATCAGCCACAAGCATTTTGAGATTGGACAGAGAGTATGGCTGTTTGATGCAAGGCTACGATTATTTCCAGGGAAGCTACAGAGCAAATGGAAAGGACCTTTTCTCGTCAGAAAGGTGCACGACAATGGTAGTATTGATATATCCGAGTTGTCTTCTGAGAGCACCTTTCGAGTGAACGACCAGCGGCTCAAGCCATTTCTAGATCATGAGCCGCGGGATGTTATTGTTGCCCCTATTCATTTTGCGTGAGATGTGGTCTCTTGACTCACATCTTTTGCATCTCACGCCTGATTTTCACTGTTCCTCCGCATGTATAGATCCAGTTGTCCATATCATTCTATTCTTTAGTCCCACATCCCTTTTCTCATCTTATGATTATGCTATACTTAGGGTGTACTTTACCCTAAGTATAGGGAGGGATGTCGGACCTTCGGGTATTCTTTTTATTCTTTCTGCTCTTGTTTTGCTGCCTATACTTAGGGATATTTTACCCTAAGTATAGGGGGGGGGCAGACTCTGTATCTTCTTCACTCGGATTTCCCTTCATGTACAACTTGCTATACTTAGGATTAGTTAATCCTAAGTATAGGGGGAAACCACCGAGTTCCTCTCCTTCTATTCATTTATTCATTCCTGTACTTAGCCATTCCTTTTCACTTCCCTTTTACTAAGCACGAGTTATGTCTTCTTCATCGCTCTTGATCACTCTGAGGACATCGTTCGAGCTAAGTATAGGGGGGTGTGTATATATTTCATATATACTTTAGCCATAACTCGTACTTTGTGTGAGTGTGTTAATAAATAAAATGGCTAAAAATCACAAAAATTAAAAAAATTTTCATGTACATAAACTTCTTTTATATGCACATACATAGCTAGTGTACAAAGTACTTTTGTAAAAATGATTTCAAAAATCTTTTGTGTAAAGTTTGTGTAAATATTTTTGTATCAAAATTATGTATATAGTACAAAATTTTTCCAAAATGTTTTGAAACTCAAGAGTTTGCAAAAATCTTGTGTAAATGTTTGTAAATATCTTTTTGCAAAACTTGCACTTCATGCATCATCATCCATGATTTCAAAACATTTTTCAAAAATTTTGCATGATTGTAAAATATTTGTAAATAGCATCTTGTGTACATATATGTATATAGTTTTTCCTGGATGAGAGTTGACATTTAAACTAAGCCTGGAATTAAATTGAGAAATGGAGCTTGAATAAGATATTAATCCACTTAACTTTAAGAGGAACCTTATAGGACTTAGGGTTAAGGCTTTTCAGGTCTATAAGGACTTAATTCTTTGAGTCCATTAGGCTATGAGCATATGTCATCTTGATGAGCTTAAGTAGAACACTTAACAACACACGCATGACTCTTAGAGACAATGGCTTGACTTGCACCTGCACTTTACACATGGCTCTCCACGGATGAGGTGGTGAGGAAGCAGTTTCCTTTGGCTTGGGGTAGCATATGAGGGTAGTACTTCTAGGCGGAACCTCTCTTCTTCTTCTAGTGAAGGAAGTGCACCTCAACTTGGTCTAGTGGTGATGAAGGCTAAAGACAGAAGCTGTGGGTTGCAATAAAGCTTCAAAAGAGGGATAGTCTACTGGCTCAAGAGGAAATTTCTTGTATATATGCTGCACCATGTAGATATGCTGTACAGAAGTCCTTGAAAAAAAATTGCAAAAATGCAAAAAGAACTCAAAAAAAAAGTGGTGGGTCGGATTGAAAATTTAATAACCCCACCGGAGTGTACATAGTCAAATGAAGCAAAGCTTATGGTATCCATGTTACATCTCATGAAGCTTGCAGCGGGAGACTTAGCTACACTGGCTAAGCTTCCAAAACTCTATACTTCTACCCCCTCTTCTTGAGCCGGTTGCACTTGAACTTAGAAGGGAATACCCCGCTTCTCGAGGAAAGAGTTGCTAGACCGAGGCATTAGAGTTACCAGGTTGAGGGAGGCTGTTTCTTTGTTACTTCTGAGGTGGGGAGCCATATATCACTTACACTGCATGGAACGATTCATGGTCATTAGAGTTTGTGTATGTAGACTTGTTCTGATCTGGTTTATTAAGGAGTCTTGTCCATAGATTGGTGGAACTTAGAGGCTGTTGGGTTTTAAGCTTAAGTCCAAATAAGGTTCCGACACATTAATAATCCAAAGATCTGATCGAGCTCCATATTTCAATTTAATGAAGGAAAGTTTAATAATTCAACCTTGATCCATGTACATCCTCTTTTTCTTTTTCTTTCTTTTTCACTTCTTTTTCAAATAAGTGTTTGCTAAGGGACTAGCAAAGTTAAGTATAGGGGGGTGATGAATACCCATTCATCACTCTTTATTCTTATATTTTAGCTACAAAAACCTTTGCAAATATTCTTATATTTTAGCTACAAAAACCTTTGCGAAGCTTCTGGGTTATTTTGCAGATCACGAGGAGGCCATCTGAGGCTTCCCAACATCAGTCCAGGAGCTTCCCCTCCGTCGACCTCGTCGGAGCCCCTCCAGGGCTCGGCTGGGCCATCGGAGGCCACCACCAGCTGCGGGACGTCATCGCCGACCTTTTCCGATCTTCAGAGGCAGCTGAGGAGGCCCATAGCACGCGCACGAGGCCGGCGAACCTCGCCGGCCACCTGTTCTTCAAGGGTCCTCCATCACCGTCCGATAGCCCTCGAAGCTCCAGTTTCAATCGTCACCGCCCATTCATCGAGGAGCAGACACCGTTGATCATCTCGAGGCTTCATCCGGACCGTTAGAGCAGAGAGAGGGAACCACCAGCACCCGAGGCCGTTAGATCTCCCACGTGACCCCCTCTGCGCCGTCGATCAGGCTCACGTGCGGAAGAAGAGAAGCGCCCGCCGTCCTCAACCGTTAGATCAGCTACGTGGCGCTCATCCAGCCGTCGACGTAATAAAGGGGTAATTTACCTTAGGCCCCCTCGTAGTTTATGTTTTTACTTTCAGCCCTGTAAATATTTTATGCGTTTTATTTACGTAGGGTAAATTGCACATTGGACCTCGTGCTTGTTTATATTTGCATTTATGCCCCTGTATGTGTGAGCCACGTGCTTCGCCACGTGCTTTGTCTGGTGTATTTGCAATATTAATCCTGTAGTTCTGGTTGTGTGTTAAATGAATGAATACTTTTTGGTAATTGCATATATGCCCCTGTGAACGTTTTATTGCCGCATGTGCGCCTTTTAGTGGGTTATTTGCATAACAGCCCCTGGACTTTTTGGTACGAGTTACCAAAAGGTCCTAGGACTTGTTTCTATTACCAAAAGGTCCCTGAGTGCCCCAGGCACGCGCCACGCGCGTGACTTGCTGGGAAAATTGCACCTGGACCCCCAGATCTTCAGGTATTTGCACTTAAGTCCCTATGCACTGTGCCCCCTTTTGATTTTTGAATAAAATATCAAATCACCTCTAAATTCGATGACAATTTGACACATGGCTCCTGCCATGTTGTAGAATTTTTGAGAATTTTTGAGGACATTTTTGATCTTATTTGCTATTTTTAAAAATTCAAAAACTCTCATTTTAGCTACTGTCTAGATTCAAAAATCCCAAAAAAAATATAAAAACACCCCCAAAAATTCCATAAAAATTAGGCGTTGTTTCTGTTGTGTTTCTTGATTTTCTAGCCAATTTTGGCTATTTTTCATTGAGTAAAAACCCTAAAAATTTAAAAACACCTCAAAACTCATAAAAATCATAATAAATAATTTAAAAACCCAAAAACAATAATTTTGGTGCTCAAATTTTCCTTGTTTTCTCTAGTATACAGGAAAATTACCTCTAGGTCCCTCTGAATCCTTAAATATTTTATTTTTGGATTTTGGGGCCTGGCTGGACAGTACCTTGTCTTTTTAGCACTGTTTGATTTTTAGAAAATAAAATACACTTCAGAAAATTATCAAAAATTTACCAAAAACACTTAAAAACCCAAAAAAAACATAAAAACGTTTTTTATTGAATTTTTGCTTGATTTTTGATGCTTTAAATAAATTGATAAAGTGTGTTTGTTTTTGTTTTCTTTTATCTTCTCATTATATTAAAAATCCAAAAAAATATAAAAATTATTAAAAATCACTAAAAATATTTTATCTTTATTTTATTTCATTTTTACTACTTCGTAGGCCTCTGGCCAACCCGTGCTCCTTGTGTTCGACCCTGGGTGCTATACCAGGTTAATCTCATAGCAGGGCCGCTGATTTTGTGCTTGATTGATCTTACGTGTTTCGAGTGGTCTGATTTTTTTTCTTGATTGACACATTCTGAGTGACTGAGGTCGCAACGACCTATTTTTCTACCTTCTACCTTAGTCGCTCGGGCCTTTGTGTTATCAAGTACCTATCAGATGAATTCAAGCAATACCTTAAGGAGAATGGAATTGTTTCCAATCTCACTCCTCCTGGAACTCCCCAACTTAATGGTGTTGCTGAAAGACGCAACAGGACCATCATGGACATGGTCCGTTCAATGATGAGCAAAGTACATTAACCTCTTAATTTCTAGGGATATGCAGTAGAGACTGCAATATATATCCTGAATAAGATTCCTACCAAATCCGTGCCTAAGACTCCTCATGAGCTATGGTATGGAACCAAAACTAGTGTTAATCACTTAAGGGTTTGGGGTTGCTTGGTCCATGCGAAGAACGTGGACGCAAGTAAGCTGGAATCTCACTCTCGTGAGTGTTACTTCATTGGGTATGTTAAAGATGGTATTGGATACCAGCTTTATGATCCTGAGACCCAAAAGGTTTTTGTTTGTAGAGATGTGAAGTTTCTGGAGAATGATTTCCTTAAAGATCAAGACAATAATGAAGTAGAGGAACTCATTGGATCCCCTGAGGATTCTGAGCTTCCTAGACCAGGATCTGAAGAGATAAATAAAGATGAAACACCCATACCTCTTCGAAGGAGTTCGAGGGTGGTTGCACCACTTGAAAGGTATGGATTCCATGTGTCAAGTGAGACTGACATTGATCCTACTTCATTTGATGAAGCACTCGCGAATCAAGACATGGATAGATGGATGCTAGCAATGAAGTCAAAGATTGACTCCATGCATAAGAATGGTGTATGGACCCTAGAGGATACACCTAAAGGGGTAAAACCCATAGGGTGTAAATGGATCTTCAAGAGAAAGAGGGGACCTGATGGGAAAGTAGAGACTTTCAAGGCACGGCTCGTAGCCAAGGGCTACACACAGAGACAAGGCATCGATTACGATGAGACATTCTCTCCAGTGGCTATGCTTAAATCCATCAGGACACTGCTAGCTATAGCTGCATATCTTGACTACGATATCTAGCAGATGGACGTCGAGACGGCTTTCCTCAATGGATCCCTCGAGGAGGATATCTACATGGAGCAGCCCCATGGCTTCGTGACTGAGGATGGTATAGTATGCAAGCTGAAGAAATCATCTATGGGCTCAAGCAAGCTTCTCGTAGCTGGAACATCAGATTTGACGAAACCATAAAGAGTTATGATTTTGTGCAGAATCCTAATGAATCTTGTGTATACAAGAAGACTAGTGGGAGAGCCATTGTGTTCATCGTGCTTTATGTAGATGACATCCTTATCATTGGGAATGATACAGGAATGATGACCAGTGTAAAGATTTGGCTATCCCATACCTTTGAGATGAAAGATCTTGGAGAAGCCTCTTACATCTTAGGCATGAAGTTGTTCAGAAACCAAGAAGAGAGGATTTTGGGATTGTTACAGCATGGATACATTAAGAAGATTCTTGAACGATTCCGTATGGATAGTTCTAAGAAAGGATTCCTACCCTTGAGACATGGTATCCACCTGTCTAAAGGAATGGCTCCTCAAACTGTTGAGGAAAAGAAAGCCATGGCTGGATGTCCTTATGCATCAGCTGTAGGAAGCTTAATGTATGCCATGATGTGTACTAGGTCAGATATCTGCCATGCAGTGGGAGTGGTAAGTCGTTACCAATCCTGCTACGGAGAGCAACACTGGAATGCAGTAAAGAACATATTCAAATATCTAAGACGGACACAAGATTACATCTTGGTCTATGGAGATGGTGATCTCCAAGTCTTGGGATATACAGATTCTGACTTACAATCAGACGTAGATGATCGAAAGTCGACATCAGGGTTTGTGTTCTTGTTGAATGGTGGTGCTGTAAGCTGGAGAAGAAAGAAGCAGGACACTACTGCAGATTCGACAACAGAAGCCGAATACATTGCCGCATCGGATGCTGCAAAGGAGGCGGTGTGGTTGCGCAAGTTCGTCCTGGCGCTTGGCGTAGTTTCCTCTGATACTCCCATCCCGTTACTCTGTGATAACAAGGGAGCCATTTCCCAGGCAAAGGAACCCAGATGGCATCATAAGAGCAAGCACGTGGAAAGGAAATACCACATCATTCGGGAGATACAAAAGCGTGGTGACATCATCATCACCAAGGTGGCCTCTGCCGACAACGTTGCTGATCCTCTTACCAAACCTCTGACACAGAAGGTTTTTGACCAGCCTGTAATGAATATGGGTTTAAGGATTGTACCTGATTGGTTCTGAGGGCTAGTGGGAGATTGTTAGAAATGTGAACCCCGGGCGAACCATTTCTACAATAAATGTTATTGTAATGAGTAAATTATCAATGAAAGTTATTGATTATTTTCACTTTCTTTCTGAGATTAAATGAATGAATGCACTATAGGGTCCCTCTGTACAATAAGGGATATGTACCATGGCCAACTTGATGATCATACAGCTGTTGATTCATTGGATGGATCATAGAGGCTGATGCTTGGATGAATATCTAAGGAGTTAGATAGAGGACTCATCAAGCATCATCAAATGATTATTAAGTGATGATATCCAACATGAGTAGGAGATGCCAATCCTATCTCATATGGTCGATATATGACTGACCTCTTGATGCAGGTCCTCTGCATGGGAATAGTGATTCAGAGGTGTCAGGTTAGTTGAGTCAATGGGTTGACTTGACGAGATCGAGACAACCAATGACCTACGTTGAATACTATCACAACATAGGCATGCATCCTCTGACCAGAGACAGATGTGTTGCTATATGTCTGAGTGTATAGATTTGGCAGACGAATAGGTTGATGACCTAACCAAGGACTATACACTGGTGAGCTGGTGTGCATGTAAGGACGTATGAGTAATACGATCTCTCAAAGGAATCATACATGTTCGCTTGTGAATCGGAAGACATGAGCTCACTCATGAGGTATTGGGACTGAACAAATTTCATGCATGGTCGTCATGCTTTGGAAGCATGACTTGAATTTGAAGATAAGATATATGCTTTGTGAAAGTATATGATCTAAGCCAAATCCCAATGACCAAGATTGAGAAACTTAATGAACTGATCCTGAAGATGACAGTGTGAAAGTGATCTTTATCTTCAGAATGATCATGGGTCTTCCAGTATGCAGGATGTACAGGTATTGGGAATACCTTAGGGTGATGTGATCATATACGATTGTATAACAATGACGCTTCCATTCCGAGGGAGTGATGAAACATGTTTAGATTTTAGTGACTCCTCTCATTAGAGAAGTGACCTAATCTTAGTCCATGAACTGGACATTGATCTGAATGATATTCAGATATAATGAGAAGATTAGGTCTACAGTCTTGATTTGATCAAGCATCAGTGGGAGGTCCATGGAATCTGGATTTGAGATATGATCTCAACATCCAAGTCACTATACGTGGAACAATGCAATCGCCCTGTCCTTATCTCCAAGTATCTGAGGAGAGATTGCATTATTCTTGAAGGGTTCGAGAATAATTCCATGAGATCTAAGCAATGAAAAAATAATGATTAAATGTGATTTAATCATCTTGATATGTGAAAAATTATCCAATATAATTAAATGTGATTTAATTATTATGGATAAGAATAATGTGGATAGAAATATCCAATTATTCATAATATATTATAAATGTGATTTATAATGTATTAGAGAGAGCTAATTATAATTTATATGTGTTGATTAATTATTATGTCTATTGGATACACATTGTGTAATTAATTGACAATGTAAATTATATGTTGTTTTGGGTTGTGAATTTGATTCACAATTTTTTCCACGGCAAGATTGCAATATTCTCAAATATAATTGTGAATTATTTTTGAAGAATAAAACCCAATAAAATTTGTTGCAAATAAATAAAGAGAGATTTCCATGGAGATATGCAATCTCATGAATTATCATGAGATTGCCCTCCATTAGGAAATAGGTGAGCGGCACCCATGTCCTATTTGGAATGGGTGGCCGTCCACCATGTTATATATGGAGATGTAATCTCCATGTATATATTCTCTCCTTATTTTTTGGTTGAATTTAGGATTGATTTATATTTGATTTTATCAAATATATTTTAATCCAAATTTGTTGTTTTTGACAACAACAATCTTGACCATTGGATTGACATAAATCAATCTCACCCATTGATTTTATATGTCCCATGGATTGAGATCCATGGATCCCAAAACCCTATAAATAGAGAGGCATACTATGCTCTCTATTTACATGCAATTTTGTAGCGCTCTCTCTCTCTCTCTCTCTCTCTCTCTCTTTTCTTCATACACGACAACCCTCAACCCTCTCTCCCTCTATTTTTGGTGGCCGTCCACCATACCCTAGAGGAGAGATTCCTCGACGCTCTCGCCACCACGCTGCCGCCTCGACGTTCTTCGGTTCTCCGTCTTCTTGGTGTGATACCCTCACGAAGGAGACATTCGATCTCGAACGAGGAGATCAGGAGCAACCACGCTTGGATCAACTTCTTGGATTGTGAGGATAACATGGTTCATCCCCGCGCTCGCAAGCGTTCTCACCGACGATCGGACTTGAGATATGAGGTCTCTTTCTTTAGAGATTGATCAACCACTCTTCAAGAGGTATTGCATTATACTTGTTGTGGTTATAGATGAAACGATCCGAGAATCCTTCTTGGATCATGTGGTTTCATCACATGAAAAAATTTTAAATTCCGCTGCTCAGAACAACTAGTACGACTAGTCATTCTATCGTCGTATCCGATACGACGATCACGCTTCCGTGATGCGCTTGAGGATAATCCATATCCTTCAGGGTTGGTGTTGCTTCTTCCTTCTCCATGTTGGGTTGGAGCTTCCTGCAACAGATGGTTGATGCTCATCGTGTTGCCATTCCCCATCAACGATAAATTTGTACTAACGAAGACCTGGTGTTAATCTACATATGGCCTGGAAAACAGTGGGGTTGCCCTCGACAGGGGTCATCTGCAGATACTTTGTCCACCTTGTGGAAGATCCGATCATAAAGACTCTCCTCCCATCGTAAGACCACACGAACTGCGTTGGGACAAGCACGAACTCCCATTTCCGATGCCGTTGTCTTGCACAGAGTTCTATCTAGTTTTAAACATTTGATCAGGGGTTTTCAAAAATTCCGGTTCAAACAAATACCCGACCCAATCAGATTGTTTCGACCTTAAATTCATAGATACCCGTGAAAGATTTTTGGGTCGGGTACCTATGAAAAATGACCCACTCAATCCGATGGAAAAATCGAATACAATCCCGGGTACCCGGTTGGAAATTATCCATCATGGGTCCGGCTCTTTTTTTAATAGTAGGCCCGGTAATTTCAGGGGTCTGGAGCATCCCTACTGGGATTCGAACCCGGGTCCTTCAAAGTGGAGGCACACTGCTCGACCACCAGACCACTCCTTGGGTTCTACGGGTCCGGCTCTTGCCTCCTACCTTCACGCATGCCTCTGGTTGACTTTTCTCAGCTAGGGCTTCGTGACTTCACCGTCGCCAACACCCTCATCCTTTCGATTCCCCTCCGCTCCAACTCCTCTCCATCACCATGCCGCCACCAACACCTCATTCACGCTAGTCTTGCCTCTGCCATTAACACAACCTACAACACCACCTCATGTATGTGTCGACACCATAGCTCGAACTCGACACTGCTCCTCTCTGCAACTGCTCTCGATCAGGACCAATGCTTGCACCCTTTTCCTAGCTTACTGAGGGTAACACATGTTGTCTTCAATCTAGTTTTCTTTCTCCTGGTTCTTCTATAATTGGTTGTGTTTTTACGACTGCAGATTGGTGGTGTTTATTCTTTTTGAAACTCGTTGGTTGCTGAGAACTTACAGAGATGGTTCACTTAGTTCGAATTATATCACTTCTCATGGAATTTATATCGTGGGAATGAGAGTGTGTGTGTCTTGAACAACATTTCTTTAGAATGTACATTGATCGAATGTGTTTGTTTTTGTGACATCATTCTTCCTCAAACCTTCTCTGATTCTTGGAGACGAGCTTCATTTTGTTGAGAATGCAGAACTGACTAACAATGCAAAACTGCATGATGTTTGCTGTGATGCATCCGTGCTAGTTTGACTTTGTTCCAGGGATACTCTAGTGACTTCACTTGTATTGGACTATTCAAGAAAAGCATAAAATAAAAATGCACAAATAGGAAAGGCACTATGTCTTGAGCACATGCTTATGATTTCTCTGCATGAAGCTTACTGGACTAAAGTTTGTGGAATCGGAGATTGACATTGGATCTCTATTTTACTTTCTAGAATGATGCAATAAGAGGCCTACATTCTTACATTGTCCAACTAAAGGCTTCTATAAGTTACGTTATTTGTTTTTGTTGTAGTGATTTATGGGTACTCACGGATACATGTTACCCATTCAAATAATTCGGGTACCCATTAGAATAAGTATCCGTTTGAACGGGTCAGATCGACCCATTGACCCAGTTATAATAAGTCGGGTTGGGCCTTGATCGAACGGGACATGTGCTCACACCATGAACACCCCTACATTTGATCAAACACCTTTCGAGAGCTAAAAACAAAGCCCAACTATGATCTGATACTACAACCATCAGCAAACACCTTTTGAGAGGAATTACGATGTTTCAAAGGTTGTAGAGGTCATTTGCAAAGTTTACAGGGTTCGTGGTGTAAAAATCCATTTATCTTAATGATCAACGATCCAGTCAAGTTTAAAGCAACTTAAATTCCATTAAAAAACAAATTAAATCGGATTTCAGTGAAATTAGCAAATTAAATCGGATTTCAGTGAAACTAAAAAAACATGCAGAGTATTAACTAATGATCAAATCTATAAAGATGGATTTTGAAATGAAATGTGAAAAAAATAAAAAAATCCATTACATAGCTACTTGTTCGGTGATTGACATCCCATGATATGAATGATTTGAAAGAATATAATGATTATAAATAATGTCACACACGTGATGTCATAACGCCGTTTATTCTGTTAGGAAAACGGATATGATATGTTATCGTGTTTTTCAAATAAGAATACTGAAAATTATGTATAGCATACGAATAATATTAAAAATACTTTATAACTTAAATATACACATATAAATATATATAATACGATGAAAGGAGCTTTGTCGAACATACTGCATACGAAAGCAGATTTACAGATATGATGTATATATTTACGGATATTAAAATGATATTCATATCTAGTTCATTTAAAAATATGATTTTTACCCGGTAGATCTTATAAATTTTGTCAATTACTTTCACGACATTTGAAACAACCTAATTCCCTTCTCGACTTCGTAACCTTGTCAACTCTTACCCCATGAACCCTGCGGTTAATCTGTTGAAACTCGTAGGGATTCTAGGGGTAATTTACAGGGTTGAGAGGGTAATTACGTTGTGCAAAAGGTCGTATAAATAATTTAAAAAGTTTATAGGGTCTGTCGGATAAAAATTCCTTTAAAAATGAATATAAATATGAATGTAATTTTTTTTATCTTTTTGCATCTTTACTTCCTACCCATTAGGCATGGGCATCGGGTTTTGTCGGCCCATTTACATATGCATAAAAATCCATTTAACCTTTAAAATATAGGGTCTAAGTCGTCCAAGCACATTTAATTTTGGGCTAGGCTTAGTCCACATATAATTGGGCTTGGATACGTTTTTAGAAGCACAACGCCTTCCACTTACCCCACAATCTTATAAAGAAATGTAAAAAATGAATATATATATATATATATATATATATGAAAAAGGAGCCTGTACCCGAGGGTGTACGTAACTAACTACATCCGACTCTTTTTTTCAGTATTTTTTGATTTTTTTGAAATGAAACTTTTGAGAAATTATATCATCATATATCACCATGGTGTCATTCCAAATTCAATTTATTTCGAAACTCCTATCATCTTCATCAAGACTATGAAATTTTGACGGTCTCAGAATTTCTGAAATTGACCACTTTTAGATGAACGTGTTAGGAATAATTGTTTTGCATGAAACGTGAAACACATATTCCCTCAATATATTAAGCAAATCCCCTAAAGTTTCTTTCAAAAATCCCAAAAATAATGAAAAAGGAAGTTGGGTGTAGGCTCCCAACTTTATATTATATTATATGTATGTATGTATGTATATACACATACATACATACATATATGTGAGAGTTGGGAGCCTACACCCGTCCTTTTTTTCTATTATCTTTGGATTTTTATGAAGGAAACCTTAAGGAGATTCCCTTAATACATTGCGGGAAATATTTATTTCAAGTTTCATGCAAAATAAACAATCCAAACACGTTCATCTAGGAGTGATCGAGTTCAATAAATTTAAAACCGTTAAAATTTGGCAGTCTTGATGGGGATGATGGAATTTCTGGATTAAGTTGAATTTAGATTGATACCATAGTGATATATAGTGATTTAAATCCTAAATATTACATTTCAAAAAAAATTGGAAAAAAAGCCAAGTAGTTACCTACACCCCTGAGCATAGGCTACTTTTTTCCTATATATATATATATAGGGCTTATCCAATGGACCCCATACCCATTAGTGATGAGATGAGCTCATAATCTGAGTCGTTAGATCTTAATTCAGCGATCAGTAACTTCAATAAATTTTGAATTGTCATCAATAATTAAATCCAACAGAAACTTTCGTATTGCCATCAGTAACACTTTATATCAGAAATATTGAACTCGTCAATGAATTATGTATTGCCATCAGTAACACTTTAAGTCAGTAATGCTAAGTGCGTCAGTAACTTTCATATTGCCATCGATAACTTTGAATCAACTGTAAGTAAAGGAATTAATTTAATCATTAATTTTAGTTCGCACTTAACTTGTAACTTTATATAAGTTACTAGAGCTATGATATTATTTACTAAAACTTCGTTACAAATTACTGAAGCTAGATATATACTACTTACTGAAGGAAGTATTTTTATTGCTAATACTTGGATATATATATACACTCGGATGCAACTTTTCCCTGCCATTTTATGTTATGGGAGTTTTATTCATTTATATATATATATATATGTATGTGTATGTATGTATGTACGTATGCATGCATGGTCACAATTGTTCTGACAAGATCCCACTGCTTGTTTGTTGATTGGAATTTTTACAATCTTAATCCTGAGTAATTTCGTAATTACAATCATAAACCTTGATAATCACGAACTACACTCATGACTCTGAATAACGCTCAGTTTTACATTCATAACCTTCCGTTAGTTTTATTTATTAACTCAATCAGATGTTTAAATTAATCTAACCAATCTGTGATCCAACTATTGCGATTAAAAGTAAAAAAGAAAAAGGAAAGCACCTGATGAGTTGTAGCTCTCCATTTTTGGGGGGGTGTGATGCTTGGACAACGACGAAGGGTGGGGGTGTGCTGTTTGGATGATGGCAGAGGTGGGGGTGACGGGGGCTTGCAGTCAGGTGGGAGGGAAGTAGGGGATTTGACGGAGGCTTGCAGTTGATGAACTCGAAATTTGCCTCTTTAAGAATAGATAATTGTAGTAGTATAGGAGCCAAATTCGGTTCTGCAAAAACCACTCTTTGAATGTGTGGAATATTTTTTTCTTGGCAAGTCTACCAAGGTCGAACACATGGAACGGTGATTCTTAGTTGCGTGGTTTTAAATTAAAATAAATAATTAATTAATGTTTGATTAATTTTTGTATTGAGAAAATATACAATGCAATGAAATGCAATTAGATGCAAAAATACAAAGACAACAATTCAGCACAGGATCTGAGATTAAGATTTTTGCCTCAAAATATATTAATCAATATGCTCAAAATTTATCACAGATCAAAAGATATAGTTCAAGAAAAATATTCAAATTAATTCAAGCTGCAGGTATAAGAGTTAATAAATTGTTCTACATCTACTAAATCAACCAATGAGAATATCTAAGCAGATAATCTATCCTCGAAATTCATGTGATTTAATTCCTCAAATATTATAATCAATAATCCAAAGGGAATTATACAATGTAAAGTCCTCAGTCGTGCTCCTGCAAAAGAAATCAACAATTTTTCCAATGAAAATGTGGCACATATAAGTCAAATTAGCCTGCATTTGTTAACAGAGATCCTCAAATAATAATTATCAATAAATAACCTTAGATCTGTTCATAAGCTATTCTAAATGATAGAACATGAAAATAGCTTCAAAATGACATATTATATGCTTAAAAAGGAGTTCGTATGCAAAAGATGTGATGAAATGAAATTTCAGGGATTAAAATGTAATTAAAATAAAGTTTTCCTTTCAAACAGGTCCCTAAAGGGACTTATCTGTAATTTCGCAAAGTCGGAGGGGGGGGGGGTCTTTTGCAATTTACCCCAGGCGGTGGTGTATTCGTAGTTTTAGGAAACTGCAGGGGCTTCAATGCAATTTGCCCCAAAGCACGTGCCTCGTACGTGCCTCAGGAGGCTTGGAGCTGGATCGGAGGCTCGGGATCCCGAACCTGAGGCTCGAACGCCTGACCTCAGGCTCGGCGATGAGGCAAAGGCTCGGTGGATGAAAGAAGCTTTGACTACCCGTCTTGGGTTGACAATGAGACTCAGGACAATCCAAAGTCAATCAGGTCTGGTTCATTTCTTTTTGTACGGGTAACCGGATTGAAAATCTAAGACTCTATAATAAAAGTTTTGCAAGATCCTTTTTCATTGTTCACAGACAAAGACGTAATCAGATTGATAGTTGAAAGGTCATATAGACCATTCACTACAACAATATTGAACTAAGAAAATAAATAATTTGAATATACCTTGTCGACATACTTTTTAAATGTTAAATATATAACATCAAGGATTGTTCATTGTTGAATTATATTTTGCTCTTGTAGTTAGCAACGATTTTATACGAATTGCTAAAAGTTTATATAACAACGATGCATTTGTTGAATTATTCGTTATTATATTAACTATTACTAGATAAGAACTATTAGAATAATATATCAACAAGTAACCATTACATTTTGATTTATTTTTAGTGATATACGAATGAATATAATATTTGTTCAAAATTTAAAAAATCAAGTAACGGGGAGGCGGGGATCAGGTTCGGATGCCTCGAGCCTCGAGGAGTGGAGGTGACTCAGGGGCCCGCCACGTGGCAGCACTGTGGTCGTTGGATCAAGGGCTGTTGTTGATCCAACAACACTTGTACATTGGTGCGTATCTCGATCAGGGACGGTGCGGTCGAGGCGCGGGGGCGAGCGGGGCAGAGGCGCGAGGCGGGAAGACTTTGACGCACGACGAGGCGCCCTTAGCCGATCGACACACAACCGGAGGGGATCAGGGGTGTGGGCGGAGGATCTCATGGAGGAGGTCGGAGCTCGACGGGCGGAAATCGCGTGGGACGACGATCCTCGATGGGCTGAGCGGTCTTTATCTGTAGATGTTAGTCGAAATCGGAGGAAGGTGGTCGGGATTCTGCGCTCGGGTGTTGGGTATAGGAACTAAACTCCGACCCTTGCAATGTCAGAGGTACGGTGGAGCTGGGAACGACGCGAAGAGGATAGTAATTGGAAGAAGGAGACGAAGGGGGAGGGATGCCAACTCTCCTGAAGGAAGGTCACAAGGGCGATCTCCAAGTGAGGCTCGATCGCTCGTCACGCAAGGCAGCAGCATAGGTTGAAGCTCGGCCACTAGATCATGCCGGTGAGGCTGCTGTCACCAACCGTCAGGAGAATGGTGGATGAGGGGAGAAGCTGGGGTGGAGGGCATTTTATATGAGGCAGCGATGGAGGGAATGTTGTGCACGCAACTGGGCAAGTGTAACGGCTGCTGGGGAGGAGTGATGGCCGGTGGTAGCGGTTACGATGGAGGAGGAGCGGAGCCGTTGCAGGAGGTACATGTGTTTCGCGAGGAGAGAGGAGGTGATGGGAACGGCTAGAGGAAGGTGGCGGGGGATCACGTGCTAGGCACGTGACCCGGGGGCGGCTGGAGAGAGAACGTGGGGTGCCGCGTGGCACGCCTAAGGGCTGCCACGTGGCACCCAAAAAATTCAAAATTTAAAGGTAAAGAAAAATAGAAAATAAATAGAAGGAGACCTCGGATCGAAAATTTTCTTCACGAAAGTTGTTTGTCTCGACGAGATCTACAACTTTCATGAAGGACCCGGAAGCAAAAGAGGTCACCTAAGCAAAGTGGTATTTTTGGTGGTTCTCCTTGTGTATAAAAAACCGGCTTTTTGGGGTTTTGTAATTTTTTGATGGTTTTAGAGAGGATAAATATCTAGAAAAATTACAATAAAATACAAGAAAATTATTTACACACTAATCATATTTTTTTAGATTTTTAATAAATAAGAAAACAGGAAAATAAAATAGAGGTAAGAAACACATAATTTTTGTACAGACTCTCAACAGACACTTGGACTCAATCAGTTTCTTTGAATTTAGTTTAATCTGGATTTGGATTTTTATGTCGCTTAATAAACTTTCATCAAAGAACACAAATGAAAATGAAATAAAATTAAAAGGGTTAATTATGCACATGAAAACTTAGGTCAAAAATAGCAAAAAGTCAAAAATGCGCAAAAAGGCCCAAACCTAACTTTCACATATGAGCTTCGAATTTTACGAAATTGATCTTGTTTTGAAGGTATTTGAAAACATTGTGTGAGGGAGATATGCTCGTTTTAGTCTGTCATATGTGAAATTAGACTTTGAGATTATTTGACACTTATTGGAGTTGGTAATTTTTTGTATTTTTATATAATGAGGTTAGTAATATCTACGCAATGTAGGTGGTTTGGGATCAATCGGAGTTAGGATGAATTAATTAAAAATAAGAGAAGTTAGCGGCTTTTTGGGCTAATTTACACTTGGGATTTTCAATGCAATTATGCATGATGAAATGCAAATATTATTTACACATGTATGAATGTTAATGATGTTTTGTTAATGATTAAATGCATGTGAATTTTGGAGAATTGAGCCTAATTGACCAATTTTAGCATGATGAATACGAGATTCATCATGCCCCTATACTTAAACCATGCTCGTCCTCGAGCATCAATGAATGAATGACTTAGTTGAATATATCCCTGACTGTGCATGTGAATTTTCAAGGCTCAATTCATAGAAGACCCTTAATTTGAATGATCCTAAAATTCTGGGCTCAACCATGCTTTAATCAGAAGGAATCCAACTTTTCTAATTTTCAGACTCTCTGTTTGTACATATAATATAAGGATATGATTTTTAGTGTACTGCATTCATGAGAGTTAAGTCGAGACATCACCCAAAGTTTCAATCCAAGAGACTCTCCTCTAGACCTAATCCTCGACACTAGGGAATAAGTCTATTCTTGCTTCAATCAACCGTCTCATTAGTTTTTCTGACTTGAAAGTGTAGATGGATGGCCAGATGATGGAGGGCATAGGATTGTGTCTGATTTTCTCTCCCTCACAATGGAACCAGGTGCCTCTCGAGTGCCTTATTACTCAGCACAAGTATATTTTTATTTTGTTGGTCAATGTGTCCATCAAGAGAATTTGGAGTCGTCTGCATTTGTTTTTCTGGGAGTACACCGAGGTGTATCTCTTTTAAGTATCTTAAATACCTTCGAAGCCCAGACTTGTATCGCTTACGATGAAGAGCCCTTTTTATGATGTTAACCCTACTCATTGGTCCTAATTAGTGCCTGGTCCAAGTGGACACTTTGAAAATATTTGGGAGCGCTCGCCATTGGTGGAAGCTCATTTGGAATTTGACTTTAGATGATAGAGCTTTTCTTTGACATTTATTTTTCTTTTCTCTTGTTATCTAGCTCCACTGCTTTTACCAAAAGTTGGCGCACACTGATAAACAATTTTCATTAAGTTTCAACACACCCTGGCACTTAGGTCAATATCAAAAAGATAGCATATGAACTTGTTCACATACTGGATAGGATTTTTCTGACACTCAGGTTTTCTGAAGCCTTCATTAACTTTATCTCATCCTTGAATATCATTAGATCGGGTCTAAACTCAAATCTCTAGTCCTCGTTCCTCAAGTGATATCTCAACTCATCTCATCAATCATGCAGTTGTGAAAGTGATTGTGCTGATCATATTCTTTTTAAAGGTAGAGATGAAGAGTGCAATATAGTGCTCAAATCTTTCAAACTAGGGAAGTGTGGATAATTAAGTTCAAAATTCTAATGACTAAGGTTGGCTAACTCAGAATCTCAAGATCTCAGAAATCAATTGTCCTAAAAAATTCTCAAGCCTTGAGTGATAGTGAATGTGTCAGGGATATATCAACCAAGGAATGCATGAAATGCTTGATGAAGTGCAAGACCGTGAGTGATGATGGTTTTTTGGGTTTTTTTCTTAACAGGTATTATACACATAATATATATTACTTGTACCCATCCCCGAAGTTAGATAAAAATGATTAAAGTATGAGCTATGAATAAAGTAGATAGAATATATATATAAACACACCTCCTATACTTTGCTTGTGCTATGTCCTCATGACACAAAGTGAAATATAGACATAGATCATACTCAGTATAACCGAGACAAGAAAAATAGAAGTCGACCTACCCCCTATATTTAGACTTTTGAGGGACTAAGCATGGAAGAAAAGAATGAAATGAGGCAGTCGAGGGTGAATGGAAAGAATAGAAGTATTGTATATACAATGAAATCGGTCCCCTTAAACTAAGTATCGGGGGATCGGGAGCGGGTTGATGGATATACATAAGGGTATTGGATTCGGAGAAGTGTTCTATCTGGGCAGTTCAAATCTTTCGTCAAAAGCTATGCCCTGAGTGAAGGAGATCTGTTCAACTTGTACTAAATGCTATAATGAAATCGGTCCCCTTAAACTAAGTATCGGGGGACCGAGAGCAGGTTGATGGATAAACATAAAGGTATTGGATTCGGAGAGGTGTTTTATATGGGCAGTTCAAATCTTTCATCAAAAGCTATGCCCTGAGTGAAGGAGATCTGTTCAACTTGTACTAAATGCTCGTTGGATTCGATAAAATATTTAAGTAGCTGACCGTTGACTAAAGATGTTTGCATGCTATCTGCAGTCTCTGAGATCTCAACACTATCATTATTGTGTACCTCTCTTATAGTGAAGGGTCCCGTCCATTTTGATTTCAATTTACCTTGGAAAATTTTCAATTTTGCATTAAATAACCACAATTTCCGCCCTGGGATAAAGATCTTTGCTCGAATGTTCTTGTCATGCCATCTCCTTACTTTGTCCTTGTAAATGGTGTTGTTTTCATAAGCATGATTCCGGATTTCGGATAGTTCGTTCAAATCCATTTCTCTGTTTTTCTACCCTTGGTGACAGTTCCAATTAATATTTTTGATTACCCATTCTGATTTATGCACGAGTTCTGCAGGCAAATGGCATGGCTTTCCATATACCATTCGAAACGGGGATGTGCCCAATGGGGTCTTATAAGCTGTCCGATAAGCCCATAGAACTTGATCCACGAGTTGGGATCAGTTCTTCCTGTCAGGACGGATGAGCTTCTGTAAAATTCCTTTGACCTCCCTGTTTGACACCTCAGCCATGCCATTGGATTGTGGATGGTAAGGACTAGCGACACAGTGCTCGATGTCGTATTCCTTAGTCAACTTCTTCATCTCCCGGTTGATAAAGTGGCCACCCCCATCAGATATTAAAATTTTTGGAATTCCAAACCTCGAAATAATATTATCTTTCAAAAACTTGCAAATAGTTTTGCTATATGCTGCTCGAGTAGGGATAGCCTCCACCCACCTAGATAAATAATCTACCGTGAGAAGAATATATTCAAATCCTTAACTATTAGGGAATGGCCCCATAAAGTCAATGCCCCATCCATCGAATACATCACAGATGATCACTGGTTGCATAGGCATGGCATCTTTGGAACCAATGGTCCCTCCCATTCTCTGACAGACATGGCACGACCTGACAAAATTGTAAGCATCTTTAAACAAGGTCGGCCAGTAAAATCCACATTGCAGTATCTTCTCAGCGGTCCTCTTCCTAGAGTGATGTCCTCCTACCTCCAAGGTGCAACATAGATTGAGGATACTTTGATATTCCTCTTGAGGAATACATCTTTTCCATATGCAATCCGGTCCTTCAAAGAAAAGGAACGGATCCTCCCAATGGTAGTGTCTCGCTTCATATATGAGTCGATCGATTTTATTCCTGGGCCAACCCTGAGGAACTTCCTCGGTGACAAGATAATTCACCATGTCTGCATACCATGGGAGTGAGTCAATAGCAGAAATTGACTCATCCGGGAAGGTTCCATGGATGGATTCAGATTCCAGGATTTTGTTATGTTAGATCCATGATAAATGATCAGCCACGATATTCTTAGCACCAGATTTGTCTTTAATCTCCAAATCAAATTCCTGAAGCAATAGTATCCACCTCAGAAGTTGTGCTTTTACGTCCTTTTTGTCCATTAAGTATCGAATGGCAGAATGGTCTGTGTAAACTATCACCTTCGATCCTACAAGTATATATCGAAATTTTTCCAAGGCAAAAACTACAGCAAGCATTTGCTTTTCGATCACAGTGTAATTTTTCTGAGCAGGGTCTAAAACTTTGCTTGCATAATGAATAGCATACGGGATTCCATCTTTTCGTTGTCCTAACACAACTCCTACTGTGAAATCGGATGCGTCTGTCATGATCTCAAAGGGAAGAGATCAGTCGGGAGCTTGTAGGATGGGAGTCTCAATGATCTTTCTGTTGAGTAGTTCGAAGGCCTCAAGACACTTATGATCTAATAGGAACTCGGTGTCTTTCCCTAGGACGTCAGTTAGCGGTCGGGCAATTTTCGAAAAATCTTTGATAAATCTCCTGTAAAATCCGACATGCCCTAGAAAAGATCGTACTTGTTTCATATTTGTAGGTGGCACGAGCTTTTTGATCACATCAACTTTAACAGGGTCAACCTCCATTCCCTTCTTGGAGATGACATGCCCTAATACAATGCCTTCTTTTACCATGAAATGGCTTTTCTCCCAAGAGAGCACCAGATTCACTTCCCTACACTTTTCGATGACTTGATCCAGGTGCGTTAGACAATCACCGAATGAATCACCATGTACCGAGAAGTCGTCCGTGAAGACCTCCAGGAAATCCCCAACCATGTCGGCAAAAACTACAATCATGCATCGCTGAAAGGTGCCGGGGGCATTGCAAAGCCCAAAGGGCATGCGCTTGAATGCATATGTGCTGAAAGGACATGTAAATGTAGTCTTTTCCTAGTCCTCGGGGGGCAATGGCTACCTGATTGTAGCCCGAGTATCCATCTAAGAAACAGAAGTATTCTCTCCCTGCCAATCTCTTCAGGATTTGATCAATAAAAGGCAGTGGAAAGTGATCCTTCTTCGTTGCGGCATTCAGGCGCATGTAATCCACACAGACACGCCACGACGTGGGTACCCGTGTCGTGATCTCTTCTCCCTCCTCATTGGTGATAATCTGTAGTCCCGAATTTTTCGGAATAACATGCAAAGGTGACACCTACTTAGAGTCGGAGATGGGATATATGAAACCAGCGTACATCATTTTTCGATCTTGGTCTTAACCACTTTCCGTAAGTTTGGATTCAATCTACGTTGGCATTCACAGGAGGGCTTAGCATTATCCTCCAGGTAAATATGGTGTGAGCACAGGGCTGGGTTTATCCCTGGAAGATCAGACAATTTCCAGCCTATATTCTTGCGGTTTTTCTCCAAAACATGAAGCAGGTGGATCTCCTGCTCTTCAGTCAGATGTGAACTGATGATGACCGAAAACTGCCCCCTATTTCCAGCAAGGAAGGCATACTTAGGCATAGGGGGTAATGGTTTGAGTTCAGGTTGGTCTGTATTGTTATTCGAATCTGGTTCCCTTAGTTGTGCTTCTTATTGTTATGTGGATTCTAGCACTGTATCAATATCGTCCACCATCGTGGGTGTTTTTGGGATCGGATCGCTAATGATAGAATGCGGTGTGGCAAGTACCGCGTCCGATCTGTGTACCTCACTCTGGGATTGTCCATAAGGAGAATGGGCTGACAGGTCCAAAGGGGCCTCTGAGTCTCCTAGAGTAAAGGTAGATGCGTGAATGAGCTAGCAGAATAAATCATCAACAATTTCCTCTCCAGATGAGGTTGATTTTATCATAGCAGTTGGGTTTTGTCTCCAGGCCCCAACCGTTGCTTCTATAAATTCTATCTCAGTTTCTGATTTTTCAGACTAGGTGCTCGACTCATGTCAGGACTTTGAAACCTAGTTTGCTTCATTTTGAGTTCAACTTTTCCAAATCGGATTCTCCCGGACGTGTAATCGAATATAGCTCTTGTGGTCCTAAGGAAGGGTCACCCTAGTATCATCTGGGAATCTTTCCAATTTCTAGGGATATCCATGTCAAGTATTGTGAAATATACTGGGTAATTTTGTCCCACTATGTTGATGACAACGTTTCGAATCTCCCCCCTAGGTCGCTTAGTTGATGTGTCTGTGAATTGAAGTACAGCTGCAGATTGCTTAAGAGACCTAGATTCAGATGCTCAAATAGGGTTGTGGGCATGAGGTTGATGGATGAACCATTATCTAACAATGCTCTATCAAACTTGATTTCTTTGATTTGGCTAGGGACAAAGTGAGCACCCATGTCTCTTTTCTTCCTTGGCAGCTCATTTTTTATAAGACGAGGTGTGACAACTGAGAGTATGTGTTTCTTTGTTCGGCTAGGAGTCTGTTTGCTGGCCCTTGTTGGTGTGCATCTCACCTTAAGGTACTTTTGAAAAGACGAGTCTCCTTCTATCATCTCGTCTAGGGATAAAGAGACCATAATATTTTCCTTACAGATACGGGCCATCTCGTCATCATTTTTTTGGTTTTTTATGTTTTTCTTCTTTCCTGTCGTAAGAGCATAGGGGAAAGGGATGGACTTGTTGTTATAAAAAAACATCACTTTTATTGAATGAAAAATTGTTTACAGGACTCGGACTAAAAACAGGGAAATTGGTGGTCAGATGTTGCGGATGTCTTGGTGGCGTATCTTTGTCAGACTCAGACTCTGGCTCTCCATTATCTCCAGTTGTGTAGTGTATCAGGGGTGGTGTGGGTGGGTCATCTTCTTTCTCCTATTGTCTTCCTTTGTCAATTCCCCCAGGTTGTGTGAATTTGTGGATACTGGGGCAATGTCTCTCTGTTCCTTCGCTCGATCAGGCATGGTTACTGTCCTTCCGCTCCTAAGAGAAATATGATAAGCGTTATTATTTAATGAGAGATCATGTTCAAGTACGGAATACTCAGAGATTAAAACCTGATTATGTCTGAGGATATTTGGGTTAGCCTGGACTTGAGCTGGAATCACGGTCTGGGGTGCGGTCACTTCATCTCTCCATCGAGAGAGTCGATTTATGTCGACTCTCATGTCATGAAGCTCATCCAGCACAATCTGGAGTTCCGGAGAGATAGAAGAAGAGGACCCCGTTGAATCACCATTCATTACTCTTTATTCTTTTATTTTAGCTAGAAATCTTGGTAAAATACCATGTAAATGTTTGTAAATAGAATGAATTGTCAAAATGCATGCTTCATATAAAATAACTACAATTAGCATGTTTTTTGCACAAAAATAAAGGAATAAAGAAATAAAGAAAAAGAAGGAAATATTTAGAATAAAATTTGAGTGACCCAAACCCAAGGGAAGGCCAATCATTGGCCTGACCGTAAAATAAAACAAGTAGAGAGAGAGATAAGGCCATTCATCTTTGTGCAAATATTCCCCCTTATATGTATAAATTATTATTTTCATCAAATAAAAATATTTATGTGTCCCTCATAATGTGTATATATTTATAAAAATAAAATAAAAATAATAAAAATAAAAATAAAATAAAAATAAATTCTCTTTCTTCCCCTTGTATATACCATGTATATATGTACATACATATATTTATTTGTTTATTTTACCCTTGTAGATACACAATAAAAATTAAATAAAAAATATTTTAAATCCCATATTTTATACTGTAAATAAATAAAATATAAAATAGGTATAATTATACAAAAATAAATAATAAAAAAATAAAAAATGCATAGGTACATATACATGAATATAATATAATACTGTGTATATACATTAATTTATTTTTCAAAAAATAAATAAAAATCACTAAAAATTACTTTAAAAAATAATAATCATTTTTCATGTTGAAAATTTTTCGAAATAAAATCATTTACTATTTAAAATGAATTTTGAAATAATTTTCCAATGGAATTTTTCCATTGGTCCACGGGGGATTGTTGACCCCCGGTCAACTCTCCCCTCAGGATCACCATTCTCGCGGATCTTCGCACCGATCTGACTTCTCCGACTTTTCGTGCCTCAATCCGACTGCCATTCACCCAATCCTCGGGCTCCGATTGTTGACGTATGATCCATGACACACACCCGCCATTCTTCCTAGGGATCCGTGCACCACAATTGCTCGCCCGACTCCAATGTTGTCGGACCCCTGCCACTATATATCCTGAGCCTCCGCCGCATTTTCACACACCTTCGGCCACCATTTCAGACCCCTGTGACCTCCATTCCCTTGCCTAGAGTGACAGCTAGACGAAGGGTGTGTTGTAGAGAGGAGAGGAGACGTTTAGCCCCTGGTCCGGCGGTCTTCGCCGCCGTGCTCCGCCCATCGATGAGCTTGAGCCTCTGGAGACGTCGCTCCATTGAGGCGAGGATGTCAGGAGGTCACTGATAAACACAAATTATCGTAGGTCTAAAGAGTATGTCTCACACAAGGCGGAGACAACCGATGTCGATGCGGCGACCCACAATAAAGTGTATTTAATCAACAATTAACCCACAATAAAGATCAATAAATTAGAACTAATGTGGAGTTAAAATTTATTTTTAACTCTGCACAAATGGTGTATAGTGACAAGTATGCAAAGAGTTCGAACACAGGGAGCAAGCAGGGTAATTCACAAAAATGTGCACAAGTGTGTGTATGTGATGTGTCTACACTAAGCAAGCAAGGAAATTTTTGTGGGTTTTTAATTTTTAATATATTTTTTATTTAATTTTCAATTTTGTATTTTGATTTTTAATTTTCTGATTTTTATAATTTTATATTTTATATTTTTCTTTTTCTTTTTCAATATTGGAATTTAAAGACAACGGAATAAAAGACAAGGTAAAGTATTTATAAAACTAAGTAAAAATTACCAAAAATTCAGAAATAAGTTGTTTTTTTATATTTTTATGATTTTCTACTATTTTTGTGATTTTTGGGGATTTTTCAAGGTGTTTTTGGTATTTTTAATTACTGCAATAAGTCAAAACAGTGAAACAAGAGCTGGCTATGAAAAAAATAGGATTTAAAAATATCAGCCAGTACTCAAAATTTTTTACACTATTTTCAAATAAAAGGAACAAAATAAGGAACAAACAGAACCTGAGTTTGTGATTTTTGGATTTTTCTTTGATTTTATATATTTTTTTGAAGTTTTTGAGTGTTTTTAAATTTTTAGTATTTTTCTTTTGAAATTTTTAGTGATTTTTGGACTGACACTAAAATAGGATAAAATAGACACTAGGTAATTTTTTTAGAATTTTTGGAGGGGTTTTAATATTTTTTTGGCATTTTCTAAACTAGAAAGTGCACAAAAAGCGAGTTTTTGATTTTTAATGAATATGAAAATAAATTGAAATCAAAAACTAAATTGATAGCGTCAAAGTACACGTGTCCAGGAGCTTAAGTCTATTTTTGTGGAATTTTTGGACTTAAAATGATAGATCAAATAAATACAACAAGCATCCAATCAAGAAATAGTCCTGGCAGGGGTATAAAAGCAATTTCCAAAACATCCAAGGGCATACATGCAATTTTCCACAACAATATATACTGAATATTCAATTCATAGCTCCAAAAACTAATTACAAAAACCGCCTGGGTCTCTTGGGAATTTTCCCACCAGGGCGCGTGACTTGCACGCGCCTGGCGAGGACTGAGATGTAATATCTCAAGACCCTGCGGGCCTACATGCAAAATATCCAAAAGGTCTACCCGTGATATGAAAGTTTTAGTACTAAAACAAAATACACAAATGACCGAGGGTATCCTTGCAAAATGCCCACACCTCACGTGTACAGGTCACGTGAGGTGACGTGGCGAAGGACCTGGGTGCAAATACATAAAGCTTGGGG
Organism: Ottelia alismoides; assembly: GCA_037367405.1. Taxonomy (NCBI): domain Eukaryota; kingdom Viridiplantae; phylum Streptophyta; class Magnoliopsida; order Alismatales; family Hydrocharitaceae; genus Ottelia; species Ottelia alismoides. Next base: position 311,170 of record JAZKJV010006092.1, read on the forward strand.
GTCTTTGTGCAAATATTACAAAAATATTACACTACAGACAAAAGTTTAAATACTAAATAATAAATACAAAAAGGCGTGAGGGTGTAGATGCAAAATACCCTCGACGCGTGATCCGACGGCGATGAAGGAGCCACTTAGACACGTGGCGCTTGATGAACGGCCGATGACGCTTCGGGGATCAGCGGCTACGATTAGATCTCCCAGAGAAGATCAACGGTCGAGGCGTGGCGAGATCCAACGGTTGCTGATTGATCTGGAGGAGGTGCCCTGATCGGACGGTGGCAAAGCCGGCTGGAAGAACACGGCGGAGCTCCGGCTGTGCGAGATTCCTCGAGCTCCTCCGGCCAACTCCGATGGCTTCTGAGCTTCAAAATTGGACCGGAGCCTCCTCTGGTCGTCTTCTATCTCCTGGGGGCGTCAAAAAGCCACGGCGGAGTCCGTGGTGCTCGCTGGTGGCGGGCGGAGCTGGTGGGCTGCGTCTGCTCCGGCGAACTCCAAAACTCGCCTCCAGGTGTCTTCGCTTGTGCTTTGACCTGCAAGAGTGGTCAACGGGTCCAGGGCAAACTGCCTGGACCCTTGGATGGTCGGGGAGAGGTGCTAATCGCGATGGAGATGCACGGCCGGAGGTGCGCTCCGGCCAAGGTGCTTGCTTCGGGGATTGGGTCGATTGAACTTCGAAATTTTTTTGGGGTTTTCGAACCTTAGGCTAACAGGAATAAAATGACGCCAATGGATGAGCGGGGTGAGCCCTCAATGGCCGGAGCCAGAGGGAAGAAAGATACCTCGACCGGCGACTTTGCGGGAGGTGGTGGAAGCGCCTCCGACCTCGACTGCCTTGGCTGATGGCTTCGTGGTGGAGCTGTCACCTCCAGGAAGCGCTGGAGCTCGGAGTAGGCGCGAGGGGTGGACCGAAGGTGTTCGAATTCGAATCGAAAGGTGAGGGGTTGATTTTAAGTGGGTTGACCCGAGGTTGCAGGGGTCCAAAGCCCAACGATTCTGGAGCGTTTCAGTGATGCATTCTCCAAGGAAATCACAAGGCGGGCAAGGTGGTTGGTAGGGGAAGGAGATTGCAGAAGGGTGTGAGGCAAAATAGTGAAAGGGTTGGCTGGGAAAAAGCCAAGAAATTCGGCTCAAAAACCAAGTCTCTGACGTCGCACATGGGGAAGGACGGCCAGTTGACCGGGGTCAACTGGGACCGTCTCCTGATTGGTCCACGTGGACCAATCAGGAAAAATCCTGGATAAATGTTTTCTAAATTCAATAAGAAATAGAAAAAGGCCGAATTTAATAACAGTCATAAAACAAAAAATGCTTAAAATTTTATGTAGTATTTTATTTTGATTTTTAGTTAATTTTATGAGTTCTATTTTTATAAGTTACCTTTTTAACCCTATATAGGTATAATACCTACATATTGCATCTTTTTATTTTTATTTTGTATATTTTAATTTCATTATTTTTGTTTCTTATTTTGTAAAATTATAGAATACGTTTATACACATAAATATATTTTTATTTTATTTTTCTGATCTATTATGTATAATTAATAAATTATAAGAGTGTTTTGTACATGTATACAATAGGGGTCCAAAACTCAACTCTTAAACCGTAGCTCCGCCAAATGCGAAACCACCGCCATTGGATGGATTATTTTATCCTATATACAATTAAAGGTGAGTTTGCTACATTTGGAGTTGTCAGTTGTGAGATACGGGTCTGGAAAGTTGGGATTCTGGATATTTATTCAGACCATAACTTTTTATCTGTACATTATTTTTCTGTGAAATAAATTTTGTATTTTTCTTTATAAAATTATCTACAACTTTTGTGTATAAAGTTTCTTTATTTGATGTATAAAAAGTGGAACCAAAAATAGCTCCCAAAATGAATAAAGAATGAATAGAATGTATATGTATATTATCTGTATTTCTGACCTTATCTCCCCCCTACTTTATTCCTTGTCGACCTATTCATCAAGATGCCTAGGTCTCGGGGTTTTGGGTCATAAAATATTTACAATATTTTATTCTTTTTCTTTTCTTTATTTATTCTATAATTTTGGCTTTAATTACAGTATTTTATACACTAATATAATGCACATGCATGAATGCTAAGATGATGATTTTAGTGCTATTTACAGGCATTTGCTAGGGTTTTTGGTGCCAAAATGATAGAATAAAGATGATGAAATGTGGATTCATCAGTCACCCACCTCCAGCATAGACGTTTGTACCCATTAGGTAGCCTCGATATCCCTTAGATTAGCTTCAATCTTAATTCTTACATTTTACGTCGTCGGCCTCCGCCGGCCAATCCACTCCGCTCCGACCATCCTTTCGATCATCTGACTGTCGCATCACCTTCACGAGACCTCTCCCCACATTCTACGCCCCTCTGATCATCTTGGTTCACCCCGGAACCAAGACTTAGGTCTTCTCTGTTGTCGCCTCGCCGGAGACCCACGCTCCGCCTCACCCATATGCTCCCTTCGCCCGCTAATGGGTTGAGGCAGTTTGCCCTCGACCCCTCTTGCTTCTTGTGCAGGTATCAAGGCTTGAGAGCCTCATCTGGAGGCTCATCCACTCAGGACAGGAGCTTCAGGTTCTCGACGTTGCCGGGGACCCTCCAGGTCCTCCCGGCCTCGTCGGAGCACACCACGAGCTACGGACGACCTCGAGCTTCATTTCCCCTCTCGGAGCGGCATCGAAGGAGGTCCTGATCGCGCGCATAGGCTCGGTGAAAGTCGTCGGCGACTTGTTCTTCGAGGACCTTCATACGCCGTTAGATAGCGTTTCCCGCACCAGTTTTAATCGCCGTCGTTCGTGTCTGGGGAGCGTGCAATCGTTGGATCGAGCTCAGGATCTCATCTGGAGCGTCGATCATCGAAGAGGTACCCGTGCACCAGAACCGTCGGATCTCACACATGGACCTCCTTCAGCCGTGGATCTTAATAATGGGGAAAAATCACTTAGGCCCATGTTCTTTTTGAATTTATAGTTTAGTCCTATAAATATTAAGTAGTTGTTTTTATTTTGGTTAATTTGCATTGTGGACCTTATACTTTCTCGTATTTGCGATTTAGTCCATGTGAGTGTGGAACACGTGCTTCGACACGTGAGTTTTGTGGGCTAATTGCATGTAAGGGCTTGGGTCTTTTGTCTGTTATGCCCCTGTGCGTACTGAATTGGAACATGTGCTGGATTTGATGCGAAATTTACATTGAACCCCCTACATTTTTCGCAGTGTTTTATTTAAGCCCCTAGAACTTAGTTTCTTTGCACTTTGATCCATGTGTGTTATGCCTTGTTTTGTGAGTGAATAAAATATCAAATCAATTCCAAATTTGGTGAAATTTGGACATGTGGCTCTTGCCACTGTGTAAAAATTTCACTAATTTTTTGGGACATTTTCGTTGTTGTGTGGTATTTTTAAAAAAACACACATTTTTGTCACTGTTTGAATTATAAAATCTATTAAAAATATAAAAACTCATCTAAAAATCACAAAAAATAGGTACTATTTGTTTTATCGTTCACTTGCTTCATACCGATTTTTACTTCATTTGGATATATAAAACATCTAAAAATTGAAAAAGCCGAAAAACCTTATAAAAATTATTAAAAATTCTAAAAAATTAAAAAAATACAATTTCTCTTTCTCTAGTTTAGTTTTAATTTCTAGTTTTTATAAAAATTGCCTTCCAATTTTCAGAGGCTAATTATGTATTTTTAATTAGCCTTTCAAAACTGGCTGTACATTAGTTCTCTATTTTTGTCTTTTTCTATTTTTATAAAATCAACTAAAAATCACAAAATTTTGAGAAAATTACCAAAAATTTTAAAAACTTCTAAAACACAAAAATAATTTTATTTGAATTTTTTGAGTTATTTTGGAGTGATAAATTATTGTTTGTGTGTTTTTTGCCCTTTTTCCTCATTTTTTATAATTAAAAATACAAAAAATTTAAAAATACATAAAATCCATCAAAAATGCATTTTTTTATTTTATTCATTTTCTGACTACTTCGTAGGCCACTTGGCCAACCCGTGGTCCTTGAGTTCGACCTTGGTCGCTATACCATGTTAAATAAATAGCGAGACCACTTATTCGGCTTTTTGATTGATTATTCATTTTGGTGGTCTATTTTTCTTGTTGAGTCCGATCTATGAGATCTGGGTCGCAACGACCCTTGATTGATTTTTCCTTTACCTGGATTTCGGGGGATTTTCGGCTCATCAGAATGGCGCCGTTGTCGGGGAGTACGACTTAGTAGTCATTTGATTTTTCGTGGCTTTTTGTTCATTGTTGTATATATACTTTTTCTCTGACTTTTTTGCATATTTTTTATATAATAATTGTGTCTGATACATTCTTGTTTGATTTCTTGCGAGGGCCCGAGGACCGAGGCGGCTTTTTCGGAAGCCGAAGCAAACGCGGGAGTGGGAGCGGCTCTTTTCTACATAGAGCCGCATGAGAGCGCGAGGAGCCGAGCAGGAGTGCGGGAGCCACAGAATAGCCACAAATAACCGTAGTGTAGTGTAGTTTTATTTTCAGCAGACTATTATTGTAATAATACAGGGACAGATACTTGGACTTTATCGGTGAATACTGGTTTCTGTTTCGCCGAGCACTGGTGTGCTCGGGGGACCTCACCGCGTTTTTCATCGGTTTTCAGTTTTTCTCGCATTTTATTATAATTGCATGTCTGATTTACGCGGTTTTAGCCTTAGTTTAGGATTTTCTTCTGATTGTGACGTAATTGATTAGGATCCAATCCCTAAGTATCCGCCTGTTCCTATTAGATCGTAATTGGATCTAATTAATTAACTCACAAGAAAAAGCTGGATTACTTAGACTCTAGTCCACGTGCCTTGAGGAGTCACATACAGCGTGTGCAGGATCCGTTGTGACGGACACCGAGTGGCTCCCAAGATAGAACTCCGGACTTAGGTTTGAGTACCCGACTATTGTTCTTATCATGTAGAAATTGCTCTGTTTAAGGTCGGTTTCTCGTGCATTATATAGGTAGTTTATTTTCAGTCTCTATTTTTATGCACGGATCACTTTGCATGTAGACTGCTGGAGTCAGGTACGCATCTCTTACTCTGCATGCATCATTCATTTCATCGCGCATCGGCTTTTTCGTCTTCTCCCCCTGTTTTCGGACTTAAAATAATCAGGAGAATCGAAAAATTCGTTAGGCATAGTTTACATTGAAAAACACATAAAAAAGAAAAACTATAAAGTTGGGACTGCTAAACACACTTGACCCTAAAAGATACCTCACCTAAAAAATTTTATTGGGGAGACCCCCCATTGTCCGGTTTGGATGAGTAAGAGAGCGACCCGCACACTAGGCTAGAGCCATATCTAATCTCCGATCAGACTACTGACCTTTTATACGGGACAGTATGTTGGGAGGGTTGGATTCCCATCAGCTCGCGTAACCGCTCTGATAGACTGACTTGATCACCTGAATAAAATTGACAAGATAATTGACCGAACCTTTACGGTCTTCAGCTCCGTGTTGCGTAGGTGAATCGGGGGTTTGTTTGCTCATCTTATGTATTTCCAGATCTCATCCGCCTGACTCGTCAGATAAGGATGATGGGCCGGAGGTCTCCTAGGTAACCTCTGGCTGCACTGCTTTTTAGCACTCTGGCTCGTTCATCTAGGTTAGTTCATGAGAGCCGAGACCCGCTCTCTGAACCCGAGTTCGATTCCACTCTGTTCCCCCTTGACCACCCTTCTACTACTGATTCTGAGATACCAGTGCCACAGCCAGATCAGAGACAACAGATAAATGATTTATCGGCACCTGAGTTTGAGTCTTTTGCATTTGCAGAGACCATGGCCAGCAGTGAGGAGCGCACCGAGGGTCAGAGACCAGAGACGACGACATACGTATTGGACCAGGGTGCGATCAACAACACCCTATTGGCTTCCCTCGAGACGATGCAGAGCTAGATACGGGATCATAGAGCCTTCATGGTGGAGATGAGGAGAGAGATGGAGAGGCTGAGGACAACGCGAGAGCAGCCGAGAGCCGTAAGTGAGAGGGACCAGATCAGCCAAAGGAGCCAGTCCATCCTGCAGCAGCAGTAGCCAGACCGATGCGGGAGTTGCACAACCCTGGAACGATACTTACATACCGGTGGATCGTACTTCCGGCGATCGTGGCGACTTCAAGTTCCCCCCACAGACACTTCATCTTCTTCCCCACTTCCACGGGCTCGCCAGTGAGGAGCCCCATCTGCATCTCCAGGAGTTTGAGATGATCTGCAGCATCGTCCACGATCGTCAGGTGGACGAGGACACTATTCAGATGATTGCCTTCCCTTTCTCCCTTATTGACAGAGCAACCAACTGGCTGAAGTATTTGGGGAGATTTGTGTACACATGGGAGCAGCTTCGCACCGAGTACTTGAACAAGTACTATCCACTCGGATGGACCATTGCAGCGAGGGTCCTGATCAGCAACTTCTCCATACTCCCCAACGAGCAGTTTCACGAGATATGAGAGAGGTTCAGAGAGCTTACCGACAGATGCCCGCACCATGACATCACGAAGCCGAACCTTGTTCAGAACTTCTTTTATGGACTGACACCAGAGCTGCAGGGCCTGGTGAATGCTTCTTGTGGCGGTTTTTACTTCGCCAAGGAAGAGGATCAGGTCTAGGCCATCTATGAGGAGATGGGCGAGAACTACACCGTAATGTGTCCCAGACCCGCCTATACACTCTGGGACATCCCCAGCCACAGGTCGTGCAGTTTCAGAGGATAGCATGGGTCGATGCCGATCTTTCCACTTCATCCGCGGCTGCCGCACAGGCAGAGTCTATAGCCGCAGACATAGGCATTATCAGCGAGAAGCTGGACCGGATTGAGTTGATCGAGAAGAAGCAGTGCCAGGGCATCACGCAGATGGATCAGATGGCATAGACGCTGAGTGACCTGAAAACACAACTCATGTGTCTCCAAGAGGCACAGACGGCTTCTCAGCCCCGTCTCAGGTCACGAGGAGATCCGAGCAGCAGTGGTAGCTCGTCCCAGCACTCCAGTCAGCCTAGATAGGTTCACCTTGTACAGGTGGAGTCGTACCAGCAGCCACCACAGTTTTACCAACCACCACCATCCTAGGACACTCAGATGATGGTCTACCAGCCGGATCAGCCCCTGGCAGTACTTCCTCCACCCACCTACGAGCATGAGCCATTGATGGATGTCAACGGGATTTGGTATGACCGACCCTAGCCCGGTATCCGATGAGACCATCCCGTATTCTGCTGGTCAGTCGGAGGCACCAGTTTCCAGCAACAGCCTCCAGTTCAGGGTGGCCAGTATGGCCAACAACGTGAGCAGCCCCAGCCCCCAGTACACCAGCAGCAACAGCCAGCCCAGCACCAGCAGTATGGTTCTCGTCCCTATCAATAGGGACAACCTTGGAGGCGAGAACAGCCTCAACAACAGTTTCATCAGCATTACCCCTCTCACCCTCACCAGCAGCAGCAACCTCACTACCAGCGAGGCTACCCATTAGGTTCTCATGGACCAACCTTTGAGAACCCCGCCTTGGATGATCTAGCCTGCCTCATGATCGAGCAGCATGCCACTTTTCGACGGGAGATGGATGAGTTCTGCTAGGAGATGCGGAAGATAGTGAGAGGGAAGGCCACCATCCCTGCCCAGATCGAGCCGAACTCGAACAACCTCAACAGGAAGTCTGAGCAAGTAGATTTCACTGAGATTACCACTCCTAGTACTTCACTTGGTGATATGACTGCATATATGTTTGATGCTGACTTTGTTACACTTAGGAGTTGTAGGATGCCAGCAGGCGGCGCCTCGTCTGAGCGACGATCCCACGTCACATCTGGAGCGCCAAGCAAGGAGGAGAACGGTGCTGATGCTGCTAGAGATGATGATGGTGGTGATGACGCTAACATGGATGTTGATTCCACCGACGGTACTGAGGCCGTCACTTCACCAGATGGAGGAGGTGGTACTGACGTCACCATTTCAGTTGCTGAGCCAAAGCACAGTACTGATGTCGCGAGTTCAGACGCCGAGGGTGGTACTGAGGCCACCATTTTCAGTTCTGCTAGTCCTGTCGTTTCTCCTTCCGTACATGTATCTCAGGACATTTCTGCAAATAAAGGAAAGGGTTTATTATATTCGGATCCGCCTGTGTTGCTTGATGATGTTTTTGTGGATTCTGCTGTTCATGAGCATTCCAGACCCTCTCCTAGTCCTTCATCTGCGAAGGACCCTGTAGTTCCCTTTCCCCGAGCACTCCACTTGGCTAAGGGGCAGAAAAAAGAAAATCCCAAAATGAACCATCAGATAGAGTTCATCCAGCATATGATGGACATATTTCAGATACAACTGACTCTACAGGAGGACTTGGAGCACATACCTCTCTTCCAGCGATCACTCAGAGACAGGACCACAGTTAGGAGGAAGAGGCGGCACCATCAGTCAGAGATCCATGTGCTTACTCGTGCCACGTGTTTCGTGATTCAGAACCGTCTGCCAGCCAAGAGGCCAAATGCAGAAGCCCCATATGTCAGATGCCACATCCATGAGCAGAGGCTCAACCGCACTCTATTAGACAGCGGTTCTTCGATCAACCTACTTCCGGCAGCCTTCTCGATCGCTTCGAGTTGGGCCCTCTACGACAGAGCAGGACGATCCTTCAATTTGCTGATCGATCTGTCAAGAGGCCGAAGGGGTTGCTGAAGGACGTTGTCATCACGATTCAGGGCCTGAAATTCCCCGTGGACTTCGTCGTGTTGGACATGGAGATCCCTGAGTCCGTGACTGATACTTCGATCATTCTAGGACGCCCGTTCTTGTCCACAGCCAAGGCAGTGTACGACCATGATAGATGGAAGGTGTACTTTCACGTCGAGGGCAAGAGTATAGAAATAGAGACGGTCGAGGAGACTAGAGCCAGAGATTCAGCTTGCTCAGAGCCGACTTCAGATTCAGAGCAGATGACAGAGGCAGGGCGAGACCTCCACCAGGATTGCGATTTTGTGATCACAGATGACGAGTCAGTTTGGTCAGATCCAGTAGCACATGCCATCCTCTCACCTTCATAGTTTGCTGATGCAGAGACGCTAGCAGAGGAGAGCTTGGAGAGCGCATTCCTGGTCCAGGATACATCTCAGGCAGCAGATCAGGTTCCCGATCGCGAGGCAGATTTTTGTGACACTGATACAGATCCCTCGGAGTCAGATATTGATTGGGCAGAGTTTGACTATTTGACACCGTGTCTGACTTCCACTGAGCCTACATCTTGGGAGGAGGCCGATTCCATACAGAGCAGAAACAGTCCAACAGAGCAGCCTTCGCCAGATTCAGATTGCGAGCGAGAGTTCTCATTCTCCCATGTGGATTTGGCCTCATTCACTCAGACTTTTCAGAGGCCAGATCCGCCAGCACCTACTTGTCCAGAGCTGAAGCCGCTACCGTCGTCGCTGAAGTATAGGTTCCTTACGGGTGAGCATGAGATGTACCCAGTCATTATCTCCGCTGATTTGACTGGAGAGCAGGAATCCCGTCTGATGGGGGTTCTTGAAAAGAACCGCAAGGCAATAGGATGGAGTGTAGCCGATCTCCAGGGTATAAGTTAGACCCTATGCTCCCACCATATCTATCTCGAGGAGGACGCGAAGCCGTCACGTGAGTTCTAGCGGTGACTGAACCCGAATCTTCAAGATGTTGTCATGAAGGAGATCTCGAAATGGTGGAGCGTCGATTTTATCTACCCCATCTCCGACTCCAAATGGGTCAGTCTGTTACATGTGGTGCCCAAGAATACGGGCATCACCACAGTTGTTAATGAGTCTGGAGAAGAGATCGCTACCCGGGTACCCACTTCTTGGCAGGTCTGTGTGGAGTACAGGCGATTGAATCAGGCCACCAAGAAAGGTCATTTCCCCCCTGCCCTTTATTGATCAGATTATAGAGAGGCTGGCAGATAAGAGCCATTACTGTTTCTTGGACGGGTACTCCGATACAATTAGGTGGCCATAGCGCCAGAGGACCAGGACAAGACCACCTTCACCTGTCTCTTCGGGACATATGCTTTCAGACACATTCCATTTGGATTGTGCAACGCTCTGACGACATTCCAGAGATGTATGCTCTCCATCTTTTCGGACATGGTGAGGGAGTGCTTAGAGGTCTTCATGGATGATTTCTCGGTCTACAGCGACGGATTCGATTCTTGTCTTGACTGCCTAGACCGAGTCCTTCAGCGATGCATAGAGGTTCACCTTGTGTTGTCTTGGGAGAAGAGTCACTTCATGGTGACTCAGGGGACAGTGCTTGGCCATATCTCTCCAGCAGGGGCATGAAGGTTGATCCGGCCAAGGTGGATGTCATTAGAAAACTCAATCCACCGTCCAAGTTGTGACAGTTACGGTCTTTTCTAGGGCACGCCGGTTTCTACCGACGATTCATTCATGATTTTAGCAGGATCGCCCGACCGTTGACTGATCTGCTGACGAAAGACACCAAGTTCCTTATTGATGATAAGTGTCTATCGTCATTTGAGACTCTCAAGAGTCGTGTTGTAGAGGCTCCCGTTCTCCAGCCGCCTGATTGGTCTCTCCCATTCGAGATCATGGAGGATGCCTCCGATTTTGCCGTGGGGGCCATGCTGGGACAGAGGAGGGATGGAGTCCTACGCTAGCCGTACTTTGGATGTCGCCCAACGGAACTACACAGTCACTAAGAAGGAGATGCTAGGCATAATTTTCGCCCTAGATAAGTTCAGATCTTACATCATTGGATCTAGAGTGACCATCTATACTAATCATACCGCCATCAGGTACCTCATGGCAAAGAAGGATGGCAAAGCCAGATTGACGAGATGGATCCTTCTACTCCAGAAGTTTGACATAGAGATTAAGGATAAGCCTGGAGTCAAGAATGTGGTGGTGGATCATCTCTCCCGATTAGATTATCTTGAGGATTCTGAGCAGATTGCGCCTATATGTGAGACCTTCCCAGATGAGGCGATCCTTGCTATCGCCTCTCTCCCATGGTATGCTGATATTGTGAACTATCTTGTCGCCAAGAAAGTTCCACAAGATTGGCCCAGGCAGAAACTTGAGACCTTCCTCGCGAAGGCCAAGTTTTACCATGGGGAGGATCCCGTCCTTTATCATAAAGGAGGGGATAGCATCTGACGTAGGTGCATTCCTCGGGAGGAGCACCACAACGTCCTTACTTACTGCCACAAGCTTGAGGCAGGAGGACATCACTCTGGGAGGAGAACGGTACAGAAAGTGCTCCAATCCAGCCTATGGTGGTCTACTCTCTTCAAGGATTCTGATGAGTTTGTGAAGAGGTGTACTGACTGTCAGATGATGGGCACTTGTGGACAGCGTGATATGATGTCGATGCAGCCCATACACTTCTGTGAGGTTTTTGATGCATGGGGCATCGATTTCATGGGTCCATTCCCTAAGAGTCAGGGATTTGAGTACATTCTGTTGGTTGTGGATTATGTAAATCGTTGGGTTGAGGCCATCCCCGTCCGAATCGCAGATGCTAGGACTGTTTGCATATTTTTAAAAAAATATCATTTCACGGTTCGGGGTACCTTGAGTGTCGATTTCTGACGGGGGGTCTCATTTCATCAACGATAAGGTAAAGGCCCTTGCTAGCGAGTTTAGCATAGACCATCGAGTAGCCACTCCATACCACCCTCAGACGAATGGTCTTAATGAAGTGTCGAACAGGGAGTTCAAGACTATATTGCAGAAAGTCGTCCGCCCTGACCGAAAGGATTGGTCATAGCTTTTGGACTCGATCTTGTGAGCATATAGGATGTCTTTCAAGACTCCTTTGGGTACGTCTCCCTTTCGCCACATTTATGGCAAGCCCTGCCATTTACCTGTTGAGCTGAGACATAGGTCACTTTAGGTTGTTACTGATATACTTATGGATCCAGTGAGTGTAGGAGATCAGAGGAGGGCAGAGTTAGCAGCCTTGGAGGAGCTTCGTGATTCAGCCTTTTCAAACAGCCTACAGTATAAGGAGAGAGTGAAGGAGTGGCATGATTCTCATATCAGCCACAAGCAGTTTGAGCCAGGACAGAGAGTATGGTTGTTTGATGCTAGGCTTCATTTATTTCCAGGGAAGCTATAGAGAAAATGGAAGGGACCCTATTTGGTTAGAAAGATACATGACAATGGGAGTATTGATATATCTGAGTTGTCTTCTGATGCTACCTTTCGTGTTAACGGACAGCGACTCAAGCCATATCTAGATCATGAGCCGCGGGTCGTAGATGTTGCCCCGATTCACTTTGCATGTTGCATCTCACGCCAGATTATCACTGTTCTTCCGACTTGTATAGATCCAGTTGTCCATATCACTCTATTCTTTAGTCCCACACCCCTTTCTCATCTTATGATTATGCTATACTTAGGGTGTACTTTACCCTAAGTATAGGGGGGTGGGACTCTCGGGTACTCTATTGATTCTTTCTACCTATGTTTTGCTGCCTATACTTAGGGATATTTTATCCTAAGTATGGGGGGGTAGACCCTGTACATCCTTCCATTCGGATTTCCCTTTGTTAGACATGTGAGCCCTAGGCGAACCAATCTTACAATAAGTGTTATTGTAATATATAAGTTAATCAATAAAAGTTATTGATGTTTCACTCCCTTTCTGAAACTAAATGAATGAATGCACTATAAGGTCCTCTGTACAATTAGAGTTATGTACCATTGCCATCTTGATGATCATATAGCTGTTGATTCATTAAATGAATCATAGAGGCCGGTGTTTGAATGAATGTCTAAGGAGTTAGATAGAGGACTCACCAAGCACCGTCAAATGATTGTTAAGAGATGGTTTCAATGTGATTCAGATGCAATGAGAAGATTAGATTTGCGGTCTTGATTTAATCAAGCGTCTGTGGGAGGTCCGTAAGATCTAGATTTGAGATGAGATCTCAACATCCAAGTCGCTATACGTGGAACAATACAATCGCCATGTCCTTATCTCCAAGTATTTGCGGAGAAAGCACATTATTCTTGAAGGGGTTCAAGAATAATTCATTTGATAAATTGCATACCCAAGCAAGAAGGTCTTGATGATTAAATGAGATTTAATTATCAAACATAATATGAATGAGATTCATATTGTGAGAATAATTATCCAAGATAATTAAATGGGATTTAATTATCAAGGATTAGAGAATGTGGATAATACTATCCATGATATTTGTTATTATAAATATGATTTATAATATACATATATTGAAGAGAGATGATTTTTTGTAAATAGCATTTGTTAATTATTAATGTGGATTGGATTCACATTAATTAATTAATTGAAATGTGATTTACAAATTATTTTGGGATGTGAATATGATTCACATATTTATCAATGGCATGATTGAAATATTCATAAATTAATGTGGAATTAATTTGGTGGATAATTTTGTGATAATGATTATTACAAAATTAATTAAAAGATAATGGATAAAATAAATGGGAGATAAAATCATCCCCAAAATAGGGGTGGCGTCAACCACGGGTGACGCCCCCTATTTTGGAGGGATTTTATTCATCTCTTCATTTCTTTTATCTTATTATCTCTTGATAATTAATTTATGTTAAATTAAATTATGTTGATAATATTGCAACATATATTTATTTAAATATAAATTAATGTTGTTGGTTTTTTAACCAACAACAATCATGGCCATTGACTAATATATAGACTAACATGATCGTTGGATATATGTGTCCCATGGATTGAGATCCATTGGATCCCAAACTAGTATATAAGGAGGACTAACCTAGACTTTCAAAGGTACATTATTAAGAGTTGTACAAGGTTACTACTCTCTCTCTCACACACATTCTCGCCTACTCTCTCTCTCTCTCTCAAATCAAAGGTGGTCGTCCGTCTTGTGTATTGAGAAGGAGAGTCTAGCTTTCGCCTTCGACGACTCGAGGATCTCCTTCTTCTTTGGGGCTGCTTGCTCTAAGGGAAGACGACGGATTTTGTTGGACGAAATCAGGGGATTCGATTGCTTGGATCTTCATCGAGGATTGCGGGAGGTTCGCGTCTCATCATCGCGCCCGCAAGTCCGTTCTTCGTAGATCGGACTTAAGACAGGAGGATCTCTTGTTTGGGATCTCACGATTACAACCACGCTCCAAGACGTATTCCTTATACTTTGTGGTTTGATGAAACGATCCGAGAAATGTTCTCGTGATCATGTGGTTTCATTACTAGATTTAAATTTTTAAATTCCGCTGCATCTCGCGACTAGTGCGACTAGTCGCCCCGATCGCATACGATGCGATCAACACGCTTTCGTGATGCGCTTGAGGATACTCAATATCCTTCAAGTGGTATCAGAGATGTTGTTCGAATAAGTTTTTGGATATGATCCATAGACCTAGGACGACTTGGGTTTGAAAGGGTCGTGAAATTTTTGTCGCATTTCAATTTTCGCACCTCTGTCTAATTGGAATTTTTCGTACTGTTTAAATTGTTTAAATACAAAATTTACAATTGAATTTTATTTACCATTAAATAAGGAAACCATAGAATCCGAGTTTATGAAATTTGGATTTCATTTGCTCAAGATATGGCCTTTTGAATATGCATGTATTCACTGTTGCGGGAACTGCGGATCTAAACGTGATTAATGAGTTAATTACTGTTTTGATGCACCTTGAAATGCGTGAATTATCACTTAGATTCTTTAGTAAATCGAATTGGCAATCTTAGGAAACTGATTTTGTAATTTTTGGATATAAATTGATCAAGATAAGTTAATTTTGGTGATTGGGGGTCACTGCTGGAAATTGACATCTTTTATCATGAATCATGTGGTAGTCATTCAAATATGATGATGAAAATTAATTGTTAATTTTCTGAAATAATTAGTGATAAATATTTTTTTAAATATTTAAAGAGATAATTATTTCATTGAATGACATTTGCCTAAACCATAATGATAAGATAATTGATCTTGATCATTGGTTGGTATAAAATCATCAACAAACTTTTTTTCATGAAGAACCTTAGTTTATCCTACAATAGTTGTAGGACAACTTTTACATGAAAAACCCTCTTGCTTGAATAGGATTGGGGATTTATTTAGTAAATCTCCTTATAATATTATCCAAATTGTTTGATGTATATTATATGGTATAATTTCGGTTGAAAAATCGATGAGCATCTCAAAGTACATGATGATCTATCTGACATTATCCTTTCCTGAGGTGGATATGGTGCCTAGTCGGAGAGCATTGGGGTTGCGGGTTGCAACGTATGTGGTCCGTCCCACTCTCATCGGTACTGGCCATGACAGTGGGTAGCGACTCGGTAATGTCGGAGAAGTCAAAGTGTATTTTTTTAATTATTAAAATTCGAATAATACGTACTTTGAGATTATACCTACTATTCAAGTAATAATCAATTTTTTTGATTGATGATTCGATTAATTTAATGTGATTAAATTAATTATATCCAATAAACAATCTATTATGAATAGATGTGTAATTCCCTTGGAAGAATTAATAATGTGAATATGATTCACGATAATTAATTATAAAATTTGAATATGAGGTGGAGAATCACATAAGTGACATCCATGGTCTTCCGTCAAGGAGAAGAATTATGTCGCCAGGGAATTGTAAGTAGGAGACGCATGTATGCAAGCGCATACGGATCGGGCGCTTTGCTTCTCGAATGAGTAAGGCTGTATGCGTAATGACCCCAATATCGAGTCCTCATATTATTGGGAGATATTAGATTGTGCATAGCGAGTTCTAATCATGTTGACAGTTGGTTCAATTAGCAACAGGTCAACATCATCTTAGGGGTGATGGACCCGAGTGTTAAAGGCCGAATTGGGAAATGCAAGTTGGACTTGCAAGGAGGAATGAGTTCCCGCTTCTTTTTTATCGAAGTCGTAAGTTCTCATATTATTGGGATGTGACAAAGATAGGAAAGGAGATCCCAGATCTTGCTTGAGATATAGCGGTAAGTATATCTCTTACTTTGAAAGACAATTAGGGGATAATCTTTCAAAGACGACATAGCAAGACAAATTTGATTTAAAATGCCTTAAACAAATATCTTGAAAATGAATATATAATTATCTATGTATTCTGATATAGTGCATTC
Source organism: Ottelia alismoides (assembly GCA_037367405.1). Lineage (NCBI taxonomy): Eukaryota > Viridiplantae > Streptophyta > Magnoliopsida > Alismatales > Hydrocharitaceae > Ottelia > Ottelia alismoides. The sequence continues at coordinate 327,349 of JAZKJV010006092.1, forward strand.
TTAATTTCAGAAAATGAAGTCCATGAACCCTCTTAGCAGGCTCCTGGAGGTCAACCAGTCGACCTGACCAAATTATTCAGATTGGATCCAAAATTTGGATCTTGTCCTATCCGCGGAGCGCATCTCGTATGTGTTATCCAAGGACAAGATAGCATACCCTCTGACTACGGAAGATAAATCATATAATGAGAAATATGATGAAGACCATAATATGGCAAGATGTTACATCCTTGGGTCATTGTCCAATGTGCTTCAGAAGCAACATGTGGAAATGAACCATTGCCAAGAGATTATGATGAATATGAAGGAAATGTTCGGTGACATAAACCGCACACAGCGTTACAACGTGATGAAAGAGCTTATTCGCTGCAATATGCAATAAGGGACCTCTGTCAGAGAACACGTACTCAAAGTGTTTGGGTACCTCTCTGAATTAGAAACCCTGGGAGGCTTCATGGATGCTGACATGCAGGCTGATTTTATTCTCATGTCGCTCCCTAAGTCTTTCAACAACTTTGTCGTGTCTTATCGCATGAGCAAAGCTGATTTCACTAACGTTGGGTTGTTAGCTGCATTAGAGTCTGCAGAAGAGGTGATGAAGAAGGACGGCCCCTCTGCTAGTGCAATGGTTGCAGAAGTGAGAGGAGAGCGCGTGCGGAAGCAAGGTTCTCGGAAGGGCCCGGCCCAGAAGAGAAAGAAGAAGAATCAAGGAGTTGGTCCGTCTTCTAGTGCTTATGCAATGATGACATCGAAAAAGTCCAATGTCTGTCACTACTGTAAGAAGACAGGGCACTGGCGGCGTAATTGCCCAGATTACCTGAAGTCTGCCGACAAAGGTAAAGCCCCAGCAGGTATGAAATCTACTTTCATCATTGAAACTAGCTTTCTCGTTGGACGAGAAGGAAGTTGGGTTGTAGTTTCCGGTGCTTCTGTTCATGTATGCAATTCGTTGCATTTGTTTCAGGAAACTAGGAATCAAGAGCATGTGGAGATAGTCATCCAGATGGGATCTGATGCAAGTATTGCAGCAGTCGCCATTGGGACCTGCAGACTATTATTATCTAGTGGTCGAGTCATAGTACTTAAAGAGTGTCTTTATGTACCTGAAGTTAGAAGGATCATGATATCTGTATCTAAGCTAGTTAGAAATGGATATTCCTTCACTTTCTGTAATAAATTAATCATAAACCGTTATGATAAATATATTGTGGATGGTATTTTGACTTCTGGGGGACTCTATGAATTGTGCATTGATGGATGTGTCATGAATATTACTACCACTAATAATGAAAACCCCAAGAGATCTAGGGAGGATGGAAATCATTCAAATATGATTTGGCATCAAAGACTTGACCATTTATCTGTTGATAGGATCAATAGCTTGATAAAGGATGGACCTTTAGATTTTTTACATGTTCAATATTTACCTACCTGCGAACATTGCATTCGAGGTAAAATGACTAGAGCACCTTTACGTAACAAGGTTACGAGATGCGAAGGTATTATTGACCTAATACATCCTGATGTATGTGGTCCCTTCAGTACCGTGACTAGAAATGGATATCGATATTATTTGACATTTATTGATGACCATTCGTGATACGGGTTTATCTTCCTACTACGTCATAAATATGAAACATTTGAAAAGTTCAAAGAATTTAAGGCTTTGGTTGAGAACCAAATTGATATGAAGATCAAACAGATTGGATCTGAACGAGGTGCTGAGTACCTCTCAGATCAATTCAAGGAATATCTTGAAGAGAATGGAATTGTCTCCAATCTCACTCCCCCTATAACTCCCCAACTTAATGATGTTGTTGAAAGACGCAACAGAACCATCATGGACATGGTCCGTTCAATGATGAGCAAAGTACATTTACCTTAGTTTCTGGGGATATGCAGTAGAGACTGCAATTTATATCCTGAACAAGATTCCTAGCAAGTCTGTACCCAAGACTCCTCACGAGCTCTAGTTTGGTGCCAAACCTAGTGTTAAACACTTGAGGGTTTGGGGATGCTTGGTCCATGCGAAGAACATGGATGCAAGTAAGCCAGAATCTCGCAGTCATGAGTGCTACTTCATTAGGTATGTTAAAGATGGTATTGGATACCAACTTTATAGTCCTAAGACCCAAAAGGTTTTTGTCTCTAGGGATGTGAAATTTCTAGAGGATGATTTCCTTAAAGGTCAAGATAGAAATGAAGTAAAGGAACTCATTGAATCCCCTGAGGATTCTGAGATTCCTGAACCAGAAACTGAAGAGATAAATCAAGATGAAACACCCATACCTCTTTGAAGGAGTTCGAGGGTGGTTGCACCACCTGATTGGTATGGATTCCATGTGTCAGGTGAGACTGACAATGATCCTTCTTCATTTGATTAAACACTCACGGATCATGACATGGATAGATGGATGCTAGCAATGAAGTCAGAAATTGACTCCATGCATAAGAATGGTGTATGGACCCTAGAGGATCCACCTAAAGGGGTAAAACCCATTGGGTGTAAATGTATCTTCAAGAGAAAGAGGGGACCTGATGAAAAAGTAGAGACTTTCAAGGCACGGCTCGTAGCCAAGGGCTACACACAGAGAGAAGGCATCGACTACTATGAGACGTTCTCTCCTGTGGCCATGCTTATGTCCATCAGGACACTGCTGGAGCAACCCCAAGGCTTTATGGTTGAGGATGGTAAAGTATGCAAGCTAAAGAAATCCATCTATGAGCTCAAACAAGCTTCTCGTAGCTGGAACATCAGATTTGACGAAACCATAAAGAGTTATGATTTTGTGCAGAATCCTGATGAACCTTGTATATACAAGAAACTTAGTGGGAGCACCATTGTGTTCATCATGCTTTACGTAGATGATATCCTTATCATTGGGAATGATACAGGAATGATGACCAGTGTGAAAATTTGACTATCCCATACCTTCGAGATGAAAGATCTTGGAGAAGCCTCTTACATCTTAGGCCTGAAGTTGTTCAGAAACCGACAAAAGAGAATATTGGGATTATCACAACATGGATACATCAAGAAGATTCTTGAACGATTCCATATGGATAGTTCCAAGAAAGGATTCCTCCCCTTAGGACATGGTATCCATCTGTCCAAAGGTATGGCTCCTCAAAGTGTTGAGGAAAGGAAAGCCATGGATGGATGCCCCTAAGCATCAGCTGTAGGAAGCTTAATGTATGCCATGATGTGTACTAGGCCAGACATGTGCCATACAGTGGGAGTGGTAAGTCGTTACCAATCCTACTATGGAGAGAAACACTGGAATGCAGTAAAGAGCATATTCAAATATCTAAGACGGATGCAAGATTACATCTTGGTCTATGGGGATGGTTATCTCCAAGTCTTGGGATATACAGATTCAGACTTCCAGTCAGATATTGATGATCGAAAGTCGATATCAGGGTTTGTATTCGTGTTGAACGGTGGTGCTGTGAGCTGGAGAAGCAAGAAGCAGTACACTACGACGGATTCAACAATAGAAACCGAATACATTGCCTCATCGGTGCTGCAAAGGAGGCGGTGTGGTTGTGCAAGTTCATCTTGGAGCTTGACATAGTTTCCTCTGATACTCCCATCCCGTTACTCTGCGATAACACGGGAGCCATTGCCCAGACAAAGGAACCCAGATGCCATCAAAAGAGCAAGCACGTGGAAAGGAAATACCACATTATTCGGGAGATTCAAAAGTGTGGTGATATCATCATCACCAAGGTGGCGTCTGCTGACAACATTGCCGATCCTCTTACCAAACCTCTGACACAGAAGGTTTTGACCAGCATGTAATGAGTATGGGTTTACGGATTGTACCTGAATGGTTCTGAAGGCTAGTGTGAGATTGTTAGACATGTGAGCCCTGGTGATGAATCCATATTTCATCATCTTTATTCTATCATTTTGGCATCAAAAACCCTAGTAAATGCGTGTAAATAACATTAAATCCAGCATCTTAGCATTCATGCATGTGCATGTAAATAGTGTATCAAATACTGTAATTAAAGCCAAAATTATAGAATAAATAAAAGAAAAGAGAATAAAATATTATAGATATTTTATGACCCGAAACCCCGAGACGTAGGCATCTTGATGAATAGGTCGACAAGGAATAAAGTAGGGGGAGATAAGGGTCGAAATACACTCAAAACCCTTTTATTTAATCCATTCTTTATTCATTTTGGGACCTATTTTTGGTTCCACTTTTTATACCTCAAATAAAGAAATTTTGAACATGAAAGTTGTAGATAATTCAATATAGAAAAATACAAAATTGATTTCATTCAAAAATAATGTACAGATAAAAAGTTATGGTCTGAATAAGATCCCAGAACTCCAACTTTCAAGACCTGTATCTTGCAAATAAAAACTCAAAATGTACAAACTCACCTTTAATTATATAGCTTAAAATAATCTATTTAATGGAGGTAGTTTCGTATTTTTCGGATCTATGGTTTGAAAGTTGAGTTTTGGACCCTACTTGTATACTTGTAAAGATTAAAATATTCAATTTATTATTTATTCATTATTTTTACAATTTCTTATTTTTATAATTTTGTAAATATTACTTATAATATATTTGTATATTAAAATCAGAATAAAAATACAAAATAAATACAAATAAAAATACTTGTATATATGCTACATAGGTATAATACCTATACCTGTATAATACTTACTTATATTTTTTTAAGTGTACAAAATATATCAAAAAAATAAAATAAAAATATAATTAATTGCATAAAAGTACTCTATAATTTTATAAAATAATACACAAAAATAAATAAATTAAAATCTCAAAATAAAAATAAAATAATAAAACATATAGATAATATACCTATATAGGCCTAAAAAGGCAACTTGTAAAAATATACCTCATAAAAATATTTAAAACTCACCATAAAATACTTTATAAAATAATAAACATTTTTCATTTAATAACCAAAAATTAATTTGTCAATTTGCTATTTTAAATTTAATTTACAAAATAATTTTCCAAGGTTTTTCCTGGTTGGTCCACGTGGACCAACCAGGTTAGTCTGACAGTTGACCTCAGTCAACTATCTGACCCTAGCTCCTGTAGACCCGCCAGAACCTCGTTTTTTGTCCGATTTGCGGATTTATGATGAATACCCATTCATCACTCTTTATTCTTATATTTTAGCTACAAAAACCTTTGCAAATACATGTAGATAGGTGTAAATACAAATAATTAGCAAAAAGCATGCATTGTGTAAAAACTAATAATTAGCATGTTTTTGTGCTAAAATAAAAGAATAAAGAGTCAAAAGAAAAAGAGGGAAATATTTAGAATAAATATTGAGCGACCTAATCCCAAGGGAGGACTCAACATGAGCCTGACCGCATAAAAACCCAAGTAGAGAGAGATAAGGGAGCTCATTTGTGTACATACCTGTAAATAAATAAATGAAAATATTTTCCTCTAAAAATAAAAATAAAAATGGATTGTATTTATTTGTAAATATTTGTAAATATAAAATCAAAATAAAAATATAAAAATAAAAAGAAAATTAAAAATCCCTTCATCAGTGTATAAAAGCCATGTACATAGATCCCTTTATCTATTTATTTACCCTTATAAATAAATAAATAAAAATCCAATAAAATGTGTACATACTCCACATCCCATAATGTAAATAAATAAAATAAAAATCAAAATAAAAAGAAAATAAAAAGAAATAAAAATAAAAAAATAAAAATATATTGTAATTATACCATGTAGATACATGTGCATGTATTTATTTAACCCTTGTATATAAATAATAAAAAAATAAAATAAAAATACCAAAGTATTCCAAATTTTATTATATAAATAAATTGGAGTAAAATATACAAAAATAAATAATTAAAAATTAAAAATTACAAATACATATGTATATACATGTATATAATAATAATATTTTGTAAATACCTAAAATATATTTGAAAAAAATAATTAAAAATCACTAAAAAATAGAAAAAAAATAAATATTTTTCATGTTTTAAGTTTTTATTAATTCGATCATTTTCTATCTTAAAATAAATAAACAAATAAATGAACCTTGGCGGCTTCTGATTGGTCCACGGGGGTTTGTTGACCCCGGTCAACTTTCCCCGCGGACCCTCTTCCCCGCGGATCTGGGTGAATGACCCGATTTCTCCATTTACTCCCCACCCGATCCGACATCCATCTCACTTAACCCCGGGCTCCGATTGATCGATGAACATCCAGGACCCTCGCCCGGGGTGGATCTCAGGGATCCGAGGCTCGAGCGACTTGCCCGATCTCTTCCTTCTCGGATCCCTGAGCATATAAAATGTCGTCACCGGCGACCTATTCTTCCATCTTTGGACCTCCCCCTCGTCACCTGTGACCTCCTCTGGTGAGCCTGTGTGACAGTCGTGCCTGCCGGAGTAGCAGTGAGGCCCGGGAAGCCGAGAGCCACTGATCCGGTGGTTTTCACCGTCGTGCGTCGCCGCGAGCGCGCTCAGTCTCGGGGAGACGACGCCCCCTTGCAGGCCATGACCCCGGAGCTCCCCGAGCTCCAGCACAGTCGGCAGCACCCGCCAGGTAGCCTCCTTAGCCTTTAGATTAGCGTAGCTGTAAATTTTTTGATTTCGGTAGCCGTAGCTCCGCCACCTCCGCCTGTCGTTTCCGATCACCCATTCGCCATTCCGACCACGCAACCACCTTCGCCCGACCTCTCTCCACCTTCTCCACCCAGCCATTCCTCCTGTCTCGCCTCGGAGCAGGATCTTGACCCTCCTCCGACGTCGCCTCGCCGGAGGGTGTCGCCCCGACGCACCCACTTAGCCATTTCACCCCTAACTTGGTCGAGGCAATTTGCCCTCGACCAAGGAACTGTTCTATGCGTTTTGCAGGTCGCGAGGGGCCCATCTGAGGGTCCAAGCATTTAGGCGCAGAAGCTCAGCTCCTCCGCCGTCGCCTGGCCACTCCGGTGGCTGTCGGCCTCATCATAGGCATCCACGAGCTGCGGATAGCGGAGACGAAGCCTTTGCACATCTCAGCAGCAGCAGAGGAGGACCCCAGCGCACGCACGAGGTCGGCGAAACTCGCCGACGACCTGTTCTTGAAGAGCCTTCCTCTGCCGTCCGATCGTGCCCACTCGCCCAGATTTGATCAGAGCCATTCACTTGCGAGGAGCCTTCACCGTTTGATCTTTAGGGGACTTGATCCGGACCGCTCATCCCGCGAAGAGGAGCCCTCGTTCCACATCCGTCGATCACTCCACGTGGCATCCTCCTCGCCGTTGATCCAGACGAAGGATTCAGCCACTGCCTTCCACCGTCAGATCTGATACGTGGCAGATCCTCAACCGTCCGATCTGAGCAGGGCTTCCTCAAAGAGGCGTTCTCTTTTCACAGCCGTCCGATCACGCACGTGGCGCCATCTCAGCCCTCGATCTTAAATAAGGGGTAAATATCACTTAGGTTTCCTCTAGTTTTTGCATTTACTTTCTAGTCCTATAAATATTTTGGAACCTTTATTTCCGTTGGGTTATTTTCACTTTGGACCTGAGATTTACTTTATTTGCACTTATGCCCCTGTGTGTTGTGGCCACGTGCATCGTCACGTGAATTTCTTTGGTGTATTTGCATTGACGCCCTTGTAGTTCTGGTTTGTTCTGAAATGAAGAAATATTTTTAGATATTTGCAGATATGCCCCTGTGAGTTGTTTTTATACGCATGTGCGTGATATTTGTGGGTAAATTACAAACAAGTCCTCCGACTTTTGGTACCTGTTACCAAATAGCCCCAGGACTCTATTTTTCTTGCAAATAGGTCCCTGAGTGCCCCGCACACGTGCTTCGCACGTGATTTCTTGGGATTTTTGCACCGGACCCCTCAGAACTTCGGGTATTTGCACTTAGGTCCCTGTGCGCAGTACCCTCTTCCCATTTTTGAATAAAATAGCAAATCATCTCCAAATCCAATGAAAATTGGACACAAGGCTCCTGCCATAGTGTAAAATTTTCTGGAATTTTTGGGGGGAAATTTTGTTTTGTTCTGATATTTTTAAAAAATCAAAAACATCAATTTTTGTTACTATCTAAGTTTAAAAATCACAAAAAAATATTAAAATTCGTCTAAAATTCACAAAAAATTACTTACTGTTTGTTTATGCTTGCTTGATTTTCTAGCCAATTTTGGCTATTTTGCATTACTTAAAACACCTAAAAATTGAAAAATATTAAAAATCTTATAAAAATTCTAGTAAAAAAATTAAAAATCCAAAAATAATAATCTAGGTGCATAAATTTTCCTTGTTCTATTCTCTTTACAGGAAAATTACCTCCCAGCTAATTTGGGGTTTCTAGATATTTTATCTAGGTCCTTTTAGCTCGGCTGGACAGTACCTACAGTTTCAGTCCTTGTTTTATTTTTAGAAAATTAAATAAACATCAGAAAAATCCTAAAAATTTATCAAAAACAGTTAAAATTATAAAACACATAAAAATATTTTTGTTAGAATTTTTGGTTGATTTTTATTGCATTAAATAAATTGTTGAAGTGTTTTGTTTTCTTGTTTTCTTTATTTTCTTAATACATTAAAAATCCAAAAAAATATAAAATATTTAAAAACCACCAAAAACACCTTTGTATTCCCTTTTCGTTTCTTTTTGACTACTTCGTAGGCCGTGAGGCCAATCCGTGCTCCTTGTGTTCGACCCTGGTCGCTATACCAGGTTAAATTAATAGCAAGACCGCTGTTGTGTTTGATTGATTTTTCATCTTGTTTGGTGGTCTATTTTTCTTGATCGACCCGTCCTAATCGTGTGGGTCGCAACGACCATTTAGCACCTTATACACTAGTGGTCGGGACGCTCATCAATTTACCGAGGCCATTCCTTTCATCTTTTGGTGTCAACTCCTTCTGCAATCTTGTTCCTCGTTCATCCTTCACTACTGGGGTATGCTTCGATCTGTGGATTGCTGCATCGAGCTACCCACCTCGATCTATGGAGCACCTTAGTCGTCAGATCAAACCCAATATAATGGACCTCCGATTTCAATTTCAAATTTGAACCCCTCACTCCATAGGTGTAGCTCCGTTCTTGCGCCCAAACAAGGAAGGTGACAGCTCCCTCTTGAGCGTCTCAGGTCGGTCGAGCATAGCCTGAGGTGGCTCCATGACCTCCCCCAACTCCGGTGGTCGAGGTACCCCTTCCCTCCGGTCATCACCGTTGAGGTAGCCCCCATTTCCCTCATTTTCTTTCGCTTTTTCTTAGCCATAGCCTTAGGATCAAAATCCCTCTAGAAATTGTAAGTTTCATCGATCGAATCATCCCCTACTCCAACCTCGCCGGAGCGCTCCTCCGGTCGATCATCTCCTCATCGTTTCGCGCTACCTTTTCGCCACCGTGGGACCCAAGCATTTTGCCCTGGGTCCTCTCACTTTGTTTTGCAGGTCAAAGTCCTTTGACTCGTGCCTGGGTGCACTTTTGAGCCTCGCCGGAGTCCAGCCGAGCTCCACAGCTCTGCCGCCCTCCTCCGCGAGCCTCGGCCACCGTCGAGGTCTTTTGAAGCCCCCAGGAGCTAACCTCGACCATCAGGAGGCTCCAGCCTCATTTTGAAGCCCAGAAGCCCGCCGGAGACGGAGTAGGACCTCGGAGAAACTCGTCTCGCCGGCGTTCCTCCGCGGTTCTTGCTCTGGCCTTCAGCGCACAGCCGCCGTTAGATCTGCTCGAGCCCAGGCCGTTCGATCAAGCCCCGATCTTCTAATCATGGCCGTTGCAGACGAAGCGTCATCGGTCGTCCATCGCCTGCCACGTGTTAAGTGGACCTCCTTCAGCCGTTGGATCATGCGCTTAGGGGTATTTTGCATTATTCACCCAGCGCATTTTTGTATTTCTATTTAGTCTTTAAACATTTCTCTATAGTTCAAAAAGTTTTGTAAAAATTAACTCTAGGCCCCTGAACTTTCAATTATTGCAAGTAGGTCCTCTGCCACGTCACCTCACGTGACCAGTACACGTGAGGTGCGGGCATTTTGCGAGGACCCCCTCCAGAGTTTGCTTATTCCGTCTAGGACCAGGAACTTTTGTATTAAGTGTAAAAATTTTGATAATTTTGCATGTGAGCCCCCGGGGATTTTGAAAATTACAGTTGGGTCCTTCCCAAGCGCGTGCAAGTCACGCGCTGGGGTGGGTATTTTGCACCTGTACCCTTGCGGGTTTGGATATTTGTGATTGGTCCATTAACTTGAATATTCAGTGTGATATTTTGTGTGAAACTTGCACTTTGGCCCTTGGTTGTTTGCTTATTTGCATTTATGCCCTTGCTAGTAGTGTAGTTTCTTGATGTTGTCTCTGTTTATTTCATGCATCTATAAATTGCTAAAAACCACCAAAAAATTATTGTAGGCTCATGTTTACTTGCACTTTCATGCTATATTTTTGTGTTGTATTTTTATTCCATTTTAAAATTTATTAAAAATAAAAAACATGCATTTTCAGTACTGTCTATCTTAGAAAATCCATAAAAATTAGCAAAACCTCGTGAAAAATTCCAAAAAAAATTACCTAAGGTCTATTTTAGTATATTCTAGTGTCAGTCCAAAAATCACTAAAAATTTCAAAAAAAAACCTTAAAAAATTAGAAAACTCCTAAAAAATTCCTAAAAATCTAAAAAATTATAGAAAAATCTTAAAAATATAAACCCAGGTCCTGTAGTTTCTCTATTTTATTTCCTTTATTTTAAAATTAATTTGGGAAAATTCTATTACTATCTGATATTTTTCATTCCCATTTTAATCTCAGCCAGTAGTTAATTCATTGTTTTCTCTTATTTTGACTTTTAAAAATACCAAAAACATTTAGAAAAACTTCTCAAAAATCAAAAAAATAGTAGAAAATTATAAAAAGACCAAAAACAGCTTCTTTTCTGATTTTTGAGCATTTTTGTCTATTTTTATAAATACCTTATCCCCTCTTTCCTTATATTGTATATATATCCTATTATTGAAAAAGAAAATACAAAAATATAAAATATAGAAAGAAAAATATAAAGTCAGGAAATCAAAAATCAAAATACAAAATTAAAAATTAAAAATTAAAAATATAAAATTAAAAACCCACAAAAACATTTGCATAGTGTAGACAACACATCATATTCACATTTTGTGCATCATTGCATAGATCTATCCTGCCTTGCTCCCGGTGTTCAAACTCTCTACATACTTACACTATACATTATTTATGTAGAGTTAAAAATAAATTTGACTCCACATCTTATTTGTCATTGCTTGATTTATACTTGTGGGTTCATTGTTGATTAAATACGGGATTTTGAAGTGGTCAACACACCGACTGTTGATTCGCCTTGTGAATTAATACGATCGCTCTCGATTCTGTGTTTATCACCTGGGCGAACCATTATTACAATAAGTATTATTGTAATATATATGTTTATCAATAAAAGTTATTGATGTTTCACTCCCTTTCTGAAACTAAATGAATGAATGCACTATAAGGTCCCTCTGTACAATTAGGGTTATGTACCATGGCCATCTTGATGATCATATAGCTGTTGATTCATTAAATGAATCATAAAGGCTGGTGTTTGAATGAATATCTAAGGAGTTAGATAGAGGACTCATCAAGCACCGTCAAATGATTGTTAAGAGATGATCTCCAGCCTGAGTAGGAGATGGCAATCCTTTCTCACATAGGCTGATATCTGACCGACCTCTTGATGCAGGTCCTCTGCATGGGAATAGTGATTCGGAGGTGTCATATTAGTTAGGTCAATGGGTTGACTTAACGAGATCGAGATAACCTAGGTCCTATGTTGAAAGTTGTCATAGCATAGGCACGCATCCTCTGACCGGAGACAGATGTATTACTATATGTCTGAGTATGTATATTTGGCAGACCAATAGGTTGATGGCCTAACCAAGGTCTATACACTGACGAGCTGGTGTGCATATAAGGGCATATGAGCAATACGATCTCACAAAGGGATCATACAGGTTCACTTATGAACCGGAAGACATGAGCTCACTCATGAGGTATTGGGACCGATCAAATTCCATGCATGATCGTCGTGCTTTGGAAGCATGACATGAATTTGAAGGTATGATATATGCTTTGGGAAAGCATATGATTGATACCGACTTCCGGTGACCAAGATTGAGAAACTTAGTGATCAAATCCTGAAGAAGACATTGTAAAATTGATCTTAATCTTCAGGATGATCATGGGTCTTCCAGTATGCAGGATGTACAGGCATTAGGAGTACCTGAGAGTGATGTGATCGTAAACGATTGTATAACCATGACGCTTCCATTCCGAGGGAGTGATGAAACATGTCTGGATTTTAGTGACTCCTCTCAGTAGAGAAGCAATCTGTTTTTGGTCCAAGTGTTGGACATTGGTTTCAATGTGATTCAGATGCAATGAGAAGATTAGATTTGCGGTCTTGATTTAATCAAGCGTCTGTGGGAGGTCCGTAAGATCTGGATTTGAGATGAGATCTCAACATCCAAGTCGCTATACGTGGAACAATACAATTGCCATGTCCTTATCTCCAAGTATTTGCAGAAAAAGCACATTATTCTTGAAGGGGTTCAAGAATAATTCATTTGATGAATTACATATCCAAGCAAGAAGGACTTGATGATTAAATGAGATTTAATATCACACATAATATGAATGAGATTCATATTGTGAGAATAATTATCCAAGATAATTAAATCCCTGATGATTAAATGAGATTTAATATCACACATAATATGAATGAGATTCATATTGTGAGAATAATTATCTAAGATAATTAAATAGGATTTAATTATCAAGGATTAGAGAATGTGGATAATACAATCCATGATATTTGTATATTATAAATATGATTTATAATATACATATATTGAAGAGAGAGGATTTTTTGTAAATACTATTTGTTAATTATTAATGTGGATTGGATTCACATTAATTAATTAATTGAAAATGTGATTTACAAATTAGTTTGAGATGTGAATATGATTCGCATATTTATCAATGGCATGATTGAGATATTCACAAATTAATTTGGGATTAATTTGGTGGATAATTTTGTGATAATGGTTATTAAAAAATTAATTAAAAGGATAATGGATAAAATAAATGGGAGATAAAATCACCCCAAAATTGGGTTGGCGTCAACCATGGGTGACGCCCCCTATTTTGGAGGGATTTTATTCATCTCCTCATTTCTTTTATCTTATTATCTCTTGATAATTAATTTATGTTAAATTAAATTATGTTGATAATATTACAACATATATTTGATTTAAATATAAATTAATGTTGATGAGTTTTAACCAACAACAATCATGGCCATTGATTAATATATAGACCAATATGGCCGTTGGATCTACGTGTCCCATGGATTGAGATCCATTGGATCCCAAACTAGTATATAAGGAGGGCTAACCTAGCCTTTCAAAGGTACATTATTAAGAGTTGTACAAGGTTACTACTCTCTCTCTCTCACACACATTCTCGCCTACTCTCTCTCTCTCTCAAATCAAAGGTGGTCGTCCATCTTGTGTATTGAGAAGGAGAGTCTCTCGCCACCGCCTTCGACGACTTGAGGATCTCCTTCTTCTTTGGGGCTGCTTATTGCTCTAAAGGAAGACGACGGATTTCATTGGACGAAATCAGGGGATTCGATTGCTTGGATCTTCATCGAGGATTGCGGGAGGTTCACGTCTCATCATCGCACCCGCAAGTGCGTTCTTCGTAGATCAGACTTAAGACAGGAGGATCTCTTGTTTGGGATCTCAAGATTACAACCACGCTTCAAGAGGTATTCCTTATACTGATGAAACGATCCGAGAAATATTCTCGTGATCGTGTGGTTTCATCACTAGATTTAAATTTTTAAATTCTGTTGCATCTCGCGACTAGTGCGACTAGTCGCCCCGATCGCATACGATGCGATCAACACGCTTACGTGATGCGCTTGAGGATACTCAATATCCTTCACCCTTCATGTACAGTTTTCTATACTTAGGATTACATGATCCTAAGTATAGGGGGAAACAACGAGTCCTCTTCATTCTATTCTTTGATTCATCTTTGTATATACCATTCCTTTTCGCTTCCCTATACTAAGCACGAGTTATGTCTTCTTCATCGCTTTTGATCACTCTGAGGACATCGTTCGAGCTAAGTATAAGGGGATGTCGTATATACTTCATATATACTTTAGTCATAACTCGTACTTTGTGTGAGTGTGTTAATAAATAAAATGGCTAAAAATCCATAAAAATAAAAAATTTTCTCTTGTACATAAAAATCTTCTTGCACATACCTATCTATTTATAAAAATTATATTTGTACAAATGATTGTAAAAATGATTTATGTAAGTAGTTTGTAAATATTTTCATACCAAAATTATGTGTATAGTACAAAATTTTTGTAAAATGTTTGTAAAACAAAAAGTTTGCAAAAACCTTGTGTATTTTTTTGTAAATATTTTGCAAAAATTCGCATTCATGCATACATCCATGTTTTCAAACATTTTTCAAAAATTTTGCACATTTGTAAAAATTTGTAAAATTGCATCTTTGTAAATATTTGTAAAATTTTTCCAAATCATAGTTGAAATTTAAATTGGCCTTGAAATAAATTGACAAATGAATCTTGGTTAAGACTTTAATCTACCTAAATATAAGAGGAACCTTATAGGGCTTAGGATTAAGACTTTTCAGGTCCATTGGGACTTAATTCTTTGAGTCCACTAGGCTATGAGCATATGTCATCTTGATGAGCCTAAGTAGAGCACTTAACAACGTACACATGACTCTCAGAGACTATGGCTTTGCTTGCACCAACACTTTATACATATCTCTCCACGGATGAGGTGGTGAGGAGGCAGTTTCCTTTGGCTTGGGTAGCATATGAGGGTAGTACTTCTAGGCGGAACCTCTCTTCTTCTTATAGTGAAGGAAGTGCATCTCAACTTGGTCTGGTGGTGATGAAGTTTAAAGACAGGAGTTGTGGGTTGCAATAAAGCTTCAAAAGAGGGATAGTGTACTGGCTCAAGAGGAAAAACTCCTTATGTATATATGTTGCACCATGTAGATATGTTGTAAATATGCATACTAAAAAATGTGTGTAAATAAAGAAAAACTCCAAAAAAGTGGTGGGTCGGATTGAAAATTTAATAATCCCACCGGAGTGTATATAGTCAAATAAAGCAAAGCTTATGTTACACATGACCATCTCATGAAGCTTGCAGCGGGAGACTTAGCTACACTGGTTAGAGCTTCCAAGGATACATGGCTACACAGGTCATGGCCCATTCTCTTCTTCCCCCTCTTATTGAGTCGGTTGTACTTGAACTTAGAAGGGAATACCCTACTCCTCGAGGAAAGAGTTGCTAGACCGAGGCATTAGAGTTACCAGGTTGAGGGAAGTTGTTTCTTTGTCACTTCTGAGGTGGGGAGCTACATATCACTTACACTGTACAAGGGAAGACTCATGGTCATTAAAGTTTGTGTATGTAGACTTGTTCTGATCTGGTTTATTGAGGAGTCTTGACCATAGATTGGTGGAACTTAGAGGCTGTTAAGTTTTAAGCTTAAGTCCAAATAAGGTTCTG
This sequence comes from Ottelia alismoides, assembly GCA_037367405.1. Classification (NCBI taxonomy): domain Eukaryota; kingdom Viridiplantae; phylum Streptophyta; class Magnoliopsida; order Alismatales; family Hydrocharitaceae; genus Ottelia; species Ottelia alismoides. The sequence continues at coordinate 342,971 of JAZKJV010006092.1, forward strand.
ATAAATGAATAGTCCAAAGGTCTGACTGAGCTCCATATTTCAATTTAATAAAGGAAAGTTTAATAATCAACCTTGATTTCCTGTCTTTTTCTTTTTCTTTCTCTTTTGCACTTCTTTTTCAAATAAGTGTTTGCTAAGGGACTAGCAAAAGTAAAGTATAAAGGGGGTGATGAATCACTATTCACCACTCTTTATTCCTTTATTTTAGCTAGAAACCTTGGTAAAATACCATGTAAATGTTTGTAAATAGAATGAATTGTCAAAATGCATGCTTCGTATAAATAACCATAATTAGCATGTTTTTGAACAAAAATAAAGGAATAAAGAAATAAAGAAAAAGAGGGAAATATTTAAAATAAATATTGAGTGACCCAAACCTAAGGGAAGGCCAATCATTGGTCTGACCGCATAAAAAACAAGTAGAGAGAGATAGGACCATTCAATGTTTGTTTTGTTGTTTGTTTGCTTTATGTCAATTTTCACTTCATTTGGATGTATAAAACATCGAAAAATTGAAAAAGCCTAGAAACCTTACAAAAATCATTAAAAATCCAAAAAATAAAAAAAATGCAATTTCTCTTTCTATAGTTTAGTTTTTATTTCTAGTTTTCATAAAAATTTCTTCAGATTTTTAGAGGCTAATTATGTATTTTTAATTAGCCTTTCAAAACTGGTTGCACATTAGTTCTTTGTTTTTGTCTTTTTCTATTTTTATAAAATCAACTAAAAATCACAAAATTTTGAGGAAATTACCAAAAACACTTAAAAACTTATAAAACACAAAAATGATTTTATTTAAATTTTCTGAGTTATTTTGGAGTGTTTAATAAATTGTTGTTTGTGTGCTTTTTGCCTTTTTTCCTCATTTTTCTTTATCATTAAAATACAAAAAAATAAAAATACATAAAATCCACCAAAAATACATTTTCTTATTTTGTTCATTTTCTGACTACTTTTAGGTCACTTGGCCAACCCGTGTTCCTTGAGTACGACCCTGATCACTATACCAGGTTAAATAAATAGCGAGACTGCTTAATCGGCTTTTTGACTGATTATTCATTTTGGTGGTCTATTTTTCTTGTTGAGTCTGATCTCCGAGATCCGAGTTGCAACGATCCTTGATTGATTTTTCCCTTATCCGGATTTCAGTGGATTTTTGGCTCATCAGACCCCTGGCCCTGCCTGGCCTGAGGCTGTTGATATTGTCTGAATTGGCCCTGCTGGCCTTGGCGTTGGTTCTATTGTGGCTGAGGTTGTGGGTTTGATAACCAGTTCGGTACTTTTGTCGCTGCTGTGGTTGAGGCTGGTAAGTAGGTCGGGTTTGTGGTGGACGAAAGTTCGGAGTAGAGTTTTGGTCTGAACGGTTGACCTGTTCCAGGTTATACCAAACTCCATTTATCTCCATGACTTGTGGAGGTTCCTCGTAAACAGTTTGAGCGGAAGTTTCTTCACTCTGATGGGACAAAACTTGATCTTCGCCTCAATGGCTTTGTTTCCCTACCCCTTGACCTTGAATGTAGTGAATTTGGTGTATGGGTGTGGGGTTGAAGTCAGGGCAGGTATCTTAGATACCCTGTCAACCAATTCCTCCATTTGCTTAGGCAATTTAGCCAACTTCTCCATATCATATGATTTATGGAGTTCGACCACCTTTTTATAAATCTGCTCGACCATAGTTAGATTATCAGTTATTATTCCCATATCAGCACTCTGGTCGGTCGTCAGATTATTCACCATCTTTTTGGAGCTGCCTACGTAAGCCCGGCTGGTGGTTTGTGCATGGATAGATTCAGTCAGTCACTTGAACACCTTGTAGACGGTCTCCTCGTGGCGTACCATGTAGCTTCCTCCGCATGATGTACTTACTAACTCTTGAGTCTCAGGGTTCAGCCCACTAACAAGACTTTGGACCAGCATCATTTTACTTATCCTGTGTCCTGGGCATTTCTAGATTAAGTCTGTGAATCTTTTCCAGGTTTCATGGAATGGTTCGCTCGGGTGTTGGGTAAAGCTCGTGAGCTTGATCCTCATCTGAATAATTCTACTAACTGGGTAGAATTTCTTTAAAAACAGAGTCTTGAATGTGTCCCATGTAGTGAGAACTTCCCTAAGTTTTTCAGCCAGTAAGCCGCCTTATCGGTTAGGGCGTAGGGGACAGCTATAAACCTTATGTAGTCATGGCTAACCTCTAGGGTGGCAAAGGTTAGCGCAGACTAATTCGAAATCATGGAGGAAGATATACGGTTCTTCATGAGTATTCCCTCCGAACTTCGGCAACAGTGCAAGGAAATGCGGTTTGTGTTTAAACGCATCCTCAGGGGGTACCGATCTCAACCAATTATAGTCATCATCCAATTCGGGGAGGTACGTATCTTCCATAGAAGCCTCGCCAAGTTGCATTACTGCTATATGTGCCCTAAGCAGTTCATTGTGTTGTTCAGCAGCGGTTATCCTAGCCAAGAGTGCCCGAACGGGGTCATTATCGTTCTCATCATCACTAGGGTTCTTTTTTGGAGGCATTGTGATTCACCTTCAGAGGTAAAGAGTTCAGTATTAAGTGCCAGAATTAAGTGAAGATTTGCTAAGGATAAAAGTTTCCTTAGTGGAGGAGTGAAATGAAGGGTTAGTCTGGGAGTGATTAGACCCTGAAGGAGGAGGAGTCTGAAGATTATGATCCTAAGACCAAGAAGGATCGAGAGAGTCTTCATGAGAATGCAGACACAAAGCAAAAACAAATCAAATTCTCATGTTTACCCACTCAACACGGATGAAGGCACATCAGGGTTCGGTCGCTTATCTTTTCAATTTTAATTTAATGACAAGACAATCTTGAAAATTAAGCGGAGCTGTTAGGTACTGAAATATTTCTCAAAGACTGTCCTGAGTTCGTACAACTAGTTGCACCTACTCTCAGCCAGCATAGGTGTAAGTACGGACCGTTTAAACGGCTACCTGTGTTACTTGAGGATGGAGCCTTCTGCAGTGTCCTCTAAACCACCCACTCTACTGAGGGAACTCGGACCACAAAACAGCTGCCTGAGACCCTCACTGAAAAGTAGCTAATTGTTTTTAAAACATTAGTCTTTGTGAAATTTCTCAGTTTTGGCTCTATCCAAAGTGTGCGTTCTAGTCCTTACAAACAATGAGTGGGTTTCTCTCTACTAGACCAGGTTAATTTTAGGTCAGTTTTATTTACAGTCGCCTTGATTAGGAGTCCCAATTTTAAATTAAGGTTGTCACTATAGTTTATTTGAGCACAAAAATTCACGCCTAACGAGCAGTCCCAATTCCTTTATATCCTAAGTTGTAAAACTAGAGGAAGGAGAATCGAAAAAGCTAATGCAGGCGTATATCAATGATGCATGCTTAAGAGAAAGGCTTACAGTGAATCCTCGCGTTCTTCATGCGGGATGAAGTAAAAGGAATTAAAATTTACACTAAATGATATGCACAGATGAAAAACACCCTAAGCAGATGGTTTCATTAACGGGAAGAATTGATTTCAAATTTTTGCTAATGTTGAACGATCTATAGTGTGTTTAATTAGTAAAAGTGTGGCCTAAGAATTACAAGCACAATCAATGGTAGACAAGCAAGCGTATATGTGCCTAAGTCCTACGCCACTCAAGTCGGGTCCCAACCACACAGAAGGGGTTGAAACAGACCCGACACACCACAGAAATATTCAGTCTGAATTATTACAAGGGTTCAAAGAGAGGGGCCCTGAGAATAATGCATAAATTTAAACTTAGACTAAGATCTCGCTCACAAAAATCAAAATTCTTCGTCCTTGCAGATCCTTGATTAAATCCCAAAATTTTGCTCCTACTAGTCTGCAAAGAGAGAATTTGCGGTTAGTATCTGAAGTAAGAGAGAAATGCAGAATAAAATACAGAAAAAACAACACAAAAATTAATTACAAAAAATGATTTAAAACCCTAAAATTCATCGTTCCCCTGCAACGGCGCCATTTGAGGAACTCGAAATTCGCCTCTTTAAGAATAGATGATTGTAGTAGTATAGGAGGCAAATTCGGTTCAATAAAAACCACACTCATTGAATGTTGTGGAATATTTTTTCTTGGCAAGTCTACCAAGGTCGAACACAGGGAATGGTGATTCTTAGTTGTGTGGTTTTAAATTAAATTAAACAATTAATTTATGTTTGATTAATTTTTGTGTTGGGAAAATATACAATGCAATGAAATGCAATTAGATGCAAAAATACAGAGACAGCAGTTCAGCACAGGATTTGAGATTAAGATTTTTGTCCCAAAATATGTTAATCAATATCCTCAAAATTTATCACATATCAAAATATATAGTTCAAGAAAAATATTCAAATTAATTCAAGCTGCAGGCATAAGAGGTAATAGATTATTCTACTTCTACTAAATCAATCAATGAGAACATCTAAGCAGAGAATCTATCCTCGAAATTCATGTGATTTAATTCCTCAAATCTAATAATCAATAATCCAGAGGAAATTATACAATGTAAAGTCCTCAGCCGTGCTCCTGCAACAGAAATCATCAATTTTCCAATGAAAATGTGGCACAGATAAGATAAATTAGCCTGCATTTGTTAACAGAGATCCTCAAATAATAATTATCAATAAACAACCTTAGATCTGTTCACAAGCTATTCTAAATGGTAGAACATGAAAATAGCTTCAAAATGACATATTATATGCTTAAAAAGGAGTTTGTATGCAAAAGATGTGATGAAATGAAATTTCAGGGACTAAAATGTAATTAAAATAAAGTTTTTCTCTCAAATAGGTCCCTATAGGGGCTTTTCTGTAATTTCGCAAAGTCAGGGGGGTCTGCAATTTACACCAGGTGGGGTGTGTTCGTAGTTTCATGAAACTGCAGCGGATTCTATGCAATTTGCCCCCTAAAGCACGTGCCTATGGAGGCTTGGAGGCAGACCAGAGGCTCGGACGCCTAACCTCAGGCTCGACGACGAGGCAGAGGCATGGTGAACGAAGCAGAGGCTCGGGGAGGCGAGGCTCAGGCTTGGATGCCACGAGCCTCGAGGAGTGGAGGTGACTCGGGGGCCCGCCACGTGGCAGCACAGTGGTCGTTGGATCAAGGGATGTTGTTGATCCAACAGCACATGTACATTGGTGCGTAGCTCGATCGCGGATGGTGCCGCCGAGGAGCGGGGGCGAGTGAGGCGGAGGCGCGGGGCGGGAAGACTTTGACGCACGGTGAGGCACGATGGCGAGGCACCCTCAGCCGGTCGACACACAATCGTAGGGGCTCAGGGGTGTGGGCGGAGGATCTCATGGCGGAGGTCGGAGCCCGACGGGAGGAAATCGCGTGGGACGATGATCCTCGATGGGCTGAGCAGTCTTTACCTGCAGGTGTTAGTTGAAATCGGAGGAAGGTGGTCAGGGTTCTGCGCTCGGGTGTTGGGTATAGGAGTAAAACTCCGACCCTTGCAAGGTCGGAGGTGCGGTGGAGCAGGGAACGACGCAAAGAGGATAGTGATCGGAAGAAGGAGACGAAGGGGGAGGGATGTCAACTCGTCTGAAGGAAGTTCACAAGGGAGATCTCCCAATGAGGCTCGGTCGCTCGTCACGCGAGGCAGCAGCAGAGGGCGAAGCTCGGCCACTGGATCACGCCGGTGAGGCTGCTGTCACCAGCCTTCAGGAGAATGGCAGATGAGGGGAGTTGCTGGGGTGGAGGGCATTTTATAGGAGGCAACGATGGAGGGAACGTTGTGCACACGACTGGGCAAGTGTAACGGCTGCTGGGGAGGAGTGATGGCCGGTGGTAGCGGTTATGATGGAGGAGGAGCGGAGCCGTTGCAAGAGGTGCATGCATTTCGCGAGGAGAGAGGAGGTGTTGGGAACAGCTGGAGGAAGGTGACGGGGGATCACGTGGTAGGCACGTGACCTGGGGGCGGCTGGAGAGAGAACGTGGGGTGCCATGTGGCACGCCCAGGGGTTGCCACATGGCACCCCAAAAAATTTTCAAAATTTAAATATAAAGAAAAATATAAAAGAAATAGAAGAAGACTTCGGATCGAAAAATTTTCTTCACGGAAGTTGTTCGTCTCGACGAGATCTACAACTTTCATGAAGGACTTGGAAACAAAAGAGGTCACCTTGGCAAAGTGGTATTTTTGGTGGTTCTCCATGTGTATAGAAAACTGGCTTTTTGGGGTTTTGTAATTTTTTGGTGGTTTTAAAGAGGATAAAAATCTAGAAAAATTACAATAAAATATAAGAAAATTATTTACACACTAATCAGATTTTTTGGATTTTTTAATAAATAAGAAAATAGGAAAATAAAAGAGAGGTAAGAAACACACATTTTTTGTACAGACTCTCAACAGACACTTGGACTCAGTCAGTTTCATTGAATTCAATTTTTATCTGGATTTGGATTTTTATGTCGCTTAATAAAACTTTCATCAAAGAACACAAACGGAAAATAAATAAAATTAAAAGGTTTAATTATGCAAATGAAAACTCAGGTCAAAAATAGCAAAAAGTCAAAAATGCGCAAAAGAGCCCCAAAACCCAACTTCCACATATGAGCTCTGAATTTTATGGAATTTATCTTATTTTGAAGGTTTTTGAAAATGGAGTACTTTAAAAGTGAGTAGACCAAAATCGGACACTATATGAGGGAGATATGCTCATTTTAGTCTGTCAGATGTGAAATTAGACCTTGAGATTATTTGACACTTATTGGAGTTAGTAATTTTTTGTATTTTTTATTTAATGAGGATAGTAATATTTACATAATGGAGTGGTTTGGGTTCAATCAGATTTAGGATGAATTAAGTAAAAATAGGAGAAGTTAGCGGCTTTTTGGGCTAATTTGCACTTGGGATTTTTAATGCAATTATGTGTGATGAAATGCAAATATTATTTACACATGTATGAATGATAATGATGTTCTGTTAAATATTAAATGCATGTGAATTTTGGGGAATCGAGCCTAATTGACCAATTTTAGCATGATGAATACGGGATTCATCAGCAGCCTAGGGGCAGAGAGCTTACAGACGAAGGGTCAAGGCGCATGGGGGAGCTTGAAGATGGGGCTTGCATGCGGCGGATGGGGACCTTGCAGGAGGCATGGAGGGGGTACGGGTGGTGGAGGTGACGATAATGATGCGGAGGGGTGGCAGGGGCTTTGTACGGATAGGGAGGTGGCGGCTAGCACCGATGCTTGCAAACGACGGGGTGAGATGCCTACGGGGGTGGGGAGGCAGAAGGGATTTGCACGACAGGTGGAAGGGGGGCTTCGAGGTTGCAGGAGCTTTGATGGGGGTGGGAAGGCAGCGGGATGAAGCGCCTGCGAGGAGGCAACGGGGCTTTGCACGGCAGCTAGGGAGGGGTGGGGGGCTTCGATGGGGGTGGGGAGGCGATGGGGCGAGGTGTCTGCGGGGAGGCAACGAGGCGAGGCACCTGCAGGGAGGCAGCTTTGCACGACAAGTAGGGAGGATACGGGTGGTGAAGGGAGACGATGAGGTGGACCTTCAGGTAGATGGGGGTTGCAGGCATCGGGCAGGGCATCGACGGGGTTGCAAGAGCTTCGATGGGTGTTGCATGCATCGAAGAGGTGAGGGGGTTTGCAGGAGCTTCGACAGGGGTAACAAGCGTCGAGGTGGGGTAGGAATCGGAGGGGGGGTTTGCAGGAACTCCCAGCAGCCCCCTCTCTCTCGGCCTCCACCTCCCTACGACCCCCACCCCCTACGCCAACCACCTCCTCCAGCATCCCCCATCGCCTCTGCCTCCCAGCCCCTGCCAGATGATAGAGAGAGAATGTTATGGAATGATTTGCAAATAAGAATGAGCATTAGGGACAACTTTGTCTTTTTTAATATAAATCGTCAAATATAACGGGCATCTCAAACGGAACACAACACACGATATATGTAAGAGCTAAGCATTACTCGGGATTTCTCACGCAATTCACGATTATGCAAGGTGATGATTGTAATTACCAAATTACTCATGTTTATGGATGTAAAAATCCCTTGTTAATTTGACATTGCCAATTGGGGCCCTAAGAAGTTTCATAGCATGTACACCTCCAACTGTATATGCCTACCCTTTAGTTCAATTTTTTTATCATTATCAGTTTCATACATTTGCTTTCAATTATGGTTGAGAGAATGATTAGGTTACTAGACCAAACAAAATCCTTTGTTTGTCAGTATTTGTGATTGTAATTGAAGAAGCATCCAAGTCAAAAATACTTGAAAAGGAGCCAAGTCCATCATTTATTTACTACCACTGATTTGGTGAGATGGTTTCCATTGGTTTGAGCTATCATCCTCTACCGTCAAAAGGGAAAAATCGAGATAAAAATCTTCTACCATAAAAAAGGGGATTTTTACCCGACAGACCTTATAATCTTTGCCAATTACCTCTACGACCTTTGAAACATCATAATTCCTTCATCGACCCTGTAAACTTTCTATGTCTTACCCCGTGAACCCTACCGTTAAATTGATAAATCTGAGTAAAAACGAGTTAATCTAACCAATTTGTGATTGGACGGTTAGAATTAACCGGAAGAAAAACAACAACCCTCTTCTATCTCTCATCCCTCAACATTGGCCTGTGTTTCGAGTGATGGAAGGGGGAGGGGTTGAGCTCGCCTGGAGGAGGTGAGGCTTCGATCAGTGATGGGCGGGGAGCCTGGAGAAGGGGTTGGCATGGTCGAGGGAGGCGGAGAAGGGGTTGACAGTGGAGGCAGCCACCTGCCTGGGAGGGGAGGAGGTCGGGGGAGCTCTGAGCGACAGTCGGGCGAAGCAGGGGATGCGGTGTGCGGGACGCGGAGGGCAGGTGAGCTCTGAGCGGTAGTCAAGGGGGAGATGGGGCGTGCTTCGAGAGGGAAGTGGGGGGGGGGGGGGGGGTGGGCGGGGAGCTCTGAGCAGCACGTGAGGGGGACGGTACGCGGAGGGTGGGGGAGCTCTGAGCGGCACGTAAGGGGGACGGTACGCGGAGGGCGGGGGAGCTCTGAGCGGCACGTAAGGGGGACGGTACGCGGAGGGCGGGGGAGCTCTGAGCGGCACGTGAGGGGGACGGTACGCGGAGGGCGGGGGAGCTCTGAGCGGCACGTGAGGGGGACGGTACGCGGAGGGCGGGGGAGCTCTGAGCGACCGGGGGAAGCAGGGGATTTAGAGCCGGATGGCAGATGGTGGCACGTAATTCTCGAGGGCGGTGGGCCTCGCATGAAAGAATAGCAGGGCGGTCACGAGCTCCTACGGCGTGGTTGAGCGGCGGAATATGGACGATGAAGGGTGCGGAATACATGGTTTCGAGCGGCCGAAGGCGTTTCTCTCCGCTAACGGCATGCTGCGATCTGGAAGATGATGCGGGGGTCGGTGCTGCGGGTTCTGTGTGATCTTCGACGACGGCTGTGCTCCTTCACATGGGGGTCGACGGTCGAGGTTTATGGAGCATCTTCGAGTGGAGAGCAAGGCTCCAGTCGAGATGGGGGCTCTGCTCCTTACGTATGGAGGTGGTATGGCTGACGATAGCGATGTTGGGTCGGCGGTTCTCGATGGTGAAGGGTTGCGGGATGGCACGAAGGGTATGAGGGGGCGATAGGGTCGTGCGAGATCCAAGCATAAGGTGGGAATCGGTAGTGGAGGAGACAGTTGCGGTGGAGGGGTATGTGCAGCTGACGATAGAGTCCTTCTGGCGGTGGCGATCTCGTAGGTGGCGACTAAGCAGCATCCGTCCAAATTGTTTTTTTGGTAAATAGCAAATGAATTTTACCTGCAGGGGAGGTGGTGGGGGCGGTGGCTCGAGCATGGGTCTGGGGGGCTCGAGCAGGGAGACGTTGGGCCGGTGGTTCGAGCAGGGGTCGGAGGGGCTCTAGCAAGGAGGGGGCGGGACGAGCGTGGGGGGCAGGAGGACGGAATCCGGTCAATTTTAACGGTTAAATGGATGGAGGTTAACCACGAGGTCTGCGGGGTAAGGGTTAGTATGTTTATGGAGTTGAGGGAGGAATTCCGATGTTTCAAAGGTCGTAGAGATAATTGGCAAAGATTATAGGGTCTGCCGGGTAAAAATCCCTAAAAAAAATATTGAAGGATGGGAGTTGGAGAATGACCTGACCATCTAAAAAATCAAGATAAAAATCTTGTGCGACCTAAGGAAAGTGAGAATGTATGCCTGAGGGAAAGGTATACGTTATTTACAGAATCGAGATTTGGTGAAAACAACGATTTATAGTTGCGATTCATGAATATCTCTTTACCTGAGGTTGAACAGAATGAGATAGCTGTTTGAAAATCAAGGTCGGACAAGTTATAGAAATGTACACTATATTAGGTTGTGTTTTGGTGTTTTCCTTCTTTTTTGAAATTTTTAAGTTGTTTATGAAGTACTTTTTATGTTATTCTTGTTTTATAATACATATGTAGTAAAGATAAATAATTATGGGATTTTTACCTGACAGACCCTGTAATCTTTTGCAATTAACGCTACGACCTTCGAAACATCGTAATTCCTCCCTCGACCCCACAAACTTGTTAACTCTTACCCCATAGACCCTGTGGTTTATCCCCATCCATTTGTCCGTTAAATGTTACCAGATTCCGTTAAAAGATGTCCATATTACCCTCTTTATTTATTTAATTTACTAGGAATGACATTCCCTCCCACCCTCCACCTCCAGCTGCCCTCCCTCCCTCCGCCGCCGCCCCTGCTCGAAAACTCCCCTCCTCTGTCGGCCGGCGTCGAAGCTCCCCCCTCCTCCCCCGTCTCATCGCCTCCTGCAGAGCCCCGCCCCTCCGGGGTCCCGCCGCTTCCCCCTGCAGAGCCCTCCCCCCGCCGTCGTCGAAGCTCCCCCCTCCCCGTCTCGCCGCCCACTGCAGAGTCCCCTCCCCCCGGGTCCCGCTGCTTCCCCCTGCAGACCCCCCCTCTCGCCGCCGTTGAAGCTCCCCCCTCCCCGTCTCGCCGCCTACTGCAGAGTCCCCTCCCCCCGGGTCCCGCTGCTTCCCCCTGCAGACCCCCCCTCTCGCCGCCGTTGAAGCTCCTCCCTCCCCGTCTCGCCGCCCACTGCAGAGTCCCTGGTCCCCCTGCAGACCCCCCCTCTCGCCGCCGTTGAAGCCCTCCTCCCCCCGTCCCGCCGCCCCCTGCAGAGCCCACCCCCCCCCCCCCCCCCCCCCCCGGGTCCCGCTGCTTCCCCCATGTAGACCCCCCCATTCTTGTCTCGCCGCCCCCTGCAGAGGCCCCCCTCCGATCTCGCCGCCCGAAGCCTGTGCAACACGAGTTAAACCCGCCATGGGAGATCGGATGGGGAGGGGTCGGCTACGGAGATCAGAACCACCGCCTGCTCCGATCTCGTCGCCGTCAAAGGCCCACCCACCCCTGCAGAACCATCTTTTTTATTTTTTTATTTTTTGGTTAATTATAGCCGTCCGATCATAGATCGGTTAGATTAACTCATTTCTAACTCAAGGAAGTTAACTTTAGATGTGTTAATTTAACGGTAGGGTTCGTAGAGTAAGACGGAGCAAGTTTACGGGGTCGGGGGAGGAATTACGATGTTTCGAAGGTCGTAGCGGTAATTGCAGAAGATTACAGGGTCTGCCGGGTAAAAATCCCTATAATTATATGTTTTCCATTATTTTACAACAACAAGAACCAAGCGTTCTCCCACATTAAGCAAGTTCGGTTACAAGAATTCTTTTCCTCCATTCAGATATATCTTGGGTCATTTTTGGAATAAGATTCAAGTAGCTAAGATCCCTTTGGATAGTCTCCTTCCAAAACTTCTTCAGCCTTCCAAAACACCTTAAATGGTGCTCTCTTGTCTTATCCTCTATAGAGTGATACCAACTTTCCTTTTGAATACATCATCCATTTTATAACTTCGACTTTTTTTTCAATTCTTATTTTATTTTCAATTTTGATTTTTTATTTGATTTTGAAATGGTTATTCTGAAAACATATTGTTTAAGTTTTAAAAACAAAACTTTCTAAAAAGATAAAAAAACATTTATACTTAATATTCATGAATAAAAATATTTTTATACTAAAAATTAAAGGTAAAATGAAAGAGTATTTTTATACCTAATATAAGTTTTATATTATCCGTATTATCATGGATTTATAAAATTTTTGAATTTTGAGAAGTTTTATTTACTTAGACTTAATAACATATTTTTTGGCTCAATATTTTTAGGGTATTAATATAAACTAAAGTAGATGTAATATTTTTTGGAATTTTAAAAATATTTAAGTATGGAAAAATATCTAAGCACACATAAAAATCATCTTTTTATTTATTATTTTTAGTTGTTTTGTAATTTAGAAAATAGCAAACTTGAGAATTTTTAGGTACTTTTTCAAAATTTACAATTTTCATTGTTTTTAGACCGATATCATTTTAAGGCATAAAATTCAATCGATTTGTTCGGAAAACTTTTTGTATGTAGTTAAGGTTAATACCTATCTAAATTTCAAGAAAAGAATCAGATCAACAAAATTGATGGGGAACAAAATACAAGATGCGCGAAGCTGCTTGGAGATAGAGACACCTGACCTTTGGTCTTTGCGTCTCGTTAGTGAGAAGAATTCAATAGTGGGGAAAACCTTTAGAAATCCTAATTAATGAATTAATATACTAAATGTAAAAAGTGTCCTAAATTAAAAAATGTGATAAACTAAATTCTTTACAACATGGCATATGCATATATGACTTTAATATTAAAAATTATTTAAGTACTAATAAACATAATTATAAAATTGTTATCATGTAAATTCTATAATTCATTTTCAATAATTTTTCTAGTATATTTATACATATAATTTAAAGAAATATTTTAGACACTTAAATCTATTTGCTTGAATTTATTAATTTAGTTTTAACCTTGGAGGGAAAAGGTATAACAAAGGTAAAAATTACCAATAATTTAAAGTTTTTTATTTATGTAAGTTATTTATAGATGATTTTACTTTTAAAAACCTTTTGAAATCCTAATTAGTGAATCAATATACTAAATGTAAAAAGTGTCCTAAATTAAAAAATGTGATAAACTAAATTCTTTACAACATGGCATATGCATATATGACTTTAATATTAAAAATTATTTAAGTACTAATAAACATAATTATAAAATTGTTATCATGTAAATTCTATAATTCATTTTCAATAATTTTTCTAGTATATTTATACATATAATTTAAAGAAATATTTTAGACACTTAAATCTATTTGCTTGAATTTATTAATTTAGTTTTAACATTGGAGGGAAAAGGTATAACAAAGGTAAAAATTACCAATAATTTAAAGTTTTTTATTTATGTAAGTTATTTATAGATGATTTTACTTTTAAAAACCTTTTGAAATCCCAATTAGTGAATTAATATACTAAATGTAAAAAGTGTCCTAAATTAAAAAATGTGATAAACTAAATTCTTTACAACATGGCATATGCATATATGACTTTAATATTAAAAATTATTTAAGTACTAATAAACATAATTATAAAATTGTTATCATGTAAATTCTATAATTCATTTTCAATAATTTTTCTAGTATATTTATACATATAATTTAAAGAAATATTTTAGACACTTAAATCTATTTGCTTGAATTTATTAATTTAGTTTTAACCTTGGAGGGAAAAGGTATAACAAAGGTAAAAATTACCAATAATTTAAAGTTTTTTATTTATGTAAGTTATTTATAGATGATTTTACTTTTATTTTTTTACTTACCTTGATATTCATTACTCGTCTAAACTATTGACTGATTGATCAAGTTAGGACCGGGAAGAGGCATTCATCTCTCTAACTTTCCAATTCTTCAATAGTAGTATACTAGTTGAAATCCCATGCTACGCTGCGTGTTTGTTATTGTGATGATGATGGCGATGATGGTGGTGGTGATAATATGATATGTTTTGACAAAAATTCGAACTTTGTTTATTATAAATTACACATGAAATTATTGTTTGATGAATAACATGTATATTTCATGATAAATTATAAGAATTAATAATAACATTTTAATATATGTGTGTGTAATCCTATCTCTAAAATCATTAAAACCCGTGTTAATTTTTCTATCTACTACTTTAATGTGTTTAATATATTATTTTCATCCATATAAGATGTTTAAAATTTTTATTTGTGGAGATAGTAAATAAGATCATATATATGTACACACACATATACACATGCAGACACATACATACATATTGCATAGATTCATTTATACAAATCAAATAGAGTTACTGTATCACAACTAACCTAAATTATTTACTAATCAAATACAGATCTTAAAACATAAAAAATGAATGTTCTATTACTGTGCGAAAATATATTTTAGAAAAATGAAAAATCTATATGAGAAATCATATAATTAAAGTATATGAATATATGAAGCCATACTATCAGAAATAAGCATATTCATATTGATTTGAAATATTGAGTGAATTTCCAAGTTAATATTACGTTGCAAAAAAATAAAGCTATATTGATATTTTTAAAATTCATCACTATTTCATCTCTATTAAATATATAATGATGAAATTATTCATTGCAAAAATGATTTTGTATGATTTAAAATTAGAAAGTAATGTCATATCAAATGTTATAACATTGGCAACAATCTGTATAAAATTTCAAGTAGATTCATTTCTTAATTTTCTATTCGTAAACTCTTTTATATGTAAGTATTTGTTTTTACTAATATATTATTTTAATTGTTAGAGATAGCTCATTTTTATATTTTAAAACAACAGTATCCTTGGTGTATATAAATAATAATGCCTATAAAATCATTACATATATATATATGCTTTTAAACATTTTTATGATTTTATTTTTCTTTAGTTTTTTATAATGAATGTGTTATTATTACATTTTTCATATATATTTTTGTTCAAAAAACTGTATTTCACATGTAAGGAGTTTAAAGGGATAAGTCTTTATTATTAAAAAATCTAATATGATTTGAATCGACGATGAAATATTTTATTAAACAATTTATACGTGTATATTTATATGAAATTAATAAATAAAACACAGAAGGTACTAATCAGTTGCATATTATTTTCACACAATAATTGGTAATATTTGCATATAACAATTGGTTAAAGGTTGGATGGAGATGGTAGTCAACATCCACATTTGAGATTTGATAAAAGTGAAGGAGGGTATTTATAAAATAACCACAGGTGTTCCAAACACAGGTAAAATTAAGTTTAATGTAGGAGAGAGATAGAGGGTGAGGGGATGTGACTGTGTCAGAGAGAGAGCAGAGAGTGTCCGGAGACGTGAGGTAGAATGCCGCCCAATGGGAGGGCCACGTGTCATAATGTAGATGAAGCCGGGTGAAAACCCGGTTTTAGTATATGTAATAGATTATACTAGTGGCTCAACCCGCGCTACACTGCGGTGCGACGATCTATTTACACTACATAAGACTACTATAAGTAGTTGTAATGATATTAACTAAATTATGTTAAAATTTCAGATATGTTTCATCCAACATACATTATAAATAAATTGCCTAAAAGTAAATGTTACGAAACAATTAATGTTTTTATATTGAAAATGATTGCAATAGATAATAAAATGACAACATCAACATGATGATTGCAGTCATATCATATACTATATTATTTTGAAATGAAGTGGTTTTAAATTGTAGTATATAGATACATAATCTATAATGTAGATATTATATTATATCATATCATATAGTCATATCATATCATATATTATAATGAGGATATTTCTGATAAGAAAAAAACTTAGTGTCATATTTCATGACGTTGTTTCAGAGAGATGTACATATACTATATAGTTCTAAAGTGATTTTTTTTGCAAAATGTAATATGATCCCTCTTGACGTCATGTTAGGCACGATTGCAAATTTGCAGAAGATCGTGAATCTTATATTTGACATCATGTGCCCTCAGTAAGACATCATTATCTCTCCTTCGGAGATTATGGCAATAGTTGATCCCATCATTATAGTATGAATGTTCATATATGTTGGTTGTCGGAGACTTCCGCAAAGATTGTCAGGTAGTTGGACTTGCTTACATTAGGAAATGTTCTTGGCATATGGTAACCGCATGGGGTAACACTTGGAGCTAGATTTCAGTGTGTTTTGGTTATAGATAATTCTCATTGAGCATGTGTTGACCTACAACAACATGTGCGAAAAAGGGAGCGGGAGGGGATGCGAGTGACATAGCAACTGACGATGTTTCATTAGTTTTTCCTTTTTGAATAAGTTTACCTTCTATATTTCAAAAAAATACATGTCAATCATTTATTAATAACAAAACAATAATAAAAATCTGTAGTTATTAAATAACCACTTGGCTGGAATATTAAAAGCAAGGAACATATTAAATATGTGGACAACTTTTCAAACTGATGTATAGTTAGCAAATACATATCATAATAAAAAAATATATGTTTAAATATCTCAAAACGTGATAAATAATCAATGTAGTCATTAATATTTTGTATTAGTATTTTTCAATTTATAAAGATATATACATGTTTTATGATATCTTTTAGTATATAATATTTATATTTATATGTTTGATATTAATAATTGAGGTTTGTATCACATTGGATTACTACTCAATTAAACATCTAGAAACATAACTACATCATAAAATTCCAATACAAACAAACTCAGAACTTGTGCCTATATTCCATAAGACTCAAATTAGATGCCCACAACCATCAAACCATCACATAATCTAATCATTAAAGCTTAATTTAGGAATATGATATTCTAATAGTAATTGAAGTAAACTCACTTATTTCTTAATTGTAGGAACTAAAAATAAATCAACATTCAAAGTTTATATGTGCAATCACATTATAAAATCCAAGCCTTAATTTCTACACATATTTTTTTAACATCGAAATTAGGAGAGCCGGTTGAAAGTTACCTCATTCCTTGACAATCATTGTCTACTTACGATCTTGATTGTCCTTTTTGTGAAGTATTGCATTGCATTATGGGGAGGCAGCACATGGGAGAGAAGGCGGAAGGATGCGACATAGAGAGGATAGAGCTAGAGGTGATCGGGGACAGATGAATCTTAACATGATCTAGGAGAAGCACAAGCTGGAAGGTTACCATTTATATTTCTTAAAAATTATGAACATTGTTTATACCAATTCTTTAAAGAAAGCAAATCAAAGAACTCAACGTATATGTACCATATATGAGTATTAGATATCAATTGACATTAATCAAAATTTGACAAATAAATTTCAAGACAGGAAGGCATATTGTGGTTGCGAGGAATTTTCCATGATCGTATTTGACATGTCAGCATTGTCCTTTGAGAATGCATATTCATCTCTTTTAGACAACAACTTCGTACTCTCCGGTGAGATGCTCCATTACTCTCCACCTCGACCATAACACCAGTACAAAATATCATCATCAATGTTATCATCGTCACCGTCATCATTTTGTTTCCTTTCATTTATCACAATTCAATTCCATTCGACACTAATAAAGAAAACTTCTGATATGGATTCATATTATTCAATCCCTATAGCTTTAGGTTCATCAATGTGAAGATTAAATTATTGATTGAGTATAGCAATGGTGTTGTTGTCACATTATATTTGGATATTAATATTAACGTACTACTTTTTATTATGTTTTTTTGCTAATTTTTTAGTGGTAAAATCCAAAACATTTTCCCAACTAAAGATAGTGTTTCATGCACACACGTTCTCAACCACGTGGAGGATGGAGGATGGAGGGGAAATTTCAGAAGAAATTGGCACATATCAAATAAATCATGGGGAGATGGGAACGGAAGATTGGGTGAGGTGTCAGACAATTGGGAGGGATGTGGGAAGATGAGGTGTCGGACAATTGGGAGGGATGTGGGAAGATCGTATAGTTATGGGGAGAGGTCCAGGAAGGTGCGCGTGGAGTGAATTTGGAAGAGAATGGAAGGAAGTTAGGCCATCCACGTGTCTGCACAGTAAAAGAAGATGGGAGAAACTCAGCTTTAGATATATTAAGAGATGTTTAACTTTACCTTCTAGATTTATTCCACTTTAAACAAGACGAAGCAATAGTCAACACCAAAAAAGTAAGATTTGAGTGTAGGTTTGTCCCAGTCATTTTAAAATCAAATTGAACAAATCGGTTCAACTAGTTAAACTAAAAATTCAAAGAAAGGAAAAAATGATCGAACCAACCGATTTTTATGTAGAAAGTTGGTACCAAGGTTTTAAAAATCGAAGCGAATTGG
Organism: Ottelia alismoides; assembly: GCA_037367405.1. Classification (NCBI taxonomy): domain Eukaryota; kingdom Viridiplantae; phylum Streptophyta; class Magnoliopsida; order Alismatales; family Hydrocharitaceae; genus Ottelia; species Ottelia alismoides. Next base: position 361,215 of record JAZKJV010006092.1, read on the forward strand.
TTGGTTCAACCGGTTAAATTAAGATCTGGAAGAAAAATGGTTCAACGACTCGATTTTTATTCAGAAAATAAAAACCAGCCAAAATCGATTAAAATCTGCTTGGACCACTTAACCCCAGTAGAGCCAATTGACCCAAACCACCCGTTTAACCATTCATTTTTGACAAGAAATCATTTCTAATAAATTTAACAAAATGAAAAAAAAATTAAAACTATTCATAATCTAGTCACATTCTAACCCATAGTATAGTGTACTAATTTATCACTTCTCCTTCCAAATGTGCTAATGATTATCACCTCTCCCTTTATGCCATGCGAGCATTGCCCCTCTCTTCTGACATTATGCATGAGGTTTACTTTGAACAACAACAACAACAGAAAAATATGTTATAGTAACACTACGAGAAGAAGTAAATAAACAACGATTGTCATTAATTAGAGTTTAAATGTTTTAGAATTGTAAATTTTATACATCACATATATGTATTTATATGAATTTTACAAAATATGTCAATTATGACCTTTTGAGTTTTTCTAATAACATTTATACCCTTAATATTTTAGCAATTTTTCACGTGCTCCTATATTCTTAAAAATTCACAATATTTTCCTTATGTTGGTATAATATAGGAGAATAAGATTACTAATAAAATGTCACTACTATGTATTTTGTAAAAAACACAGGACCCGCATGTAATTGCAAAATAGGAATATATGTATTATTTGAAAATTTTGGAAGGACACGAGTATACTAATCCTCTAAAGATATAATATAGCATTTTTCAAATTTATTTATATGATACTATTGGTCTAACTCGGTTTAACCTAACTGAACCGTGTAACCAAACCAACAATACAATGGTTCAATCGTTTTCGATTTTTATGAATTGTTGACGCCATCATCGGTTCGACCGGTTGGTCTCGTTCGTGGTCCCTGGGCAAAAGAAGAAAAGGACCCTTATAAAAAAATCGATGAACAATGTGCCTTTATAAAATTTTATTAAATTTTAGACTTTAGCACCGAGTTGTTCACTGAAAATTTGATTCTATAAGTGCTCAGTTTTTAGGAGTTATTTCATCGAAAATTCGATTCCATAAGGATTCATTTTTTGGTGAGTTGTTTTACTAAAAATTTGATTCTACAAGACCTCATTGGGACATATACTATCTTTTTTCTAAATTAAAGGATGAATACATGTAAAAACGTGCCTCTCAAGTCGATGGGCTCTAGGCCATTGCACTCGGAGACTACCCACAGGGACGATCATGTCGTTTGTTCGACCAAAATCCAAAAATCGATACATTTCTGGTTTGATGTCCGGTTTGATTTTTTAAACTTCGGTTAATAATAGTCAAAACCTAGTTAAACCACTTGATTAGAACCACTGACTCAACCACCTATTTTAAATAAAAAATAAGTTCTAATTAACAAGTAAAATACTAATTCTTAAAAACTATTCAAAATACACTTTTACCATGAGTCCTAGAATTTTACTCTTTTGTCTCTTGACTTTCCATGTTTCCCTATGCAAGACTCCCAATTCTAAATCTCCATCAAAAAACTTCAATGGTTTCATACTTTTGACATCGAGAGAATGCTTCTCAACAACCCCTCATTACATCTTCCTCGTGAACATTGGCACTCCCTTTCTACCTTGTGTATATTATTGCCCCTTTCCAACAAGTGATGCCTATACATGGCATTGCCCTTGTCGTCAATTATTATTTTACTATGTTATGTTAAAAATTATCTATTTAATTATCATAAAGTACGTATACAAATCTTGCTAACAATATTTAATTATTTAATGTCGCATAATACATTTTTTATTAGTAAGTAAGAATGTGTATTCCCCCAAAATGAACAATTACAAACTATAAACTATATTTACAATGTATCAAGAGTAACCGGTATAGTTGGGCACCAGGTGCCGTTTCTATGGCTCAGAGGAGAAGTCAAAAACTGGGGCACCATTTATGGATTTAGCAGGTGGGCATTTTTACAGATGGAGACCACAAGCGCATTCACAATCGTCGCTGCAGGTTCAGAGCAAGCAGAGAACCAACGCAGGTTTCTTTCTTTCCATAAAGTCCATGCAATAATAGCAAGGCAAGAGCTGAATTTGTCATGGGACGCAAGGTCGGGATGTTTGCATACCATGGCAGAAGGTCACTGAGATTAGACGACGGGGGTGGTAAGGAAAGACTGAGTGACCTGCACCCGTTCTGCAAGACGGACAAGGCCAATGGGCAAGCGAAGAATAGGTGGGAGTGGGTTTCTTGTTCAGCCAAACAGAGGTAACAGGAGGAATGAGGACATATGTTAAATCTTGCAAGACGATCCGTGGTAGGGAGACGCTCCATGGCCGCCCTGTAAATAGTGCAAGAGATTTTTGGTGGCGTACCCTTCGTCCAAACAATGGGGGCCCAAGGCGAGGCAGCACCCCTGGGGTGAACCAGGTCAACTACATTCAAGAAAGAGAACCCCTAGGGGCTACTAGTCCAAGTATACTGGGGGGAGGGGGGATCCTCAAGAGTGGCGCTCCTGATAATAGTCCGAGAGTTCAGCTTGGCCCGCCAACATTTGGAGTCTGATCTAGTGGGTAGGACCTCCCAAAGGGTGTTATGTAGGAGATATTTCCTTCACATGAATGTGGCCCAAATCGACTTACCTGAACTGATGAGTCTCCAAGTTCAGGAGACCACCATGGACTTACAGAGCGTGTCAAGGGAGCGGAGGCCGAGGCCGCCCTCAGCCTTAGGTAGGCAAACCGTGGACCAAGCAATATCATGCCTCGTACGACCCCAGAGGAAGTCTGCATAGAGCATATCAATTCTTCTGACAGAGGAGTAAGGAATGAGACAATTGGCGGCCCAGTATAAAGTGATGCCAGGGATAATGGATTTTAACAATTGAAGGCGACCAACGAACGAGAGGGACTAAGCTTTCCACCCATCAAATGAGCTCATGACCATGTTTCTAACAACCTCATATCCCGGTTACGTTTGTTTCTTGAGGCCAACGGGAGCCCCAGGTAAATGAACACGAGACTCTTCCTCAGGATGCCGAGCTACAAGGTAGTCCCGAAGTCATCGCAGAAGTGCTTGGGGCGAAAGAGCTTGCTTTTCCTTGCATTTAGTTGGAGACTGGATATGTCCTAGAAGGATTCAAGTAGGTTCTTGATATCCATTAGCGAGCGATTAGTCCCCTTACATAGGAAGGAGATCATCTTCATAAATTAGGTGGAACGGGGAGGAGGAGCGGTTATTACCCATCGGCTTAAGTAGACCAGTGCGTTAGGCAGAGTCAACAAGAGAGGAGAGCGATTCCATCCCAATAGTGAATAGCAAGGGGCTGAGAGGGTCACCCTATCTTAGACCACGAGTACCACAGAAGAAGCCGTGAGCTGAGATGTTAACCAATACAGAGTAGGAAGTCGAGATATAGTTGGCCATCCAACTAACCCAGGTGCTACCGAAACCCATGTCCTCAAGGGTTTGCAAAATGAAGGAGTGTTCCATACAGTCAAAGGCCTTTGTGAGGTCGATTTTTAAGCACCTTGTTGCGAGATGACCTTTTTATCAAAGCCCCATAGGAGTTCTTGGGCCAACCTGATATTATCTCCAATGTGTCGGTCCCTTAGGAAGGCAATTTGGCAAGGGGAGATCAGAGCGGGGAGGACTTGCCCTAGGCGAGAGGCGAGAATCTTAGCAAAAATTTTGTAGATAGTGTTGCAGAAAGCGATGGGGCGGAAGTACCCCAGGTCCATAGGCGAGGTGACCTTTGGACTAAGGTTAGGAAGGTGTGGTTCACCTCCCTAACCAAGCTACCACCCTGATGAAGCAACTCCATGGCCAAGTAGAGGTCGTTTTTGACCAAAACCCAGTGGTGTTTAAAGAAACCAACATTGAAGCCATCCGAACCTGGAGATTTAGAGGAGGAGATAGAGTTTAGAGCTTTTAGAATTTCCTCCTCATTGAACGGCCTAACGAGCCATGATCTTGCCAAACTGGATAGTAGAAACTTCGACGGAGAAGGGGTAGCCATTTATGGGCGCGAGAGTATAGGGCCAAGAAGGGATTCAAAATGTTTGATGGCAACCGCGACGATATCTGTAGGAGTGTCAACAACTTTTCTATGCATATCCAAGAGGGTGTGGATTACATTCCTCGAGACCCACCTCTTGGCGGAGATGTGAAAGAACTTGGTGTTCCGATCACCATGGTTTAGCCAATTAAGCCGGCTCTTTTGTTTCCAAGCCAATTTGAGATCCGAATCAAGCCCCTCCAGATAGAGCTTCACATTCGTTTCAAGATGGGAGAGGAAGGGCAAACGGGTCTAAGGCGAGAGCCTCATTAACCGCATTGAGGAATTTCCCGGCAAGGTTAACTTCGAAGAAAACATTGGCTTCTTCGGCAACCCAAGCTTTAAGGGAGGACTTGACATTCTTCAATTTCTGAATCAGTCGGAAAAGAGGGTTGCCACGAACCGTAGGGGTCTCCCATCCCCTATGGATTGCCTCCAAGGAGCCATGGCGGCCAGCCCAATAGTCAAAGTACTTGAAGGGCTTGGGCCGAGAGTTGCTGGGGGACCAAAACAACAGTAAGTAGCATGTGGTTGCTCATGCCAGGGGCGAGTAAACGAGCTTGGCCTGCGGGAATTGGGATTGCCAACTGAGGTTCACAAGAGCACGATCCAGCCTTGCCACGATTCTCGAGGGCCGAATTGAGGCGTTGGACCAAGACCACATATTACCACAAGCAGGCAGGTCCGGTAGTTGGCAGCGGTCTGTGCATCCCTATGTGGTAAATGCCCTCCTCTTTTTCCGAGGAAGTACATTGAAGTCCCCAATAACGAGCCAGGGGTCATGGACTCTCTGGCTTAGGGTGGAGAGGTGGATCCAAAGGTCCTTACCTCGGGAGGGGCAATTAGCACTGTAGATTTATTTAAATCATGAGTTAACCATGGTTTATCAAGATGCCGATGAAGAAATCGAACATATAAATAGAGGGATTGCATCGAAATAGGAGACAAGCGGGCAACAAGATGCGTCGCTAGTCCTTTTTGAATTACAAAACCAATCCTTTTGAACATTGCATCCATAAATCTAGGAACCATCACATTACTACTCATGATTTTTTGGATCCTCTTCAAAAGCTCAACTGCTTATGGTGCTAAGAAACCAAAAGTATCAAAAGCAAAAGGGATGAAGGCATGATGATTCTCAATGCATGCTTTCTCATGCTTCATTACTTTTCCTGAAGCAGCTTTAAGGGTAGCTTGTCCTGCTGTGAAGGTCCCATTCTTGTTCAAGCAGGACATGGAGATGGCTTGATGGTTGATTGCTTGTGAGGAGCAAGTCCAACATATGGTATTCCAAAGGAAATAGATACGACTCAAAGGCATATCATTATGACAGAGGACCCAACCTTGGAGGATTCAACTTGCTGAGGGCGCTTTCAAAACGGTGACTCGTATACTTTTTATTCTAATAGTTGTTAAATATATATAGCAATGGTTGATACAAATTTTAGCGAATAAGTAAATGGATATATAAATCGTGGTTATGAAACTTTACCTGCAATAAATTGGTGTTCTTTGTTCAATCATCGGGTTTGATGCTCTTAAAGTCCATGCATTCTTATCTTATTTCATGAATGTATTCAATCATTTATACTAACTAAGAAGAGGGGTTTATACGAATCATGTATTTTTATTTCTCATTATTCATACATATTTAAATTGCAAGGGGCCTAAAATTCCCTTTTCATTTGGTAATATTTTCTCTCAAAACCATGGGGGTGGGGGGTGTACCATACAAATTTAAGTTTATATAATCCATAGCAACTAGCAGGGCGTGACCCATACCTCAGATATAAAAGTATAACTCAAGTCATACCGATACATGTTGCATCATGGAATCATTCAGGACCAATTTGGTAATTGGATTGGGTTGGGTTGGGATACCCCTGGTATACATTGGTGTACACCAGCAATCAACCTAGCCCTCAAGGTCTGTATTTGTACCCATGCATCTTACTCTATAACGATAAAAGGGACTATAGTGTATCAGTGATCATTATCTTTTCACCAGTACACAGCACATATTGTTCAAGTATACACCATGGAATGCACTTGACATTCTCTAGATCCGATAAGGTACTTCATTCCATTCAAGTCAAGTTGTATAGGTACATATCATGTGTTATCAATGCACTTTATTTTCATGAACTAACATAGTCTAGCTAAGTCAAAGTGTATCGATACACCCCCATTTACTGAAGCATTTTGCATCAAACTACTTGTTAAATTTTAGGAGGAAAGGGAGCCTACTAATGAAGTAGGAAACCTTACCTACTTCATGTCCATTTTTTTGTTTACTTTTTATTTTTTTTAAAAAAGTACTATCATGGATTTTCATAATTATATTCTTCTAATATGTCATTCAAATTCGTTAGAAATAGGAGACTCATATGTCCTCCATCTAGAACATGTAATTTTAGCAGCCTTAGATTTGTTATAATCGACCTTCCTTTCTACCTTATGCATATTGTTATCTTTCCAACAAGTGATGCCTATACATGGCATTGTCATACTGCGAGAAGCAACGATTTAACAACCCTTGTCGTCAACTATTATTTTACCGTGTTATGTTAAAAACTGTCTATTTAATTATCATACAAGTACGTATACAAATCTCGCTAATGACATTTAATTATTTAATGATGCATAATGCATATTTATTTGTATGATCAACCCATTTGGACCTGAAAATCAAACCGTCATCTATCAAACCGTGAAAGGGAATGGATCGTCTGCTGCAATGGGGAGCCAGCAGACTCTGCGGTATTCATTTGAGCCACTCGATCTTGATCGAGCGGTTCACTTGATTTTGCATGTTACAGGCCCATAAAAAGTGTAAAATCACATGAATCGCTCGATCAAGATCGAGCGGCTCAAATGAATACTACAGATTTTGCTGGACTTCCCATTACAGTAGACGTATCATTTCCACCGTGAAAACCCAAAATCAACAGCTGGTCGAATTGATGCCCAATTCAATTGTTTTAACATCTAGGTTTAAATTAATAAGGTTAGGATAGATCGATATCAATTGTATGAGGTTGGGAATCGAGGATTTCTGACAATCCATGATGGATAGATCTGCATAAATTTTAGGGAGGACGGTGTCAGAGACGATAATGTTGCACAGGTTTGAAAAAGTATGACCGTTAACCATAACATGAGAATCAGGAAATTTAATATGCTATCATCCACAATTAAAAATAAAATACTATTTAAAATATCAGAAGAAAAGGCTCCGGTGTTGGCCATCAGAATCTTGCTTTTTAATGGCTGAGATTGGAGGGGTTTTTTTCAGTTGTGTCCTTTTAGATTTTGCAATATGAATTATGCTATTTTCTTTTTTTGAGTAAATTACGAAAAAATTCTTGAACTATGCACCTGATTTAAATGTCATACCTGAACTTTAAAAAGTAACAGTATGCTATTTGTGTAAGAAATTATGTAAATGCAACTACCATATATGGTAGTTGCCAACTTTAATTTCATTTCTTATTTTTGTGGCTCATGATTAATGATGAAAGGATGCATCATTGGGAGGTTGCTTTTGGTGGTTACCTTAATGGATAGGTAACCATCATGTTTTATAAATATGTATTGGGGTCCCCTCTCCCTCAACTAATGAATGCAAGAGGATCCATTACTCAAGCATGTTAGACAATTGTTGAGAAGGAGAAGGAAATCCCAATTTCATTGCTTCACTTCCGCTGCGATGGATTCCGGTAACTTTTAAGTATCTTAGATTTTCTTGATTAAGTTTATAGATCTATCAAGTTATTAGATCTATCAATTGGTATCAGAGCCACAACTCGTTGGGTTATTTCAATAGATCTAACAATTAGATTTTTTTTATATATCTTAGATCTAGTTTTGGATTCTCCACGTTGGGTTTCACTTAGTTGGCATATGTTCTTGATTAATTAAATCTTGGTTAAGATCCTAGTAAATGGAGAAGCATTAATCGTATGTCACAGAAAAGTCAAAGAGATATTCCCGAATCTGATCCATTTATAATTAGCTATGATTGAATGTTCTTTGATTGTTATACTTTTTCCAGTCCTTGGCTTGTTGGACTTCATATTCTTAGAAATCCGACGTATATTTTAAGATAGTTATCAACGGTTTTTATAATAAGCAACGGACTTTTTTGGGCAAAAGAATTGATGCTATTTGTATATCTACTTTTGCATTTCCGTCTTATACTCAACCTCACGTTGATAGTTAAAACATTGCACTGAGAAATCCGTTATAATTTTTTTTAAGGATGACATTGCACTGAGATAACTTTTATTTAAGAAAAAGTTTAGATCTCGGTAAATCTGCAATGAAACTTGTTTTTGGGATTCAGAGTTTTTATTGGTTCAAATGCACCTGGATGTATTGGAAAAGCCTATCTAAATAGATTTTTGGTCAAATGTTGGATTCCAATTTTTTTTTTTTAGAAACTTACGGATGATGCGTTTTTGATAAAAAAAGGAAAATTTTTTTTGGTGTTGCTGAGTTTCGAACTGAGGACCTCCATTATATGTAACTATCATGATAACCAACTACACCACAACCGCCATGCGAGTTAATTCATACGCATATGCTTAATTCATACGCATATGCTTATTATTAAAAAAAATGGTGTTGGCAAGTTTGGAACTAGAGACCTCTTGTGCATAAGATAGACGTGGTAACCAACTACTCCACGACACTTGTGTGTTTTGATTCATACGCATATTGTTTATATTATCAAACTCTGGAATTTTTTTTTCCGGACACAGCAACAAATCTGTGTTTCAAAGGTTAAAAATGGACATTGATGGTGAAAGACCAAGCATCCTTGTTTAGTATTGCTGTTGAGATTTTGATATCACGTTTTTCTTTGGGATCTTGAAACTTGGATTTGTATATATAATGTGACGTTATTTGTTAGGGACTTGTACGGAGTGTATACCATTTGGTTACTGTATACACGTTTTTAGTACACAAAAATGTATGAAGTGTATGTGGTTTATACCATTATTATACTAGTCACTTGTTTGGATTTGTTGATAACACCTTATGTACTAACCATACATTTACTATCATTCTTCATTACTTTATTAAGCCGTTTGATGTCATTTTGGCATGATTTGTATAATTGAATCGGGAGGAATAGCCGCAGCATCCGATTGATTCATTTTATACATATTTATTCTTGACATTGAGTAGTTATTGGTTAGTTATCCAAGAGTAGCCACAGCATCTTGGATAACAATCTCAATAATTGCATTAAGTGCTAAAGTTCAATTATTTGAACTAATGGCATCATATCACATCTACATGATGGTAATAACTTGATTAACTCCCTTTAAAGTCATTCAAATAAGTATGTATAATTGAATCGGGAGGAGTAGCCACAGCATCTGATCGGTTCATATTATACATATTATTTCTTGTAATGAGTAATTATTGGTTAGTTATCCAGGAGTAGCCACAGCATCTAGGATAACAATGCCAATATTGACATTAAGTGACGGAGTTAATTGGACATTTTTTGGAATGAGAAAAATAAATTTTTTGTTAGTTATTCTAATGCCCACAGGTACGGAATTTCTAATAAATATTCGAAATTTATTTGTCTCATTTATTAAGAAAAATCAATTGTATATTACAATTCTTTAGCCACAGCAAGTCTTGTAATGATAGTACATTGATTTCTCAAAATATTAAATAAGTTAGTATTTTGAATTAAGTTTTATGCTTGAGTTATTTGCTTATTGTGGTTGTCTCGTTATAATTTATTGCAGATAGTTCAGCTTTCATGTCTACTCAATTCAATGTTATAAATTCTGTTTCGATTCTTGAATGTCATGTATGTCATGAGTCTAATTTCATTGATGTTCCAATTAATACTTGATGGATTGATTCTGGTACTTCAATCCATATTTCCAACTCCATCCAAGGCTTTCTGAAAACAAGGATGCCACTAAAAAATGAGCAAAGCGTTTATATGGGAAATCGCATGACTTCACATGTTGAAGCGATTGGAACGCAACGGCTCATTTTGGAAACTGGCCATGTACTTGATTTGGAAAATGTATTTTTTGTACCCAAGTTCTCTAGAAATTTAATTTCAATATCTAGACTTTGTAATCTTGGATACAAATTTTCATTTGAAAGTACATCTTTCCAAATGTTTAAGAATGACAAGTTGATTGGTACAGGTGGCTTAGTGGACTATTTATATAAATTACACTTAGATCCACATTTTGAAAATAATCTCCTTGTTTACAATGTAGTTGGTAAAAAGCGAAAACGTAATATTGATCGGTCATCAATGCTTTGGCATAAAAGATTAGGTCACATCTCCATTAAAAGGATCAAGAAATTAGTAAATGATGGAGTAATTGATACTCTAGATTTTACTGATTCTAGTGTTTGTGTGGAATGTATTAAGGGAAAACATACCAACAAACATGCTAAAGGGTCAAGGAGAAGTACTAGTCTTTTAGAAATTATACATACTGACATATGTGGTCCGTTTCCTGTGGAATGTTTTAGTGGTCAAAAATATTTCATCACATTCATAGATGATTTCTCACGTTACATGTATCTTTATCTTTTATTTGAAAAATCAGAAGCTATAAATGCTTTTAAGGATTATCAAATAAAAGTAGAGAGACAATTAGAAAAGAAAATTAAAATTGTGAGATCAGATAGAGGTGGTGAGTATTATGGTAGGTATGTTGGAGGAGAACAAAAACTTGGACCATTTGCACGATTTCTTAAGGATGAAGGCATTGAACATCAATTTTCAATGCCCGGTGAACCGGATCAAAACGGTGTCGCCGAAAGACGGAATCGTACGTTAATGGATATGGTTCGAAGTATGATGAGTAACTCCTCATTGCCTTTATCATTTTGGAGTGAAGCTCTAAAGACAGCCGTGTATATATTAAATAGAGTTCCATCAAAAACAGTTCCATCCACTCCATTTGAGCTTTGGAAGGGATGGAAACCAAGATTGGAACACATACACATTTGGGGTTGTCAAGCTGAGATTAGAATCTATAACCCACATGAGAAAAAATTAGATATGAAGACTACAAGTGGATACTTCATTGGTTATCCAGAAGGCTCTAAAGGTTATAGATTCTATTGTCCAAATAGGGAATCGAGTATTGTAGAATCAAGGAATGCTATATTTTTGGAAAATAGCGAGAAAAGTGGGAGCAGGACGGTAATTAAAGACATCATACTTGATGAATTACCGGATCTTGTTATACCACTAGAAAGGGAGGAGCAAAATATTCAACATGATATCTTGGATGAGTCACAACATCAAGACATTGTTGTCTCTCAAGTCCAAGATATTCCTTTGGTTGAACCAATGGTGAATCCTTCACTACCTGAAAATCAAGTTGAAATAGCACCAAATGTTCAACAAGGTGTTGTTACAACTAGATCTGGTCGGGTAATAAAATCTACAATCTCATCAGATTTCATAACATACCTACAAGAATGTGATTACGATACAGGAATTTCAGAGGATCCAGTATCATTTTCACATGCCATGAGTAGAATTAATTCTACTAAATGGTATAATGCCATGAGGGAGGAGATGGATTCTATGAGTGCAAACCAAGTATGGGACTTGGTAGAGCTACCCAAAGGAGCGAAATCTATTGGTTGCAAATGGGTCTTTAAAACTAAGAAAGACTCATTAGGCAACATTGAGAGATATAAGGCCAGACTTGTGGCTAAAGGTTTCACTCAAAAGGAGGGTATAGATTACCATGAGACTTTCGCTCCGGTATCACGAAAGGACTCATTACGAATAATCATGGCATTAGTAGCTCATTATGATTTAGAGTTACACCAAATGGATGTGAAAACAGCTTTTCTTAATGGGGACTTAGATGAACATGTTTACATGCGACAACCTGAGGGTTTTATTTTAGATAATAACAAGCATTTGGTTTGTAAATTAAGGAAGTCTATATATGGACTAAAACAAGCATCTCGTCAATGGTACATTAAGTTCAATAATGCAATAACTTCTTTTGGTTTTGTTGAGAACATTGTTGATAATTGTATATATCTTAAGACGAGTGGGAGTAAATACGCTTTTCTAGTCCTTTATGTAGACGACATTTTACTTGCTTGTAATGATCTTGGGATGTTGCGAGATACAAAGATGTTCCTTTCTAATAATTTTGAAATGAAAGATATGGGCGATGCTAAATATGTCATTGGCATTGAAATTCATGGAGACAGATCTCATAGAGTACTTGGATTGTCTCAAAAGGCCTATATTGAAAAATTATTAGAGAGATTTGGAATGAAATATTGTTCTCCTACTCCAGCACCTATGGTAAAAGGAGATAAAATTTTTTCATTCAAATGTCCCCAAAATAATTTAGAAAAGGAACAGATGAAAGACATTCCATATACATCTATCATTGGGAGTCTAATGTATGCACAAACATGCACTAGACCAGATATATGTTTTGCAGTTGGAATGTTGGGTAGACATCAAAGCAATCCAGGCATGGACCATTGGATAGCGGCAAAGAAGGTCTTGCGATATTTGCAAGGAACTAAGGATTTTATGCTAATCTACCGGCATTCAGATTCCTTAGAAGTTATTGGCTATTCGGATTCGGATTATGCAGGAAGTAAGGAGGATAGAAAATCTACCTCTGGATACATTTTTCTGCTTGCTGGAGGTGCTATTTCATGGAGAAGTGTGAAACAATCACTTGTCACATCAAGTACCATGGAAGCCGAATTCATAGCATGTCACGAGGCTACTACACAAGCACTTTGGCTAAAGAATTTCATTGCGGGTCTTAAGATAGTGGATTCAATCTCAAGACCATTAAAGATTCATTGTGATAATTCTGCAGCCGTATTCTTTGCCAACAACAACAAGTATACGCGTGCCGGAATGAGAATCGACATTAAATATCTTGTTGTTAAAGAGAAAGTTAGAGATCATTTAGTATTGATTGAACATATAGGTACTAAGTACATGATTGCGGATCCTATGACAAAGGGTTTGCCGCCTAGCGTATTCATCAATCATGTAACTGAGATGGGCCTATCTAGTACCTTGTAATAATATCAATACATCCATGTGTGTACACCTTAAGTTTTGGTATAATGATCTCGTTGTTTATTGTCTGTTATATTTCAGTTGCATGCAATTAATGAACAGATATAAAGAAAGGACCCGTGTTAATATCTGGATATTAACACATAAAGATTTGTCATGTTAAATAAACTATTAGTATTGTAATACTTGGAAGGATATATCTGCTTGAAAGGTATCTACCGCCAAGATTCATATTAATAGAGTTTAACTTGACAAATGTAAAGCAACAAATTTTCTACATGAGCCAAGTGGGAGAATGTAAGAAATTATGTAAATGCAACTACCATATATGGTAGTTGCCAACTTTAATTTCATTTCTTATTTTTGTGGCTCATGATTAATGATGAAAGGATGCATCATTGGGAGGCTGCTTTTGGTGGTTACCTTAATGGATAGGTAACCATCATGTTTTATAAATATGTATTGGGGTCCTCTCTCCCTCAACTAATGAATGCAAGAGGATCCATTACTCAAGCATGTTAGACAATTGTTGAGAAGGAGAAGGAAATCCCAATTTCATTGCTTCACTTCCGCTGCGATGGATTCCGGTAACTTTTAAGTATCTTAGATTTTCTTGATTAAGTTTATAGATCTATCAAGTTATTAGATCTATCAATTTGAACTTTCAAATGTGTCTTAATGTGGTCCCTGACTATTGAAATTTAACGTGAAAATGACGAAATAATTTATTTTTACTGCTTATCGAACCTTCTTATCGAACTCCAATTTCGAACTTGTTCATGTAACCAAGTTTTAGTGAAGGTAAATTGTTAACGAACCGTTATCGAACTGAACTCGAACGTTCGTTTTCTAAACGAACTCGAACTCGAACATATGCTATCGAACATTTATCGAACCAAACTCGAACTCGAACTTTCGAACTTCCTTATCGAACCGAACTCGAACATAGGTATGTTCGTTACAGTTCGGTTCGATTAGCAGCCCTAGCTGTCTCACTACAAGGAAAGCAAGTTGTGGCTACAGAAATATACTCATGGATTTGGGATTTGTAGCCACGGAATTGGGTTCTAGCCACAATACGTCGTGGCCAGTAGCCGTAGTCACAAGTCTCGTCGCGAGAGTTCTCTAACCATGAATATGTCGTGGCCACTACAAGTGACCACAGAACTTGTCGTGACCACAACTCTTGTATGAAGACTTTGGTCACGGATTGTAGCTACAAGAAACTAGTGGTCGCGGAATTATCATGGCCATAAGTTTCCGTAGCCACATTCCGTGGCCACAACTCATTTTTCTTTTAGTGTCTCCTTGGTAGGGGAGGACCTCTGGGAGGTTCACTTACAATTTCTTTCAGCCCAGATCACCCATACGGATGCGGCGAGGTCCACCTACAATTTTATTGCCACAATTGTAAAAATACTTGTATGCATGTGCACATCTATCCGCGTGTATCTTTCTAAATATGTATGCATTTATGTGTGTGTAAGTATGTGTGTGTATGCATGTGCACATGCTTTTGTGTGTGAGCTTGCGTGAAAATCTATTTGTACGTGAGCATATCTATCTATGTGTATCTTTCTATGTCTATGTATACAGTGACGGAGACGGGGGGCGGGAGGGGGCTTGGCCCCCCTGTCTCTCAACAATTCTTATTACATATATTATATAGTAGTAATAAAGCATGACTTAAATACAATAGTTAAATACAAATGCCAATAAGTTGTATAAAATGGCCCCCCATTCCTTATTTATAAGTTGTATATAATTCTTCCATCCTTATTTCTCAATAAAAAATCAATAATATTATCTGAATAAGATAATTTTATTATTAACATTTGTATGTTTTACATGAACTACATGATATACATAAGTACAAGAACAAAATAGGTATGCAGAGATTTTTTATATTTGAAATTAGAAAGAATGTAATATCCGTTGTTATATCAATATCGTTGGTCCATATAGTGACGCTTACCATCATGATTTTAAAATCGACCATTAGTTAAGATTCTGAAAAATATGACGAATAAACGTTACTATATTAACATTCGTTAATGGTATAGTAGTAGATATGACATTCGTCTCTAATTTTTACATAAAAATAATTTTGTAATAAATAATACTCATAATTATACCGAATATAAAGAAAAAGTTAAAAGTTCTATTATATATAAGGGGAAAATGTGTATGCCCCTGGGGAGAGCTAACTTAGCTCCCCCGCCCCCTTTTCACACATTTTTTTATTTTTATTTTTTTTGAAATCTAAAATCGTGTAAATTCATTATTAAATCCCTATATTATGTCATTCAAATTTCATGCAAAACAGAGACTCCTACGACCTCCATCCAAACGTGGTCAATTTAAAAAATCTTGTTACCGTTAGAAAATGAATAACATAATTTAGGGATATAGTGATGAATATTCATGGAAGAAATCTTCAAAAAAAATAAAAAAATGGTGAAAATGGGGCAGGGAGAGCAAAGTTAGCTCCCCCTAGGGGCAGCCCCATTTATCCCTATATATAATCTAAAATAAATATACGGCTATATATTAACAAAGAGTTTAATGGAGTTGTCCCCTTGGGGCAGCCAACATGGCTCTCCTTGCACCGTTTTCGACATTTTTTTATTTTTTTTTGAAAAATATCGCCATGTATATTCATCCATATATCCCTCCTATATGTCATTCGAATTTCGTCAGAAACATAGGCTCCTACGGCCTCCATCCAGACAGTCATTTTTTAACGGTAACATGATTTTTTAAATCGACATCATCTCAATGGAGGCCGTAGGAGTCTCTGTTTCTGACGAAATTCGAGTGACATATAGGAGGGATATATAGATGAATATACATGGCGATAATTTTAAAAAAAATAAAAAAAACACCGAAAACGGTGCGGGGGTAGCCATTGTTGGCTGCCCCAAGGGAGCAGCCCCATTAAACTCATTAAAACATATATAAAAATATAGACAAAAATGTATGTGGGCACCAAAATGACATTTATATATGTATTCATTTTAATACAGATACATGTACACCTGTTAAAATATATTATAAGGAATAAGTACATACATATATATCCCATTGTATCCCTACATTAACTCTGATATAATTTTACTTTTTTTTAAAATATTAGATTTAATGGTACTACTTTACATTGTGTTAATAAAAGTTTTTGTGATTTGAAGAATTTTGAAAGAACCTTTTTGTCCATACAATGTTTGTTTGGATATTTATGTGAAATCGTAAGTTTACAGGAGTATCTTTCTAAAAATTTATTGTAAATAAATATAGAAAATTAAAACGATAAATAATAATAAAGATAATATATATAACGTATCTACATGTATGTGTATGTGTATGTGTATTTGTATGTGTGTGTGGTCTCAATAATTTGGCCCACCAGGTAAAAATTTCTGGCTTCGTCCCTGTATGTATATACTTATGTATGTAAGGAATTTTCCAAAGAGCACATGGTTAATTATAATTCTAGTAAACACATTCATTTTTTGTATTTATGATTATTTTAAGAAAAATACTTATTGTTTAATAAATGTTATAATTCATTCTTAGTAAAGAAGATAATGTTTACAAAAAGTAAGTCGTAAATTAGCATGAAATAATAATGTGTAACAATGGGAAAAATATTTGTCATGCGCTATCACGTGATGAATTCCTCTCCAAGTCGTTTCATCACGTACATGCACATGTTATTGCTAGTCACCAAGCTAGGGCCATTGTTTTATCACATACTTCTTTTTAGGCCGATACCACGACCGCCCCCCTTGTATGAGACCAACTCGGGGCCATGATTTCAGATTTCATGAAATATCAGCGAAACTTCGTTGAAATTTCGATTTCGACATGGAATCGAAATTTTGAGCGAAATGCCGATATGATGGCCTTCATTCACAAATGTTGCTTGATTTGAGCGAAATGTGATTGAAATTTACCAAAATTTCGACGAAGTTTCGATGAAATTTCATTCTTTTTGCTCAATCCTCATTACAAGGAAAATAAGATGTGGCCACGGAACTATGCCCACGGATATGGAGCTTGTGGCCACGGAATTGGGCTCTGACTACAGCACTTCGTGGCATGTAGCCATAGCTACAGGTCTCATCGCGAGAGTTCTTTGACAACGAATATGTAGTGGTCACTACAAGTAACCACAGAAGTTGTCGTGGCTACAGTTCTGAGATTTACATCTTTGAAGACTTTGGTCACGGAATTGTAGCAATGAAAAATTAGTTGCCACACAATTACCGTGGCCATAAGATTCTGTAGTCACATTCTGGGACTACAACTCATTTTTCTTATAGTGCCTATTGAGGATTTCACTTCCCTAAAATTTCACTTTCGAGAGCTTTGGGCTTATGCACAAAATAATGGACTGAGATTATTACCAAACTCCGAGCCCCAAATAATTGACTCACGAGTTTACAGAACAGGATTCATCAAAGGCTTTGGAGAGACATCGCCTCCCTAAAAAAATGTGATTATGGGCATGCGACTAAACCAGAAGGAGGACGAGATAAGTTTTCCCTCGAAAGGAAGGGAGGACAACCTCTCCGCAAAATAACTCTATCAAATCTTTGCCAGCGAAGGGATCGACTCCTCTTTTAACCCCCTGCTATGGAAAAACCCTTTCATCCGGCTAGTCTTACATAACCAACATGAAACCCAAGAGAACCTTCATAGAAGGGGGCTTAAGTGGACATTGCTACCTATACAAAAGGAAGGCTGAAATAATAAATCACATTCTTTACACTTCTCCTTCACAAAATATATCTTTTGCAGTTGGGTATAGAACTTAATTAGACAAACTATAGATCCTTTTTCAACAACAGCATAGGTGGAAATGTTCCATCAAATAGGCATATACTGGCAAAATACACGACGCTTTGTTGGCTCATTTGGAAAGAAAGATGTCACGGAGCGTTCGAGGGATGGCAAAATACACGACGCTTTGTTGGCTCATTTGGAAAGAAAGATGTCACGGAGCGTTCGAGGGACATGAAACCTTGCAAGAGGCCTCTATCTCCGACACTACAAATATTCTCCGATTTCATATTTCAAATGGTTAATTTTTCTATTCTCCTTGCAAGACTGATTATCATACCCGACTTTAAACAGTTTGTCCCAACGATCACTTTGGAGGTTAACACGTCTGTGTTGCCTCCAAAGCCAATTCAGAATGCTTTGTCGAATGATTGCATCAAAAAGATGTGATTTTCGGTAGTGGTTTCTTTTCTGGATTCATCTCCAAAAAAGCATATAGGTTTGTACAGCTCTAGCTTCTTCTTTTATGTTGCCCGAGACATTATGGATTGAGGTCTTGAGGAAATCTCATGTTCACTAAAAAAATTGAGCTATAGTAACGGTTTTTTCAAAATCCGTTACTAAATTAACTATTGTTAAATATATAATGACGATATTATTTGTTGTGAAATGATTTTTCGTAGTCAAAATTAGCAATGAATATCATATATATCGTTATATCATTAGCAACGGTACACATAACGTCGCTTATCCGTTGCTATTTTTCAAATTTCTAATTAATCATCGTTAAATTTTGAACCAAAAATTAGCGATGATTAGTTGATATTTTGAAAATAGCAACGGATAAGTG
Source organism: Ottelia alismoides (assembly GCA_037367405.1). NCBI lineage: Eukaryota > Viridiplantae > Streptophyta > Magnoliopsida > Alismatales > Hydrocharitaceae > Ottelia > Ottelia alismoides. Next base: position 380,015 of record JAZKJV010006092.1, read on the forward strand.
TCATTATGTGGATCGTTGCTAATGATATAACGTTAGATATGATATTCATTGCTAATTTTGAGTATGAAAACTCCTTTCGCAATGAATAATATCATCGTTATATATATTTAGCAACGATTAATTTAGTGACAGATTTTGAAAAAATCATCATTATAGCTCAATTTTGTTGTAGTGATTGTCGCTCTTTTTTATGGTAAATCATGTAAGCCCAAGTAACGGGCGAAGTGGTGATTTTTGTAGCATCTTTTTAGTATTTTCTATTTTGATGAATGAAATATTGATTTTTTATCAAAAAAAAAACTAGACTAAGAATCCTTCTAAAAAGCTCATGCGCCTCCCATGGTAGTGTAATCGCCTTCGAATGGACGTATCTCAACACCGATCAATGTTATCAATAGCGATAAAAAAACAACCCACCCAATATACCATTCATATACAAAATATAGGCAAATTAATATTTCTTCTTAAGTAGAAAATATAAGAAAAATATCGCAATAGTAAGTGACGAGAGATAAAATAATAATCTATTTATAATGGTAACATAATAAAATAATAATCTCTTTAGTTATTAGAATAACATGAACTGAAAAAGAGAAACTAAACAGAAGTAAAACTAATTGATTGGGCCTCAATCTCAACAATAGTTGTGCCCCAACATTTATATCGCTTGTTCCTCTTGAGTTAGTTGTTGTCCATTTTCAATGCAAACAGACGTTTACCTTGAGGACACAACGTGAATTAATTTTAAAAAATGGACTGAAATGTCTTCATCCTCCTCCTTCTCCATCCTCTTCCTCTCCCTCCTCTTCCTCCTCCCAGCCTCTTGCTCCTCCACTGCCTCATCCCCCCATCCCCATCTCCTCGCTCGGCCCCCGCACCTCCCCCTTCGTGCCCGATCTCCTCCCTCCGTCCCGAGCATCTTCCTCCACCCATGCGCCTCTCCCTCTGCCTTGAGCTCCGCCCCAAGCTCCTCCCCCTACCCCTGCGCCTCCCTTCTCCATGCCCGAGTTCCTCCCTCCATCTCGGGCTTATTCCGCCCCCGTACCTCTCCCCCGTCCCAAGCTCCTCTCCCCACCCCTGCATCTTCCCCTACGTGCATGAGCTTCTCCCTCAGACCTGAGCTTCTTCCCTCGTCCCCGCACCTCCCCCTACGCCCCACAGCTCCTCCCCCCGTCCCCACACCTCCCCTCTACCCTGCACCTCCCTCTCCAACCCAGCTCCTCCTCACCTAGTAGGCCACCTCCACCTCCTAGATGACGATGTCCTTGTCATGCCTCCACCATCATGTAGGTGAGGGTCTTTCCATCGAGATCGACCATACATGTTCCTGCACACTACAAGAAAATTGACCTAAGACAACGAATAATTTATTATTCGTTGTCATATCTTCCGTAGTTAAGTATAGAACAATGAACATTATTCATTGCTTGCTTCTTTAAATTCACAACAAATAATTGTATTCGTTGCTATATTTCTCGCAATGAATCATACAACAACGATTATTCGTTGAATTTTTCTTCTGATCGTTGCTAAATTTGGCAACGATTAGTGTGAATTTTAATGAATAATTCAATGGAAAAATCGTTATTATATGAACCTTTAACAACGAATATGACATTCATTGCTAATTACAAGTATAAAATATGATTTGACAACGAATAATATTCATTGTTAAATCTTTAACATCGAAAGATATAGCAACGAATATTCAAATTATTCGTTGCCTTAGGTCCAATTTCTTGTAGTGGCAGGTGCACAACCATGGCTATCGGTCATGGGTGTCACTACAGAATTGCACCACATAGAGAAAGAGGGAGTGAGGGAGGTGCAATGGCGGGACGAGCTGGTGGGGAGGAGCTAAATGTGGAGGAGGGGAGCTCGGGTGCATTTAAGCTGGAGATGAAGGAGAGGAGGGAGAGGTAGAATTGGACCGTTGTGCCCCTCTTGACCTCACCATAGTTTAAGAAAACCATGGTAAAGTTCAAACCATTAGTGGTGAAAATAACAAAGGGGCACAAGTGATAGAAAAATAAGAATTCAGGGGCACAACTGATATTCCCAAAAGGGGATGTGCATAAGTGATATGGCAATATCTCAGAGGGGCACAACTGATAAAAACCTAAAAATACATGAAGGTTTGAAGGGAGTCTTCATTGAATGTCCCCTCATATCAAACATGCTCACTAGCTAGAGGTCAGGAGTTGAGGCACATTGAGGGGATATGTATGATCAAGTGACCACCTCTTATAGAAAGAGAAGTAATTGTTGATCGCTCACTCCTACCGAAGGTCAAGGCTTGTGGCACACAAAGGTTACTTCTTCCTTGCTCCTATGATCAAGTGACCAACCCCCATCCAAGGTGTCTTGGTGCCAGGCATGGTCTCTATCAACCGCTCACATGTGATTTGTATTACAAACCAAAGTTTTCACCCACAACTTAGATAGCACGCTAAGTTCTTTGTACACCTTGGATAAAACGCAAGTGTTACAATGCAACAATGAAGTAAAAGGAAAGTATCACAATCTGTAAAGTCTTTAACATAAATGTGCAATGAATAATGAGGTTAAGAATGCACATTATAATAAATAATGAAATTACAAACTGAGCATGTAGATGAATGGCTCTCAAGATATTAGCTTAAAGTAGAATGAAAGGCGACCTCGGATGGAGCTTCGAGAGAGGCTACAGAAAATGTATTGAGATGTATGCTTTCAACAAAAGGTTGGAGCTAGGGTTGCAAACAATGCGGTATATCCGTATCCGATCCGTCACCGAATCTGTTCTGTATATATTTTGACATATGTATCCGTATCCGTTTTGAAATGGATACAGATATAGATATCATTATGATATCCACAAATATATGTACTTGTATCCGTACATCTGTTTTCGTATATAAATATAGTAATAGACTTATTTTTAACCCTATATAACATAATTCTATATCTTCTTTTACCATATTTATATAATTTTTATGATACAAGCATATTTAGTTAATTTATATTATGTGTTTTCCATCCAATTTGTATATATATAAGTCGATTTTATAAGATATTTCTGACATTATCCGTATACAATCAGTATTCGTTTTATATCCGTATTTGTTTTTTAAGGATATAGTAATATAGTTTTAATATCCATCAATATCCATATCCGCATCTGTATTCATATTCAAAAACGGATAAGATACAGTAATACCTATATCCATATATGTCTATTTGCATCTAGTTGGAGCTCTATTAATAGTATTGGAGTTGTCTGTTAAAAAATATAATCATGGTCCATCAATAAAAATAAATCAAAGATATTCTCTTGTGTTAATAAAAAGAATATTCAAGTTGATTGATCAGAACAAAAGGTGATCAATCAATCGATCCCATCAACAGTAGTCATTATATATCCGTTATGCAAATTTTGAAATTTGATCGATCACGTCTAGAAAATGATCAATCTGGAGTTGATCAAACATTTGAAGCTTGATGGTCAATCAGGAAGTGATCAATCAGAATAAAAGTTCGTTAATCAGACAATGATTGATCAGAATAGAAGGTTGATCGATCAAGCAGTTTCGATCAGATACTGAAGGTTGATCGATCAAAAGTGGTTTGGATCTAATACCATGCATGTTGCATATCCATATATATTAAGACTTTTTACATATGCCTACTACAAAAGTATTTTTTCTTCCTCTTTACCTTATCCATAGCTTCTAGCTGGTCTTTCATTAGTTGTTTTGCTATCATTGTTGAATAATGTGCTTTAGAGGCTAAGTGACTTTGCTCTTATCCTTCATCCTTCGAGTGAGGTTGTCATGAAATTTGCAATACTATGGACTCGCGAAGTTTTTTATCATCAAAGTAATAATGCAATTAGGATGCAATCATTGTACTAATAGTTTGATCCAATGGCATAGAAACTTTGGTGTTCGATTGAGAGTAGTGTACTATAAAATTTGGTGGGTGATGCAAAGTGAGAGTCTTTGGTGTATGATCCAAAATTATGTACAAATGGTTGAGTTATCTATGCTAAATAACTCAATATAGTAGAATATTTGATCGGCATAGCTGACTTCGAATTCTATGTCGAGGACTTAGGCTGTAATGTTTATCCAGTTGGATTTCCAGATTAACATCTAGGGGTGTCCGTGGGTAAAAACCTGCTCCATTTGGAGTTGAACCGATCAGATTCATGATATTGGATCAACGGGTCAACCCGTTCCAATCAAAATGGTTAACCATTAGATTGGATACTAATTGGATATTGGATTACCCGTGGATATCTATGGATCCAAAAGAATTAGATGCAAGCCAAACAAAATTTCTTAAAATTTCCAAAATAGGGTTTCGCGTTAAAATGTAAATGACATAAAAAGTCAAATACTACAAATTTGTGATTGTATTTTAAAATTCAATTATTCAAAGACAAAAATATGTATGAAATGAATATGCCAGATGGCACGCGGATATATCAATTTGACACTTACATATCGTTATAGAATGAGACAATTTCATATCGATATTCGAGGTGTCGTTTTGGCACGGACTTCTATTTCAACATCTCCAATATTCAAATATAAAATTTCTCTTAATTGTGAATTCTTACGTTCCTATTTATCTAACTATGATTAAATTAGTAATTTTTTTAAGGGTAAAATGGGGCTGCCCCCAGGGAGTAGCCAACTTGGCTACTCCCACCCCTATTTTCCCTCATTTTTTTATTTTTTTGGAAAATAAAAATTTGTATATTCATCATTATATCCCTCTCACATTCTACTAAAATTTTGTCAGAAACAGAGACTCCTAAGCCCTCTATCCAGACGTCATTTTTTTAACGGTCGCAGGATTTTTTAAATCGACCATGTTTGGATGGAGGCCGTAGGAGTCTTTGTTTCTGACGAAATTTTAATAGAATGTGAGAGGGATATAATGATGAATATACAAATTTTTATTTTCCAAAAAAATAAAAAAATGAGGGGAAAATAGGGTGGGAGTAGCCAAGTTGGCTACTCCCTGGGGGCAGCCCCATTTACCTCTTTTTTTAAAGCCCTTTAAGGAACGTAGTAATGTGACTTGAATGAAAAGAAAGGAAATTCCATATAAAATATGGGAAATAAAGTACTGGACGAAGGAGTCCCACTCCACCCAAATGTCATTGTCGAAACATGCAATGTTGTCGATTGCTTGCAGGTCGGATACGGTGATGGATCGGACATAGATCTTAATCGTTTTGAGCTGCGCCTAAGACACACCTACCTCTATCTTGATAGTGCCAACTGGCACACTTGATAATTTAATATAAATGGAAATGGATATATTTGTATCTATTTTATAAATATTTTAATATCCGTATCAGTTCCCGTTTTAGAATAAATATGATATATATATTATTTGGATATCTGGAAAAATCCATATCTGTATCTGTAAATCTGTTCATATATATATATATATATAATATATATTTGGTATGATTTTTATGATATAAGGACATTTGACATAAAGTATGCCTATTATTATACATAAGCTCATCAGTATCTGATTTACATCCATATCTATTTTTTAAATATATGGTACTATTATAGATTTCATATCCGTCAATATATGTATCTGCATCCTTATTCATATTAAAAAATGGATAAGGATATGGTAGCACCTATACTCATATCAGTATCTGTCCATTTGCATCCCTAATGAATACCACCTAGGTAGATCCATAGGCATCGTTCGGGTTGGAAGAGTTACTAGATGGGTTGACCCACGGTTATCCGCAGACCATTGGATCGGAGCTCCGTATGTCACGGGTCGAACATGGTTAGATATCCGATCCGATGTGATTCTTTGGACACCAATTGATTTAGGATTGATCCGTACAAATTGGATAAGATAACCGTGAAATCCGTGAATCATGCACATCCCTATTAACATCATCATGCAAGTAGTTGATTATTTGGTTTGAATTTTACAGTCATCTGCTCTTGTTGGTTTTTTGATTTTTCTCTGGTCATTAGCCGATATCTACTATTCACCCCGACGCCTTTAGTAGCACTCCAATCCTATATGTATATATCCACAATGTCAAAGATTTTTATCTAATGGGCTTTTTGGGACAGTAACCATCCTAGATGTTGATTAAATTGTTTGAAAAAAAAACTTATTTTACTAATGTTTATTTAATTGTATTTTTTCTAGTTTACATGTCTTTGAGATATAAAAAATGTAAAAGATGACTATTAGACATCTTTTAAGACATCTCTGGTAAGCTTGTAGATATCAATTTACTTTTTGGCCCTTCATCTTACTTTGAATTGCGTATTTACCATTCAAGTTCTTTGTAATAATACTTTGACCTTTTGAAATTTTACAGAATCATATGTATCGATCAATTTAATTAATCCTATGTCCATCGCAAATATTTATATTTTTTGTTTCAGATTTTTGAAATACAACCTTAAGTTTATAAAAAAATTATATCAAATGAGATAAAGTTTGAATCCAGAACTCAAAGTAGATAAAAGCTAAATAAAAAAATGGAGTATACCATAAGACTGGCAATTCTCATATAAAACTCAATTAAATAAAAATATATTATGCATGATGCAACTTCAAAAAAAGTTACAATGGTACTTCCGTGGGATAAGATGGAAGGTCATATCAAATTTATTTTTTGTATGATTTTTATGTTATTTTAATCAAAAATATAAACAATAATATAATAAAAACTATATTATAACATATGAGAATTTTTTAAAATAGAAATACACGTCATAATTAAAAATTACCGTTACCATCAGATTAATCTAGACGATGATAAAAATGCATCTTCTCGTTATCCTTCACGTTGTTTTGTAATATGCAATCTTCTCCATGAAAAAACATAAGGGACATTAGATGATTCTCAATTGTGGAGCTTTATTCAGAAAAAAGCATCTCTGAGTCAATGATCATACATGGTTATATTATGGGATTTTCACCCATAAACTTGAGTAAATTCGCAATAACATTTATAACCATGCATAATTGTGAATAACATGATAAACCCTGACTAATGCTCAACTCTTACGTGACATAATCATGTGTTATGTCCCGTTTGAGATGTCTGGTATATTTGACATTTTCCGTTAAAAAGGCAAAGTTTCTCCTAATACTCATTCTTATTTGCAAATCATGCCATCGCATTTCTCTCCATCACGTGAGAGGGGCTGGGAGGAAGAGTGTTGATGTAGGCGGTGGTCGGCGCAGGGGTGGGGTTGTCGAGGGAGAAGGACTGCTGGAGGTGGTGGTCTACGCAGGGGGGTGTTGGGGCTTGCAACCGCCTGTAAGCTCGAAGTGGTCAGGCTCGCAGATGCGTGGGGGCGGGGAAGCCTCTGGGGTCGTCAGGGCAACTTGCAGGCGCACGCGGGATAGAGGGCTTCTGGGGTCGTCGGGGATTGGGCAGGAGGAGGCTCGCAGACGGGTTCGAGGCTTGGAGAGGAGGGGGCTCGCATGCGGCGCAAGGAGGGAAGGAGGGCGGTTCGAGGCTTGCAGACGCGTGCGGGGCAAGGGCTCCTGGGGTCAGGGGCTCGTAGGCGATGCGGGGGTTGGGGCTTGGGGAGGAGGGGCTCGCAGGCGGTGTGCGGGGTTCGGGGCAGCTCGCAAAAGCGCGCGGGGCGAGGGGCTCCTGGGGTCGTCGGATCTTGGGGAGGAGGGGGCTCGCAGGCGGCGCATGGCGGGGGGAGGGGGTTCGGGGTTTGGGGAGGAGGTCGACCTTGCAGGGACGTAGGGCTCCTGGGGTCACCTGGGAAGGAGGCGGCGTGGCGGGGGTAGGGAGGCGACGGGGCAGAGGGGGTGCCTGCGGGCGGAGGGGAGGAGGGTGTGGCTGCGGGGGTGGCTGCCGACGGAGGGACGGAGGAGGAAGAAGGGGAGGGGGGTCAGCTACACTGCAAGATGGAGGACAGAGATGTTTTTTTATTAAATTTTTTAGCAACCGTTGGATAAGATATGAGTTAGATTAATCCAATCATATGGTTGAGTTAAAAGAAAAACTAACGGAGGGTTATGAATGTGAGACGGAATAACTATCCGGGAGTTCTCGTGTAATTCGCGATTATGTAGGGTTATAAATGTTATTGTGAAATTACTCGAAGTATAGGTGTAAAAATCCCTTATATTATTTGTTACCTTCTCTGTTTATAAATATATCCATTCGTTATCCATCAAACCAACCAAACAAGAAACAAAGATTTTGGCGTTTTTTTTTGCATCTCCTAATTTTCTTTGGTAGGTGTATGTGAAATATAAGTTTCATGGGGGGTTATATACAAATTATCAAATTAAATATTTGTCATGAAACTCGTCCAAGCTCCACTCTCTTCTTTCCAAGCTCCACTCTCTTCTTCCCATAAAAGCACAGCAACTCCACTCCACTCATCATCTCTCCACCACCATGGCCAATGCCGATCACCCCTACCTCCTCTCCGGCGACGTCGGCCATTCCACTAACACCCCCCGCCGTCGTAGAAACCTCCTCCTCACCGTCTCCGCTCTCCTCCTCCTTGTCATCGTCGCAACCATCGCCATTGCCACCACGGTGACCCACCGCCACCCCACTGACAACTCCCCCTCCCACGCCCTCCTCCGCTCCTCCTGCAGCTCCACCCTCTACCCTGACCTCTGCTTCACCTCCATCGCCTCCATCCCCTCCCTCCTCCCTTCCCTCACGGACCACAAGTCGGTCATCCTCTCCTCCCTCAACCTCACCTCCACCGCGGTGCAACACATCTTCTACAAGTTCCGCCACCTCTTTCAGGATCCTTCCCGCACCCCTCGGGAACACGGCGCCCTCCATGACTGCCTCGAGATGTTCGACGAGACCCTCGAGGAGATACGCAAAACAGAGGCCGATCTCAGGTTTGTGGGAAGTCATAGTCCTTGCTCGCGTTTAGGACTTTTCCAGACTCCGCCGCTTTTTCAGGTTTTATCCCAGAGGTGGCAAATCCCTGAAGCAGCACGCGAATGACCTGAAGATACTCCTGAGCGCCGCCATGACCAACCAAGAGTCCTGCCTCGACGGCTTCTCGCACGACTCCGTCTGCCGACGACTGCGCGCGTCCGTCCTGGAGGGCGTGACCCACATATCCCAAATGTGCAGCAACTCCCTCGCCATGATCCGCAATCTCACCGACGGCGACATCGCCGCCGAGGTCGTCAGGACGGGCAACCGCAGGCTCCTCGAAGATGCGGACGAGGATCACAACGCATTCCGCATGGATGAAGGGAGCGGGTTCCCTGAGTGGATGCCCGCGGGGGATAGGAGGCTGCTGCAGGCTTCGACGGTGACGCCGGACGTGGTGGTGGCGGCAGACGGGAGCGGGGATTTTGAGACGGTGGCGGCGGCTGTGGCGGCGGCACCGGACAAGAGCCCGAAGAGGTACGTGATAAGGATAAAAGCAGGGGTGTACGAAGAGAACGTGGACGTGCCGAAGAAGAAGACGAACATAATGTTCGTGGGAGACGGGAGGGGGAAGACCGTCATCACCGGCAGTAAGAACGTGGTGGATGGGAGCACCACCTTCAACTCTGCCACTGTTGGTAAGCGTGTTATATTTGTCCCCATTCTCTCTTCTTTATTTTTTTCTAGATTTCTGCCTAAGATATTAATTAAGTTGTTGCTGTTTGTATCATGTGGTGCTATCATGTCAATCATGCCTCTGCTATACGTCCAGTTCATCATGTCCACATTGGGAACACAATGCATGGGTTTCCATTTTTCGGGTCCCGCATGAACTGTCCTTTTCTCGATAAAGTTTAATATGGTTCTTAGTGTTTGATCTTTAGATCGTACCTGGGGAGTAAATTTACTGCTGGTTGAGAAAAGCAGCAGATCATGCACAGGAGCTCGAGCATAGTTCCATAGGTTTACCAGGATCTGCTGGGTTGTACGATCCATAACAACTATGATATAGATCCAGAACATCACTTCCGAATAGTTGGATATGTACAGATTTCCTGCTTTTTTTCCCGAAGAACAACCCAAATCCGCCAACCCTTTGTAGAAATAGAGGACCTTTTTTTTCAAGGGGGTAAATTACGGAAAAGGGACTGATTTTTGCACTGAATCTCAAATTAGGGACTGATTTTTAGTTTGTAACAAATAAGGGATCAACGTTTAACTTATGGTTCTAGGCCTCAACGCCGTGAAAGGGGGTCTCATTCCATCTTTTAACTTAGACGAAATTACCCCGACTAGGGGGTTTACCTCTTCAATTTCCCCGATTCAACCTCAAACAAGCAACCAAACCACGACGGCTGCTCCGCCTCCAACTACCCTCGACGACGGCTACAGGGGAACTCGGCGGGGCTATCCGCATCTTTAGGTGCTCCAGCGGGCGCATCCTCACTGTCGAAGGCAGGTGAACTCGCATCGCTGGGCCCGCCAGCTGGTGCGTCGCTGCTTCGTTCCTCCGCACTGGGAGAGGCCGCAGGTGAAGACTCGTCGCTGCCCAGGGCGAGTGCAGGTGCATCCGAGGCCTCCGGTGCTGGTGCCTTGTGGGCAGCAGCTGGGACTGGGGCGCTCATATTCGGTGCAGCAGCGGCAGCAGGGGAGGACTTAGGTGTGTCGGAGGCAAACGGAGCCGGGGCGTGGGCTCTGGCGGCAGCGGCGAAAGATCCGCTGACTGCGAGGAGGACCAGGGCTATGCTACGATCTTGCCGGCCATTGTTGAGTGTTGTCGTGCTGCTTGACCGAGTGGTGGATGGCACGACACCTCGGGTTATTGGAAGTAGAGGTGAGGACGCCAATGGAGAAGGTAGGAGGATGGAGCTTATATAGGGTTTGGAGCGATGGGAGGCGTGGGGTTGAGAACGAAGATCTCGTTTCAGCCGTCGTCGAGGGTAGTTGGAGACAGAGCAACCGTCGTGGTTTGGATTCTTGTTTGAGGTTGAATTGGGGGAAATTGAAGAGGTAAACCCCATAGTCGAGGTAATTTCGTCGAGTTAAAAGATGAAGTGAGACCTAGAACCATAAGTTAAACGTTGATCCTTATTTGTTACAAATTAAAAATCAGTTCTTGATTTGAGATTCAGTATAAAGATCAGTCCCTTTTCTCTAATTTACCCTTTTTTTCAAACTTTGTTTAGGGTTCTCGAGAGGGGTCGCACTACGATGGGTTGGAATGTCCTGTCGCCGTCGTCGCTGTTATGTGTAATTACTTTAATTATGAGGGTAGAGTTCCAGCCATACAGATCAATAAATACTATGACTTCTGTCACTTGTAGATAAATCTAAAAAATTTGACGTGATTTGCCATGAATGTCTCTTCACTTCTCTCACTTGTAGATAATAGTATATTAGTATGACTTCTGTCCAACATCTTTAACGTGGCAATGGTGTCCTGACGGCAGCGGTGGTGGGAGAGCGGTTCCTGGCGAGGGACGTCACCTTCCAGAACACGGCAGGGCCGTCGAAGCACCAGGCGGTGGCCCTCCGCGTGGGGTCTGACTTCTCGGCCTTCTACCGCTGCGACATCCTCGCGTACCAGGACACGCTCTACGTGCACTCCCTCCGGCAGTTCTTCCGGGAGTGTCTGGTCCAGGGGACGGTCGACTTCATCTTCGGCAACGCCGCCGTGGTCCTGCAGAGCTGCGACCTCCAGGCGCGCCGGCCGAACTCGGGTCAGAAGAACATGTTCACGGCGCAGGGCCGGGAGGATCCCAACCAGAACACGGGGATCTCGATCCAGTCGTGCACGCTGTCGGCCTCGTCGGACCTGGCGCCGGTGCAGAAGTCGTTCAAGTCGTTCCTGGGGCGGCCGTGGAAGGAGTACTCGAGGACGGTGGTGATGAAGTCGACGATCACGGACGTGATCGACCCGGCAGGTTGGCACGAGTGGGCGGGGACATTCGCGCAGAGCACGTGCTACTACGGGGAGTACATGAACACGGGGTCCGGCGCCGGGACGGCGAGCCGGGTCAAGTGGAAGGGGGTGAAGGTGATCACGAGCGCGAGCGAAGCGCAGCAGTTCACGCCCGGGAACTTCATCTCCGGCTCTTCTTGGTTGGGTTCCACCGGGTTCCCTTTCTCCTTGGACCTATGATCATGCAAGCTCGTTTTTTCCTGCTGTTAATCTTATCGTCATCGTCGTCATCATCATCTGTGAAGCTTGAAGTACTGCTGTCGTCGTCTTCTTTTGCAGCTAAGGATTATTGTTGGGTAGAGTTTGAAGGCGATGTGTGATGTGTTTGTTGACAAAAAACGACTGCTGATCTGTGTAGTTCTTATGTACTTTGGAAGCGAGTGCTTCTGTGTCCTTCAATTTATTTCCAACGAACCATTGTCGCGAAGCAATCAGTTCACAGTATCAATTACATTACTCAAATTGGAACAGTGCAGAGGATTTTGTCTTAATCAATTGGATTAATTTTTTTCCAAAATTGGGTAAATTACAAAAAAAAGAGACTGATTTTTACATAGAATCTCAAATTAGGGACTGATTTTTAGTTTGTAACAAATAG